>JARQOD010000008.1:143257361-143611386 GCA_033576555.1 Oophaga sylvatica | reverse complement strand
GTTGTTTACTCGTACGAAACCCAGGACTCTAGAACTGAGCCCCCCTTTACCCTTATCAATATACCCCAGTTATCCATACCCCAATAACGAATTACAGTAATTCTTTGGAATATGTATGGCCACAGCAGCCTTTATTTAAGTACAAACAACAATAACAATAAATAACAATATATAACAATATATATATATATATATACCAATAACACATCAGGGAGGAGTCCTTGAAGCTACAAAGATCATGGTGAATTAAACCAATATCCTTTGAACAACATCCCACCTCTTACTCCCAGCCGTTACCCCACAGGCTCGGGAGCACCACCATTGAGGTGTGCTGTTCACCCAACCACCTGGGGATCCGCCCACTCCGTGTGAACTCCCCTTCCACCATTCACCAGATCACCACCACATAACTTCAAACAGTGGAGACCCTAAACAGAGTCCCCACAAACCAATTTCCACCAACTTCAAGGACTCTCTCCCCACCCCCTTGAGCCGCCACAACGAGGGCCCATTGAAAACCTCAATGGCCCGAGACCCCCTAAGACCGCAAAGCCATGGCCCTTTCAATACCTTCCTGAATACCTAGTGCCCACATATCTGAACCAACAGCATTCAGATGAACCCCATCGGCCAACCAAAAATCCCCCTCCCCCTTCTCCAAATCCAAATGCCGCACCGACACATTACCATTCCGAGCCATGAATGAAGACACAGCCCTGTTAACCTTTATCCTGGCCTTATTGATTTTAACCAGAGACCTCATGTTCCTCCAACGTCTGCGTGGCACAATGTCAGACCAAACTAAAATGACCCCCGGATACAACACCCATAACCGCAAGCAATCCTGCTTGATATCTCGCACTAACTCACGAAAAGGATGCACCGCAAGATCATTCCCCCCGACATGGAGTACCAAACATCGGGAGCACGGTCCAAGCGGGCGCACGCATGAATTTCGGGCAACACCCTTCTCCACTGCATTCCTCGAAAACCGAGCCATCGCACTACCGCCATAGACCGGGAAATCCCAGTTGCCGACCATCAGTCCTGACGTCGGCTCTCAACGCTCCCCAGTGGACGAAGGAGTGACCAAAAATCCAAATCAGCATAGGAAGGGAACCTGAAATGAGAAAATAACACTAAACATCCCAAAAGATCACCCTTAACCAACTCCAAACTTCCCACGCAGGCCCTCAGAACAACCAAATACCACCTCGAAAAATCAAGGCCTAATATAACTCCTAAATCGATTAGACTTCCAACGCCCAATACGTTGTATTGATGCCGCGTCCAACCCCCTACCTGCCGCCTCAGTCGCCGCCCCAATCCGGAATGAATGCGTCCCAAAACGAGAATCATCGAGACCTAATGCTCGAATGGACTTTTTGAAAATGGCGTTGAACTGATACCTGGACAGGCTACCGCCATCGGCATGGCACAACAATGAGCCCCCCAACCCGGGGCCCAACTCCCAAAAACGCTGCAAACATAACACTGGACACATCGGGTACCCTGATACAATACCCAACACTACCCGACGGCCCCTCCCCTCTTGATCCATCTTGGATTTACGCAGCCAAAACTCAACACCACCCGCCGTCAATAATACATCCTTAGCCAACAAACCCCCCGCCGCCTGTCTATTACCCGAAACCAGCTCACCTACCCGCAAAGCCCCAAAGAATGCCAACGAAAAAGCCAGGCGGGATAACAGAACTTCAAAACGAGAAGAACACGTCGTGTCCAAAATAAAACCCAATCGCTCTAGCAAAGCGAAGGATACCGGGCGCCTCGTATCACCCAACCCCTTATTTCGACGAAAACCCTTTGCCGCCTGCTGCACCAAAAAGGTCTTCGACACATCGCTAATCCCCCGCAAACGAAACCCAAAAGATAGTGCTGCTAAAACCCGCGACACTTTGGCACAAGACCATCCTTCCCTCGCCCCTTGCCCCAACCAAGCCAATAAGGCCCTTTGTAAATCCACCCCATCCCCCAGAACTGGAATTGTCATTAAAAACTCTTCCCAGTTACGCCACACTGCCCGATAAGCCGCCCAAGTTTTTGGAGCCAACGATGCCCTAATCAGAGACTCTGCAGACCGTAAACCACCTTCCACAACTCCTCCGGGCAGGCTAGACCCTCGCACTCCGCTTCCGGGGCCAATGAGCGAAAACGATCCCACTGTGAACGAGAAAGAGAATCAGCTATGTCATTCTTCACACCCGGCACGTGCGTCGCCGTCACGTGTGCATTCAATTCCAAACATAACAAGACCAAACATTGCAAAACTCGCACGACAGGAGAGAGGACGCAGTAAGCCCATTAATCGCGCAAACAACTCCCATGTTGTCACAATTAAAACGCACCCTGCGATCATGAAACTCACTTCCCCATAAATGCACCGCCACCAGAATTGGAAAAATTTCCAATAATGTTATGTTCCGAACTAAGCCCTCAGCCACCCACTCTGCAGGCCAACGAGACGCACACCATTGCCCCCTGAAATAGGCTCCAAAACCAACCCCTCCGGCCGCGTCCGTAAACAACTCCAACACATTACTCCCAACAACCTCGGCCATGACCAAAGAGCGCCCGTTATATCCTTCTAAGAAGGAATCCCAAACTGCCAAATCCGCCTTAAGTTCCCCAGACAAACGTATGAAGTGATGAGGGGCATTTATCCCTGCCGTAGCGCTAGCCAGCCTACGTGAAAAAACTCGCCCCATCGGCATCACTCGACATGCGAAGTTCAACTTCCCTAGCAACGACTGCAAATCACGCAACGACAACTTCTTCACCCGGCGCCTCTACCTACTTCAGCCCGTAAAGCCAACAACTTTCCTCGGGCAATCTGAACTCCCATGCCACCGTGTCGATGACTATTCCCAAAAAACACAAACAAGAAGATGGGCCCTCAGTTTTGCCTGGCGCCAAAGGAACCCCAAAATGCTCCGCCACCCACTCAACAGTTTTTAAGATCCCATGGCAGCATGAAGAATTTGCTGGGCCTACACACAGAAAATCGTCCAAGTAATGAATAACAGATTCACAACCAGACACCTCTCGCACCACCCACTCCAAAAAAGAACTAAAAGCCTCAAAATAAGCACATGATAAGGAACAGCCCATCGGCAAACATCTGTCAACAAAGAACTCCCCCTCCCAAAAACAACCCAGCAGCTTCAAACTATCAGGATGAACTGGCAAAAGTCGAAAAGCAGATTCAATGTCAGTCTTAGCCATAAGGGCCCCTCGACCACACTTCCTCACCCACCGCGCAGCCTCGTCAAAAGAGGAATAAATAACCGAACAAATTTCCGGATCAATGCCATCGTTCACCGACCTCCCCCGTGGGTAAGAAAGATGCTGAATAAGCCGAAACTTGTTCGGCTCCTTCTTGGGAACAACGCCCAACGGGGAAACCACTAAGTCCTGAAAAGGTGGCGACGAGAAAGGGCCCGCCATACGACCCAACAAAACCTCTTTTGCCAATTTCTCACTGACCACCTCCTTATGCAATAAAGCCGAATGCAAATTCTTAAGTACCCGCGGGATAACAAACGGAGGATGCGGGATAACAAAACCATCCTTAAAACCATTGAACAGTAACGTCGCCTTTTCCCTGTCACCGTATCTATTTAGATAAGGGACCATCTTTTCCAAACTCACCGGAGTCTCTCCCTTGGGAATTACCACCCCCAGGCTTCTGCTTCCCTTTTTTAAAACACTTAGACGCTCCATGGGAGGCGCCATTGCAATTGGAGCAGACATGCTTAAATTTACACCCCGCCCCAAACTTACACTGGCCGTCATTAAACTGCCAGCACACCCCAAATTTGTTCCCACCTCCTTGGCCTTGACCACTTCCTCCCGCTGCCCCAGCGGTATTTCCACTCTGGCCGGCGCCCCCAGTTCCCCCGAGAAAGGAATGCCCAAACTTATTCTGTGCAATGACTCTCATCCACAGACCAATGTCCTTCTGATCCCAACGAATCGCCGGACGCACGGCCTTCCTTTGCCTGAACTGCTCATCATACCGCAGCCAAGCCTGTCCCCCATACACCCTATGCGCCTCCCCAATAGCATCAAAATAACAAAACAAAGCCGAGCAGTTGTCTGAAGCTTTCTCCCCGATAACACTTGCTAAAATAGCAAACGCTTGTTGCCAGTTGACGAACGTCTGAGGAATTAATCGCCACCTCCGTTTCTCCTCCTCCTCCTTCTTACTATCTTCCTTTTTACTTTTATCCAAATTAAACTTCTCCAAAGGCAACAATGAGAATATTTCAATGTACTCATCCTTCCAAATACGCTCCTTAACTTCCTTCTTCAAATGAGCCCCCAAGGGGCCCTCAAAACAAACATATACCTCCCCGTGAGCCCTATCATCTAAACGCACCCGACACTCCTTTTCCTTCTCTGTCTGCACCGACACAGACACCGGTTCAGCACTAAGCCCTTCCTGTTCCGACACGCTCGCCACTATCTGCCCCCCAACCTGTGATCCAACCCACGCCGTCACTGGAGACGGAGAACTTATACCCTTCTCTAATCGGGATAGCAAATTCCGCACATCTACCAGCATATCCGTAACCCCGGCTACCTCGGCCACCCCCCCAACACTATTACTAACTCCCGGCCGAGCTACCCCAAACGGTGAAGAAGACAAAAATGAATGACCAACGCTTAACATAGAATTATACTCACCGGGCTGCGAGGGAGCTGTGAGCCCTCCAGCCGGATAACCTGGTTCCAAAGGTGCGTCGCCACCGCCTTGATCTGACACCACGACTCCGCTGACCTGCTCCTGACGTCCGGAAACCGCTCCGTGACTTCCAGATGAAGAAGGCCTAAACCCCATTGGGGATCCAGCCCGCTGATCCTGAAACAACATTGAAGACTGGGTCGCAGCAGCACCCGACGATGGATTAGCAGCAGCAGCCAAACCAAGCCGCCCCGCGTTCACCCCACAGCAACGGCCCTCCGATCCCTCTGTAAACCCTCCGCCTATGGGGGGTAAAAGCTGCTGACCCGTGCCGACCGATGCCACGGCCGCCGAAATTCTGAAGCCGTCCACAGAGGCAGGCCGCAGTGCAGAAAAACTGCCGCTGTGACCCCCCGACGAACCTGGAACCCCGCCGTCACCAAGGGGGGAAAATTGCTGGTCTGATGAGCCGGCCGTTCCGTAATTTGACAACGCACCTGCATGACCATCCGGAACAGATAGCGATGCAAGCCGATCGCAACTGCGACCGCCCGCTGACGCAGCTCTCAAAAAACGCCCATCGCTTAGCAGCTCCAACGACGACGCATCACCGATGCTTCCTGAGGCAGGCCGCCCAGAAGGTCCCTCGCCACTGCGACCTCCCGAAGACGCAATTCTCCCGCGACGCCCGGGACATACCGGCTCCAAAGACGAGACGCACCCGCAGTGCGATTGGAAGCAGGTCGCACAGCAGGTGACTCAGCACTGCGACCCCCCGAGGACGCAGATCTTCCACGACGCCCGGCGCTTGGAGACACCAACGCCGACGCACCCACGCTGCTATCTGAAACAGGCTGCAAAAAGGATCGCTCACCACTGCGACCTCCCGAGGACGCAGCTCTCGCTTGACGGCCGGCGCGCAAAGACTCCGCCCCCCGACGTGCACTCGGCGGAGGAGAAGTTACCGCCGCAGGGCCTCGCTGGCTTGGTGGATTCCTCCCAGGCCGAGGCCTGCTAACGCGAGCTCCGCGCGCCGCCCGGCCTGGAGGGGCCCGTGAGGGGCTCCTGCGCCGACGCGAGGCCCGAGGAGCCTGATCCGGCGACAGTCTTTCAGGAGGCCTCACCCTTCTTGGCCGCCTCTCCCTTTGCGATGCCCCAGACGACGGACCAGAAGCTCCCTGAACGATAATCGCCACCTGCGCTTACAGCCATCCAGGAGGCTGCGACGAGGCCACAGCCCTGAGGCGCTCGATCGCCGCGTTTGCAGACATGGTAAGTTGTACTGCGTCTTACTACTGATGGGGCAAGACAGGAACTGCCCTGGGACCGCCCCATCACTGCCTTATAAACCCCCCCAACCACTCCCCCCCTTATTTAAATGTTCCTCCCTCATTTTAAACCCCTCCAAACCCCCGTCATGCCGGCCTCCGCCCACGCCTCTTTCTTGAGGGGAGGGAGGCTCTGCTCCGGCCATTACTGTACAATTTGTTGTTCAATTTCTCCTATTATCCCTTTGGAAAATTACAAACTTGGGGCCAATGCAACATTTTAGTGGAAAAAATGGTAATGTGCCATTTACTCGACCTGTTATATAAGTAAGTGAATCACCTGAGGGTTAAAAATGCTTACTACTCCCCTAGATGAATTTCTCAAGGTATAGTTTCAAAATGCGGTCACTTGTTGTGGTTTCTGCTGTTTTGTCATGTCAGGGGCTCTTCAAATGTGACATGGCTTCCACAATCTATACCAGCCAAAATGGAGCTCCAGAATTCAGACACTTCCCTTTCGAGCCTTGCCATTTCCCAAACAATAGTTTTCCACCACATACAGTACATGGTATCTATGTGCTCAGGAGGAATTGCACAAAAAATTGTATGCTCCATTTAAAAGAAAACAATAAAAAATACACATATTTGGTATCGCCGCGTTCAGAATCGCCCAATCTATCAATATACAAAAAGAATTATTCCGTTCATTAAACGGTGTAACGAGAAAAAAAGTCAAAACGGCAGAATTAAATTTTTGGTCGCCGCAGCATTGCATTAAAATGCAATAACGGGCAATCAAAAGATCGTATCTGCACCAAAATGTTATAAATAAAAACGTCAACTCGGCATGGAAAAAATAAGCCTTAACCCAGATCCCGAAAGAAGAAGACCTGCGGGTCTCAGAAAATGCCCATTTTTTGTGCTTATTTATTTTTTTAGAAACTTCAGATTTTTTTCACCACTTAAATAAAAAATAACCTATACATGTTTGGTATCTACGAACTCATAATGACCTGGAGAATCATACTGGCAGGTCAGTTTTAGCATTTAGTGAACATGGTAAAAAAAAAAAAACAATTGTGAAATTGCACTTTTTTTGCGATTTCACCGCACTTTGAATTTTTTTCCCGCTTTCCAGTACACTGTGAGGCAAAACCAAAGGTGTCTTTCAAAAGTACATCTCGTCCAGCAAAAAACAAGCCCTCACATGACCTTACTGACGCAAAAATAAAAAAAAGTTATAGCACTGGGAAGAAGGGTAGCAAAAAACAAACTCACAAACAGAAAAAACCCAAGGTGGAGAAGGGGTTAACGGTATAAAAATTAAACGTTTGAAACTTTTCAAAATGTTTCGCCCAAATTTCGATATTTTCACAAATAAACGCAAAAAATGTCAGTCTAAAATTACCACTAACGTGAGGTACAATGTGTTGCAAAAAAAAAATTCTCAGAATCAGTTTGATTCATTGAAGCGTTCCAGAGTTATTACCTCATAATGTGACACGGGTCAGAATTGTAAAATTTGGCCTGGTCATGAATGTGAAAACAGGCTTGAAGCCATGTTACAAATTTAAATTATAATAACTTCAGAAAAAACCCCAATCCACAGAGGTTGGTCTTCATAGGGGAATCAACATGGCAGTGACTGGGAATTTGGCAAACGTCTGATAAACCTTTGGGAAGCATGGTAAGGGGGAAGGGTAGGGGCAGCAGGTGGTAGCGCGCTCCCACAATCAGGCCATTGAAATAAAGCGGCAATGATTTTTATTATTATTTTGACTTAGCTCTGGACAGACATTTATTGGACAGCAGTCTGGGCTTTGACAAGGTCACTCCAAAACATTTACATATTTCCCCTTAAACCCCTCGAGTGTTGCTTTAGCAGTTTGATTTAGGTCTTTCTCTTGTTGGAAGGTGAACCTCCATTCCAGTCTCAAATCACTGACAGGCTGAAACAGGTTTTGTTCAAGAATATCCCTGTATTCTTCACCATCCATCTTCCCCTCGACTCGGACCATTTTCCCTGTCCCTGCTGCAGAAAAACATCCCTACAGCATGATACTGCCACCACGTTTCACTGTGGGATTGTAGTTCTTGGGGTGATGAGCTGTGTTGATTGGGTGCCAGACATAGCGTTTATCTTGGCAGCCAAAAAATTCAATTTTGGTCTCATCTGACCACAGCAGGAGCCTTACACTTTGTACATGTAAGGAAAGGCCTTTTTCTGCCCACTGTTCCACTGTGATGCCTATCTGATTAATGCCTTCCTTTCCCAGACTGGGGGGTAAAGTTTCTCCTTGTGGAGAGTGACATACCAGCTCTGGCGTGTCGAGGTAAGGAGGCTTATTCGCCGTGCAATGCTCCTCTGGGAAATTTAACATGCAAATTGCCTCTTCAAAAAAAGAGGACTTGTACTCTATAGCGCCACCTATTGGAAGTAGCGATCCTACAAGTCACAATCAACCCTTTAACGAGTCTTGTAATATGACTTAGGATAAAAGCCAAATCAGACCTTAGTCCAGAGCCTCTCATCTAGCCAAATCAGATCTCTCCTACTTTGCACTGACGAGGACCAATAGTCCGAAACACCGTGTCTGCAAATGGAGATTCTGATTTGGCTTTTATCCTAAGTCATATTACAAGACTCGTTAAAGGGTTGATTGTGACTTGTAGGATCACTACTTCCAATAGGTGGCGCTATAGAGTACAAGTCCTCTTTGTTTGAAGAGGCAATTTGCATATTAAAATTTCCCAGACTGAGCATTTTGGTGGGCGCCCTCTCTTGGCAGGTTTGTTGTGGTACCATGTTCTTTCCATTTGATGATAATGGATTTGATGGTGCTCTGAGGAAATATCTGAGATTGGGATATTTTTACATAACCCAACCCTGACTTGCACTTCTCAACAACTTTGCCCCTGACTTGTTTCGAGATCTCCTTGGTCTTCATGGCGGTGTTCAGAGATCTCCTTGATCTTCATGATGTTGTTTCGTTAGTGGTGCCCCTTGCTTAATGGTGTTGCAGCCTCTGTGGCTTTTCAGAAAGGGTTTACACACGTGTTCAAAATTTTTGGTACCCCTCGTTTAATGACAGAAAAACCCACAATGGTCACAAAAATGACTATGACAAAAGTAATAATAACTAAAAAATCTATGATAATGAACAAATGAAAGTCAGACATTGCTTTTCAACCATGCTTCCACAGAATAAAAAAAATAAAACTCATGAAATAGGCCTGGACAGAGATGATGGTACCTGTTATGATTCGGTAACCGAGAAGTATAATAGAAAAATAGGGTAGGCAACCAAACACCCAGAGAGGTTGGTAACTTAGAGGATTGCAGACCCCTAAACTGACAACACAACTAGAATTAGCCGTGGGACGTACCTACGATGCCCTAGACGCCTAGACACAGCCAAAGAGTTAACTAAGTCTAAAGAGAGAAAGGGGAAAGCTAACTGCCCCAGAGTAGAGCCCCAAAGGAATAGGTAGCCCCTAAAAATATATTTATGGTGAGACAGATGAAGTACAAAACACAGGCAGAAAATAGAATAAGCAAATGCTGGGGCCAAACTGTCTGGATAGAACAGGACGGAAAGGATACTGTCTGCAAACCCACAAAAACCCTAAGAAAAATTCCAACACGTCTGATATGCAAAAATACTGAGGCCACACGACCTCTCCCCCACTAAATCAGAACTCTGGTGTGAACTGGATGCAAAACAACAGATACTGAAATACCAGGAGACTAGAAATACAGAAAAGACTGACATAAGCTGTGGCAAAGGAAAACAGAGTCCACACTGGTTCCCGCAGGAACCCGGCTGAACTCACATCAGCAAGGCAGGGAACAAATGCCACAGATTAAAGCAGACAAATAACTTATCTGAAAGATGCAGGACAAAGCAGGGAGCAAGCTGACTTCCAAAAGGCTCTGTAAGAAGACCAAATCACTGGCAACAACTAAGGGAAGGCTGCTCACTTAAATCTCCCCAGTCTGTAACACCTAATCTCCAATCATCCCCTTCAGGTGATTGACTTCTGTCTGCCAGACCAGCTCCACTACCAGTATCAACCACCAGAGGGAGCACAAACTCAGAAGCCAGATCAAAGGTGTTCACAACAGGTACCCTTAACTTAACATTTTGTTGCACAACCTTTTGAGGCAATCACTGCATTCAAAAGATTCCTTTAAATGTCAACGAGACTTCTGCATCTCTCGACAGGTATTTTGGCAAACTCCTCAAGAGCAAACTGTTCCAGTTGTCTCGTGTTTGAAGGTTGCTTTTTCCAGACGGCATGTTTGAGCTCTTTCCAAAGATCCTCAATAGGATTTAGGTCAGGGCTCATAGAAGGCCACTTCAGAATAGTCCAATGTTTTCCTCTTAGCCATTCTTGGGTGTTTTAGCTGTGTATTTTGCTTCATTATCCTGTTGCAAGAACCATGACCTGCGACTGAGACCAAGATTTCTGACACTGGGCAGCACATTTCTCTCTAGAATCCCTTGAGAGTCTTGAGATTTCATTGTACCCTGCAAAGATTCTAGACACCCTTTGCCAGATGCAGCAAAGCAGCCCCAGAACATAACAGAGCCTCCTCCATGTTTCACAGTAGGGACAGTGTTCTTTTCTTGATATACTTCATTTTTCCATCTGTGAACATAGAGCTGATGTACCTTGCCAAAAAGTTCCATTTTGTCTCATCTGTCCATAGAACATTCTCCCAGAAGTTTTGTGGCTTGTCAACATGTAGTTTGGCAAATTCCAGTCTGGCTTTTTATGATTTTTTCTTCAACAATGGTGTTCTCCTTGGTCGTCTCCCATGAAATCCACTTTGGCTCATACAACAACGTATAGTGCGATCTGACACTGATGTTCCTTGAGATTGAAGTTCACCTTTAATCTGTTTAGAAGTTTTTCTGGGCTCTTTTGTTACCATTTGTATTATCCATCTCTTTGATTTGTCATCAATTTTCCTCCTGTGGCCATGTCCAGGGAGGTTGGCTACAGTCCCATGGAGCTTACATTTCTGAATAATAGTATATGCAACTGTAGTCACAGGAACATCAAGCTGCTTGGAGATGGTCTTATAACTTTTACCTTTAACGTGTTTGCCTATAATTTGCTTTCTAATTTCCTGAGACAACTCTTTCCTTCGCTTCCTCTGGTCCATGCTGAGTGTGATACACACCATGTCACCAAACAGCACAGTGAGTATCTGTAGCCCTCTATACAGGCCACTCACTGATTCCAAGATTGTAGACATCTATGATGTTAACTAGTGGACACACCTTTATTTAACATGTCCCTTTTGTCACATTATTTTCAGGGGTACCATCATTTCTCTCCAGGCCTATTTCATGAGTTTTATTTTTTAAACAATTCTGTGGAAGCATGGTTGAAAAGCAATGTCTGACTTTCATTTGTTCATTTTCATAGATTTTTCATAGATTTTTAATTTATTATTACTTTTGTCAGATTCAAGTTATTTTTGTGAACATTGTGGGTTTTTCTGTTTTTAAACCAAGGGTACTAACAATTTTGACCACATAAGTATATATACTGACAGACCATTAGACACTTAAATTGCACAAAGGGTTATGTCCTGCTTGCACCAGAAAGTTTTAGAGGCTTCATCGCAGAAGGCGTGAATACATACAGTGAGGAAAATAAGTATTTGATACACTGCTGATTTTGCAAGTTTTCCCACTTTCAAAGAATGGAGAGGTCTGTAATTTTTATCGTAGATACACTTCACCTGTGAGAGACAGAATCTAAAAATAAAAACCAGAAAATTACATTGTATGATTTTTAAATAATTAAATTGCATTTTATTGCATGAAATAAGTATTTGATACAATAGAAAAAGAGAACTTAATATTTGGTACATAAATATTTGTTTGCAATTACAGAGGTCAAACGTTTCCTGTAGTTCTTGACCAAGTTTTACATTCTGCAGCAGAGATTTTGGCCCACTTTTCCATACAGATCTTTTCCAGATCTTTCAGGCTTTGGTCTATCACTGGGCAACATTGATTTTCAGCTCCTCCAAAGATTTTCTATTGGGTTCAGGTCTGGAGACTGGTGAGTCCATTTCAGGACCTTGAAATGTTTCTTACAGAACCATTCCTTAGTTGCATTGGCTGTGTGTTTCTGGTCACTGTCAAGCTGGAAGACCCAGTCACGAACCATCTTCAATGCTCTTACTGAGGGAAGGAGGTTTTTGGCCAAAATCTCACGATACACCACCCCATCCATCCTGCCTTCAATACAGTGCAGTAGTCCTGTCCTCTTTGCAGAAAAGAACCTTCAAAGTATTATGTTTCCACCACCATGCTTCACGGTTGGGACGGTGTTCTTGGGATTATACTCATCCTTCTTCTTCCATCAAATACAGCAAGTGGAGTTGATACCAAAAAGTTCTATTTGGTTTTTATCTGACCACAAGACCTTCTTCCTTGTCTCCTCTGGATGATCCAGATTGTCAGTGGTGAACTTCAAACAGTCCTGGACGTGTGCTGGCGTGAACAGGGGCACTTTGCCTGCCCTGCAAGATTTTAATCCATGACAGCGTAGTGTGTTACTAAAGCTAATGTTTGAGACTGTGGTCCCAGCTCTCTTCAGATCATTGACCAGGTCCTCCTAGGCTGATTCCTGACCTTTCTCAGGATCATCCTTACCCCACGAGGTGAGATCTTACATGGAGCACTGGACCAAGGAAGATTCACCGTCATCTTGTGCTTCTTCCATTTTCTAATAATTGTGCCAACAGTTGTTGTCTTCTCACCAAGCTGCTTGCCTAAAGTCGTGTAGCTCATTCCAGCCTTGTGCATGTTTACAATATTGTCCCTGGTGTCCTTAGACAGCACTTTGGTCTTGGCCATAGTGGAGAGGTTGGAGTGTGATTAAGCGTGTGGACAGGTGTCTTTTATACAGGTAACACGTTCACACAGGTGCAATAATACAGGTAATGAGTGCAGAGTAGGAGGCTTCTTATTGAAAAACTAACAGGTCTGTGAGACACAGAAATCTTGCTGGTTGGTTGGTGATCAAATACTTATTTCATGCAGTAAATTGCAATTTATTTAAAAATCCCACAATATGATTTTCTGTTTTTTATTTTTAGATTCTGTCTCTCACAGGTGAAGTGTACCTATGATAAAAATTACAGACCTCTCCATTTTTTGTAGGTGGGAAAACTTGCAAAATTGGCAGTGTAGCAAATACTTATTTTCCCCACTGTATGCACATGCTAATTTTTAATTTTTTGATCACATAAATATAATTTATGCCTGTATTTTTCTCACTTCACCAACTTAGACTATTTAGTGCTGATGCATTGCACACAAACCAAATCACAGAAACATTTACACACAGGTTGTAATGTAACAAAATAGGTAAAACGCCAAGGGAGTGAATACTTTTGCAAGCCACTGTAGTTGTTTTATCCCAGTGACACACAGGAAATTTATCAATCTGACATGAGTAGAATAATAATAATAGGAAAACACACTAGAATGTGAGTCAGAAATGGTGTCCGGCACAGAAGCAATAATAGAAGGAAAACAGGAAAACATCTGCTTGTCATGAAATGCCAATAAAGGTTAAAAAAGAAGAATTCAGTAAAAGTTAAAAAACAAAAATCACCAAACTGAAAAGGTAATATTGGGATTATATAGCAGCAGGAATCCACAGGATATTTGGACGCTCCTTACCTGGCACATACGAATAAGGATCCAAACAGAGATCCGACTTATTCCATGTGTAACAAAGATCATAATATTCAAAGGAAATAATGAGTATGGAAATCCAGAAAAATTCACGAGAGGAAAATGAGAGAATGTTTCCAGCGACTTAACGGAAGAATGAGGCGAGCTCCTGTTTAGCCAGACAAAAAGTGATGCTGAAGATGTGACCTATAAAGGAGGGACCTCGCAGACATAGCGGCGGTGCAGAACGCCCCCCAACATTCCTAAACCTCCCAGGAAAAGGAAAGGAAGCAAAGGAGAATAAGATAAGCCTTAGGAGAGACCATACCAACAGCAATGCTTGTGCTGCTTATATGTGCCAAACACCCAGAGCAGGATCCATGAATCCCTTCTAAAAATGTGTGAGAGCCTACAAGCCTTGGGCCGGTTCTGTATTCCCATAAGCTCCAGGTTTACACGCTACATTCCACTGACCTTCCCTCTTCTACCCAGAATAGGAAATCACTGGCAATTATTCAGGCTGGCAGGAAGCTAGTCTCTCCAACAAATAATACACTGCTTATTTATACAGGGGACTGGAAGAGGAAAAAACATGAAACAATGCAAAGCTTAACCACACCTAGAGTCCCGGAAGCTGAAATCAGATGGTCTTCTAATGCATGCACTGTATAATCAAAGTCTACATGTTTAATACAAGTTACAAATATCAATTCTAACAACACTATTCAAATTCACAACATAATTCCCAAGTGTCTCAATTCTATTTAAAGGTCTAGACAAATTCAAGGTGAGAGAAAATTAGCCATAATGGAGAGGAGTGAATCAATTCAATGCGAATCCATTTTGTGTCGAATTTTAGGAAGTTCACAGGTCTCTGCAAATTTATACAGTACAGACCAAAAGTTTGGACACACCTTCTCATTCAAAGATTTTTCTGTATTTTCATGACTATGAAAATTGTACATTCACACTGAAGGCATCAAAACTATGAATTAACACATGTGGAATTATACATTACACTTTACAAAAAAGTGTGAAACAACTGAAAATATGTCTTATATTCTAGGTTCTTCAAAGTAGCCACCTTTTGCTTTGATTACTGCTTTGCATGCAGAAAAGGTGAATGGATGGACTCTACATGCCTGGTTCCCACCGTGAAGCATGGAGGAGGTGGTGTGATGGTGTGGGGGTGCTTTGCTGGTGACACTGTTGGGGATTATTCAAAATTGAAGCGATGAGCGGTCCAGCTCACCCCAAACCATCTCGATTGGGTTCAGGTCTGGTGACTGTGGAGACCAGGTCATCTGGTGTAGCACCCCAACACTCTCCTTCTTGGTCAAATAGCCCTTACACAGTCTGGAGGTGTGTTTGGGGTCATTGTCCTGTTGAAAAATAAATGATGGTCCAACTAAACGCAAACCGGATGGAATAGCATGCCGCTGCAAGATGCTGTGGTAGCCATGCTGGTTCAGAATGCCTTCAATTTTGAATAAATCCCCAACAGTGTCACCAGCAAAGCATCGCCACACCATCACACCTCCTCCTCCATGCTTCACGGTGGGAACTATGCATGTAGAGTCCATCCGTTCACCTTTTCTGCCTGCAAAGCAGTAATCAAAGCAAAAGGTGGCTACTTTGAAGAACCTAGAATATAAGACATATTTTCATTTGTTTCACACTTTTTTGTAAAGTGTAATGTATAATTCCACATGTGTTAATTCATAGTTTTGATGCCTTCAGTGTGATTCTACAATTTTCATAGCCATGAAAATACAGAAAAATCTTTGAATGAGAAGGTGTGTCCAAACTTTTGGTCTGTACTGTACGTGAAGCAATTTCCATATCTCCCACCATTTCACACATTGCCAAGGATCGAAGCAGGCAGAGAGGGCTTATATAACTTCAGGCGTGGTTACAAGGGCTTCCACATAATGGCTTGAAGAAATCACATTGCATTCTCCCTCCTAATTGGCTGCTAATTGAAACTATACTATAAAAGCTGAGGCAGGAAATGAAAAAGCCTTTTTAAGTTGTTACAGGCTCAGCACTAGCGAGAGGGAGGAAAAGGGCTAAGACTTTGGACAACTACTCCAGCCAGAGTGTGGTGTACAACTGCAGCACTGAGGACAGAACAAGAGAATAGAAGTCTGTGAATGATATATAGATTCACTTGATAGAGGAAGAGAGAGATAAGAGGCAATAATATTACACCCATAGTGGCAGACCATAGGACCACTGTAAGGCTTGCGAGATGGAGGCCCAGTGCCGAACAGCTCTCCCGCGCCACCCGTTATGCTGGGCATTCCAAATGGAAGCTAAACAGACCCCATTATAAAGAGAAATGTATGATGTTTTTTATATCTGTCATACAACAAATACAGTATCCAACAAAACTGATGGTGGTTCTGGTGCCATATTCTTGCATGGCTGGTGGTACTGGTGACGTATTTATGTACTAATGGTGGTTCTGGTCTCATATTCATATACTGATGGTGGTTGCAGTGACATCTTAATGTATTGATGGTTGTTCTAGTGATAAATTTATGTACTATTGATGGCTCTGGTGACGCATTCTCATAGCGATGATGGATCTGGTGTCCTATAATCATCACCAGAACCATCATCAGTACATGAATATATCACCAGAGCCACCAACAGTACACAAAAACAACACCAGAACCATCATCGAAAAATTAATAAGTCACTATAATCATCATTAGTTCATGAATACATACCCAGATTGTAACGGGTTGGGTGGTGGAACCACTGTGGTAAAGCTGCGAGAAGACCTGGAGGGGCATGACTAGGAACCTCACTCAATCTGACCACAGACATGCAACAGCTAACGGCACTGAGGTCCATGGAGGGACAAGGGAGGTGATCCAGGTGGTACTCCAGGTCTGACCTTGGATAGATGGCAGCTGACCCCTAGGAACAGGTAGCTGAGATGGTCCGGAGGTAATGTCCAACAGATGTAGGCAAGCAGCTAAGATGACAGGAGCGGAAGGTGCAGACAAGACAGTCTGATGGAGAGATGAGCACTGGCGAGTGCAGCTGGCTCGGCTGCCATTGAGGTGAGCACTGGCGGGTGCAGCAAGCTCGGCTGCCGTTGAGATGAGCACTGGCGGGTGCAGCTGGCTCGGCTGCCATTGAGGTGAGCACTGGCAGGAGCAGCTTGCTTGGCTGCCATTGAGGTGAACACTGGCGGGTGCAGCTGACTCGGCTGCCTTTGAGGAAAGCACTGGCGGGTGCAGTTGGCTCAGCTGCCGTTGAGGTGAACACTGGCAGGTGCAGCTGGCTTGGTTGCCATTGAGGAAAGCACTGGCGGGTGCAGCAGGCAAGATACTAGTACTCGGATCTGAGAACTGACAAATGTGTTAGGAACAAATTCACAACATTGCACAGGCACCTCCATGTTGGAGGAGGCACTTTAAATAGTAAAGACCTCCAGCTATTGGCTGGTGACACTTGGCTGGGGACACTTTAGAGGAATGAGCGCGGCTCCTTTAAGAAAGAGCAAGTGTGCGTGCGCACACTCTAAGCACAGTGCCTGGAGACCTGCTAGGAGTGCACGCACCCCAGGCAGCAGCAGACCCAGAAGGAGCAGGACGGGAGCCTTGGCGGTGAATACGCTGGTATCTCTGCAGGGAGAGAGGGACTGCAGGCAGAGATGCGGGCGTTACACAGATACACCATCAGTAGATAAATGCCTCACCAAAACCAATATCAGTACACTAATGCATCACCAGAACCTCCATCAGTACATGAATTCATCACAAGAACCACTAGCAGTAAGTCAATACAACACCAATACAATCATCAGAACATGAATACGTCACCAGAACCACCATCAGTACATGACTACATCACTAAGGTTATTACAGCAATCAATTGTAATTTCATGTCAGGCCAATATACATTTGTATCTCTTCAACCTACAACTTTCAGAATGCACTTAACAATAGTAAAAAAGATGCTGGAAGTTGTTGTTATCAGTCATTATTAGACAACTATGGACCATACAAGAACCACAGTACTGATGAGTAGTGATGTTTGAAAAACGATCGCCAAACTTAATTCGGCAACAATATGGCACATTCGGTTTCGTGACCGTAAACACAAGCAAAATTTAATAAAATTGGAAAAAAAAAAATCGATAACATTCGGTAAAAAGTGCGGGATAATATTTGCGTTGCCACTAAAGTATTTTGAGCACTTTAGCTAGGATAATGGTGGTATAAGATGAGCATGGGTAATGAGAGTAGGGGTTGGCAGAGCTACTATTTTTTTTAACTTTATGTGTGCACATTGCGGCTAGCCAATCAGGGCTCAGGAAACATCCACAATGTCCTGACACAACGGCTTGTGTCATTGGCTGCTGAAATCACCTGTCCCTCTCTATATAAAGAGCGGACATCTTGTTTTAGTGCCATTTTGTCAATGTAATAGCACAAAAAAGCTGCTTCTGATGCTGGTCCTGGGTGCTGATAGATTATACCTAGTTAGCTAGGCGGTTGTTTCTAAGTCAGATAGTTTAGATAGCTAGTGTCCTGTGTTATGAATGTGCTAGAGATGGTTTCTGAGCAGAGGCTCCCTCTGGTGGTTACAGAGAGTACTGAACCTTTCAGCGAGGAATGGCAATCTGGGATCACTGACTGGTCTGATATAAGGGAGGTTCCCTCACATGATGGTTGCCGGTGATCAATTGTTCTTGTCTCAATTGTGGTTCCTGGTTCATTTGGAAGTTTGCTGAGTCTTGCCTGCATCTTCTGCTATCAGATAAGATATTTTCTGCTTTTATTTTTGTGCTTGCTTTTTGCATAGTTCCCTGCACTTCTGTGGAGGTCAGCCACGTCCCCTCCGGGGGCTTGTGCTCCTCTCAGTTTATCTGAAGCCACTGTTATTTGTTCATTTGCTTTTTCCTGTTTTTTTCAGTGGCTGCGGCTTAGTTTTGTTACACCAGAGATCTGATTTAGGTGGTAGAGATCGTGTGATCTCAGGTGTTTTTGCAATCAGAAGAGTTGGTATTTTTAGGAGTTTTTTTGGATTGTAGTGAGTATCCTTTCCTGTACTTTTCTGTCTAGACAGATTGGGCCCCAGCGTTTGCTCATTCTATTTTCTGTCTGTGTCCGTGCTTCTTCTTGTCTAACCGCCATTACATGTTTGGGGGCTTCCTATTTTCTTTGGGGATCTGCTCCGGGGCAGATAGCTTTCCTCTTTCTGCCTTTAGGTGTAGTTATCTCTCAGGCTGTGATGAGGCATCTAGGATCAACGTAGGAACGCTCCACGGCTACCTCTAGTTGTGTGGTTAGTTCAGGTTACTGCAATTCAATAGGTTCCAGCCTCTCTGGTGTATTGCCGTATTTGTTTTTTCTCCTCAGCTACCATAACACAACAGTATCACCTGCCCAAACTGAAAATTATATGGTACTCACAGAAGGGAAAAATAGTGTGGAAAGAAAAAAAAAAAAGTTGTCAGAGTTGTCAGAGATTTTTTTTTTCCTGTTTGTTGCATTTTTTCCTCTTTTTCTCTGGGTGCTGAGGAGGATTTTTTTTCTCCTCTCAATGGAGCTTGCACAGTTGTCTGGCCGTGTGGATCAGCTTGCCACTGAGGTTCAGAGTATTACTACCTATCTTGCTAGATTGCCGGTTGTGGAACCTAGGATTCCCATGCCAGATTTATTTTTGGGGGATCGGGCTAAATTTCTGAATTTCAAAAATAACTGTAAGTTGTTTTTTGCCTTAAAGCCTAAGTCCTCAGGTAACGCAGCACAGCAGGTTCAAATTGCCATCTCTCTCCTGCGCGGCGACCCTCAGGATTGGGCTCTTTCCCTGACACCTGGGGATCCTGTTTTGAATGATACTGATGTATTTTTTCTGGCTCTGGGGTTATTGTACGATGAACCTAATGTCACTGCTCAAGCTGAAAAAACCTTGTTGGCATTAAATCAGGGTCTTGAAGACGCTGAGTTGTACTGTCAGAAATTCCAAAAGTGGGCAGTCCTGACCAAATGGAATGATGATGCTTTGGCAGCCCTTTTTCGGAAGGGACTGTCAGAGAATGTAAAGGCTGTTATGGTGGGATTCCCTGCTCCCTCTGGTCTCAATGATTCTATGTCATTGGCTATTCAAATTGACAGACGTTTGCGTGAGCGCAGAGGTATGCGTGAGATAGTGTTGCATTGTGAGCAAGCTTCTGAGCCCATGCAGTGTGATAGAATGACTTCTGGGGCACAGCGTCATGAGTTTCGAAAGCGCAATGGGTTATGTTTCTACTGTGGTGACGCCTCTCTTGCTATTTCAGTCTGCCCTAAGCGGGGAAGACGTTTTGCACACTCAGTTGTCTTGTGTAGTATTCAGACTAAATTTCTGTTGACTGTTACCATGATTTGCTCCCTGTCCACATTTTCTGCTCAGGCTTTTGTTGATTCAGGAGCAGCTATTAACCTGATGGATTTTGACTTTGCCAAACGTTGTGGGCTTCCCATAATACCCCTGCGGAAGTCTATTCCCCTACTGGGCATTGATTCTACCCCTTGGGCGGAGAATAAACCCAGTTTTCTACTCAGGTGATAATGAGGGTTGAACCAGATCATCAGGAGAGTTGCAAATTTCTGGTGCTGTATAATCTGCATGACATTATTGTACTAGGTTTCCCTTGGTTACAGTCTCATAATCCTGTTTTGGATTGGAAATCTGTGTCTGTGACCAGTTGGGGCTGCCAATGTGTTAATGCCGACACTCCTGTTTTTTCTGCCTCTCCCCAGTCTCAGGATGTTCCTGACTTTTTGACTGATTTTTCGGATGTATTTAGTGAAAGTAAATCTGCATCCTTGCCCCCTCACAGGAGCTATGATTGCGCTATTGAATTAGTGCCTGGTGGTAAATTTCCTAAAGGTCGCCTTTTTAACTTGTCTGTACCTGAACATGATGCTATGCGATCTTATATCAAGGAGTCATTGGAGAAGGGTCATATCAGACCATCCTCTTCACCCTTGGGTGCCGGTTTTTTCTTTGTGGCCAAAAAGGATGGTTCATTGAGGCCGTGTATTGATTATCGACTCTTGAATAAGATCACTGTGAAGTATCAATATCCGTTACCCTTGATTTCTGACCTGTTTTCCAGGGTAAAAAGTGCTAGTTGGTTTACCAAGCTTGACCTCAGGGGGGCGTATAACCTTATTCGCATTAAGCACGGGGATGAATGGAAGACGGCGTTTAATACCCCAGAGGGGCATTTTGAGTACCTAGTGATGCCCTTTGGGCTCACTAATGCTCCTTCCGTCTTCCAATCCTTCATGAATGATATTTTCAGGGATTTTGTGGATAAATTTCTGATTGTTTATTTGGATGATATCTTGATTTTTTCCAATGACTGGGACTCTCATGTGAAACATGTTCGGAATGTGTTCCAGATTTTGAGAGAGAATGCACTGTATGTGAAAGGATCAAAGTGTCTTTTTGGCGTACAGAAGGTCTCATTTCTGGGATTCATTTTGTCTCCGTCTGTTATTGAAATGGACTCGGTCAAGGTTCAGGCCATCTGTGATTGGGTCCTACTTCATTAAAGGCTCTTCAGAGATTTTTGGGTTTTGCCAATTTTTATCGTAAATTTATTGGTAATTTCTCCGGTATTGTTAAACCATTGACTGATTTGACCAAAAAGGGTTCTGATGTGGTGAATTGGCCTCCTGAGGCAGTTTCTACGTTTCAGGAACTTAAGCAGAGATTCACTTCTGCTCCTGTTCTACGGCAGCCTGATGTTTCTCTACCGTTTCAGGTGGAGGTTGATGCTTCTGAAATTGTGGCAGGTGCCGTTTTGTCCCAAAATGATCCAGAGACCTCTAAGAGTAACCCTTGTGCCTTTTTCTCTCGAAAATTTTCTCCAACTGAACGTATTTATGACGTGGGTAATTGGGAGTTATTGGCCATGAAGTGGGCCTTTGAAGAGTGGGGACATTGGCTGGAAGGAGCCAAACATCAGATGGTGGTCCTCACGGACCATAAGAATCTGGTTTATCTCGAATCAGCCAAGCGACTTAATCCTAGACAGGCCAGGTGGGCCTTGTTTTTCACACGTTTTAATTTTGTGGTTTCTTTTCTTCCTGGCACTAAGAATGTTAAGGCGGATGCCCTCTCGAGGAGTTTCTTTGTGGACTCTCCTGAGTTATCTGATCCTACCGTTATTTTGAAAGAGGGTGTAGTTCTTTCCGCCATCTCGCCCAATTTGAGACTGGCTCTGGAAGGGTGTCAGGAGGATAAACCTGAGCGCTGCCCTATTGGGAAATTGTTTGTCCCAGACCAGTGGAAGAAGCGTGTGATGTCTGAGATTCATTGTTCCGCGTTGGCTGGTCATCCCGGGATTTTTGGTACCAGAGACTTGGTGAGTCGGTCCTTTTGGTGGCCTACGTTGTCTCGTGACGTCAGGGAATTTGTGCAGTCCTGTGGGACTTGCTCTCGCTCCAAGCCTTGCTCTCGCTCTAGTGGTTTGTTAATGCCATTACCTGTGCCCAAGAGGCCATGGACCCATATCTCTATGGATTTTATTTCCGACCTCCCTGTTTTCCAGAGAATGAACGTTATCTGGGTAATCTGTGATAGGTTTTCCAAGATGATATATCTTGTGCCATTAGCTAAGAAACCTTCCACCTCCAAATTGGTGCCTTTGTGCCTTCAGCACGTGGTTCGGTTACATGGCATTCCGGAGAACATTGTGTCTGATAGAGGAGTCCAGTTTGTTTCCAGATTTTGGAGGACATTTTGTTCTAAACTTGGTGTTCAATTATCTTTCTCCTCTGCTTTTCATCCTCAGACCAATGGACAAACCGAGAGAACAAACCAGACCTTGGAGACTTATTTGAGATGTTTTGTGTCTGCTGATCAAGATGACTGTGTCTCTTTTTTGCCTTTGGCTGAGTTTTCTCTTAATAATAGGGCTAGCTCTGCCACCTTGATGTCTCCATTTTTCTGCAATTTTGGGTTTCAAAAGATTTTCTTCGGGACAGGCGGAGGCTTCTGTCTGTCCAGGTGTTGACTCTTTTGTGGAGCGAATGCAGCAGATTTGGGACCAGGTAGTGGAGAGGTTGTCTCTCTCTCAGGAGAAGGCCCAACGGTTTGCCAACCGGCATAGGACTGATGGTCCTCGGTTTAAAGTGGGGGACTTGGTTTGGTTGTCCTCAAGAAATATCCTTATGAGGGTTGCATCTCCAAAGTTTAAGCCTAGGTTCATAGGACCTTATAAGATCATGGAGATTCTTAATCCTGTTTCCTTCCGTTTGCTTCTTCCAGGGACATTTAAGATCCATAACGTGTTCCACAAGTCCTTACTGAAGAGGTTTGTCGAGCCAGTGGTTCCTATGGCTGCGCCTCCTAACCCTGTTTTGGTTTAGGGCAATCTGGAGTATGTGGTTGAGAAAATATTGGATTCTCGTTTTTCCAGACAGAAACTCCAGTATTTGGTTAAGTGGAGAGGTTATGGTCAGGAGGACAATTCTTGGGTGTTTGCTTCGGACATCCATGCTAGGAGACTGATCTGTGCCTATCACCGAGCTCATCCTGATCGGCCTGGTTGCACAAGTGAGGGTTCAGTGACCCCTCCTCAAGGGGGGTACTGTTATGAATGTGCTAGAGATGGTTTCTGAGCAGAGGCTCCCTCTGGTGGTTAGACAGTACTGAAACTTTCAGCGAGGAATGGCAATCTGGGATCACTGACTGGTCTGATATAAGGGAGGTTCCCTCCCATGATGGTTGCCGGTGATCAATTGTTCTTGTCTCAATTGTGGTTCCTGGTTCATTTGGAAGTTTGCTGAGCCTTGCCTGCATCTTCTGCTATCAGATAAGATATTTTCTGCTTTTATTTTTGTGCTTGCTTTTTGCATAATTCCCTGCACTTCTGTGGAGGTCAGCCACGTCCCCTCCAGGGCTTGTGCTCCTCTCGTTTATCTGAAGCCAGTGTTATTTGTTCATTTGCTTTTTCCTGTTTTTTCAGTGGCTGCGGCTTAGTTTTGTTACACCAGAGATCTGATTTAGGTGGTAGAGATCGTGTGATCTCAGGTGTTTTTGCAATCAGAAGAGTTGGTATTTTAAGGGGTTTTTTTGGATTGCAGTGAGTATCCTTTTCTGTACTTTTCTGTCTAGACAGATTGGGCCCCAGCGTTTGCTCATTCTATTTTCTGTCTGTGTCCGTGTTTCTTCTTGTCTAACCACCATTACATGTTTGGGGGCTTCCTATTTTCTTTGGGGTTCTGCTCCGGGGCAGATAGCTTTCCTCTTTCTGCCTTTAGGTGTAGTTATCTCTCAGGCTGTGACGAGGCGTCTAGGATCAACGTAGGAACGCTCCACGGCTACCTCTAGTTGTGTGGTAAGTTCAGGTTACTGCAATTCAATAGGTTCCAGCCTCTCTGGTGTATTGCCGTATTTGTTTTTTCTCCCCAGCTACCATAACACAACAGTCCTGGGTGGCTGTGAAATCAAGCTTTTAGCATTTTTTTTGGTGCCATTACTGAGGTCCACAAAGACAGCAGGGCACATTTCATAGAAGTGTTGTGCACTGTTTCTATAGTGCTCCATGCACGAGTAGACCTTTCTACATCTTATTTTTTCAGTTGCTAAATGTGATACAGCAAGGCATATGTCACCTTGTCATTTATTGATTGGTGACATTGTTCTCTGATTTAAGCTTTTGGCCATGAAAATAATTTTTTTTTGTCAGTTGTTACAGTGATGCAGCACACCATATCTCACCTTGTTATTTATTGGCGGTGAAATTCAATTGTCTGCACAGCTCATGCAGATTAAAAAAATGTATCTGTTGCTAAACATGATACAGCCCGCCATATCCCATGTTGTACTTTTGTGGCCGTGAAATTAAGCTGTCTGCAGAGCTCATGCACATTAAAACATTTCTGTTGCTAAATGTGATACAGCACTCCATATCTCACGTTGTAATTTTGTGGCGGTGAAATTGTTCTGTGTTGAGCAGTTGCACGTTGGGCAGTTGCTAACGTGATTTCGCATACCATTTATCACCTTGTCATTTAGTGGCAATGAAATTCAGGTGTCTGCATAGCTCATGCAGATTAAAAAAAAAAATTCTGTTGCTAAACGTGATACAGGCCGCCATATTCCACCTTGTCATTTTGTGGCGGTGAAATTGTTCTGTGTGCAGAGCTGTTGCACATTCAATTTTTTTTTTTTTTACAAACGTTATATCGCAGGCTAGATCCGAGTTTGAAATTGTTTGGAGCATATCGTTTTGGTTGTACAGGCCTCATCTACACTAAAAACACGATTCAACACACCATATTCCACCTTGTAATTTGGTGCTGCTGAAATTCAGCTGTGTGCAGAGTAAAAAAATCTAATTTTTTGTTGCTAATATTGTACTTTGACCACAATATCTGAGAAAAATGACTGGGAAAAGTGAGGTCATGCTGGAAGGGGGATTATACTTGGTGTTCAAGGTGTACGTGGGGTAGGTGGTAATGTTTGTGAAAGCACTAGTGAACCAACAATGTCACATCCAATACAAAGACAACTGACAACTTCTATTACTGGATGGGCTACTCAGCTACCTTTCTTTGGCAGCTGTCTGGCCGTGTGGATCAGCTTGCCACTGAGGTTCAGAGTATTACTACCTATCTTGCTAGATTGCCGGTTGTGGAACCTAGGATTCCCATGCCAGATTTATTTTTGGGGGATCGGGCTAAATTTCTGAATTTCAAAAATAACTGTAAGTTGTTTTTTGCCTTAAAGCCTAAGTCCTCAGGTAACGCAGCACAGCAGGTTCAAATTGCCATCTCTCTCCTGCGCGGCGACCCTCAGGATTGGGCTCTTTCCCTGACACCTGGGGATCCTGTTTTGAATGATACTGATGTATTTTTTCTGGCTCTGGGGTTATTGTACGATGAACCTAATGTCACTGCTCAAGCTGAAAAAACCTTGTTGGCATTAAATCAGGGTCTTGAAGACGCTGAGTTGTACTGTCAGAAATTCCAAAAGTGGGCAGTCCTGACCAAATGGAATGATGATGCTTTGGCAGCCCTTTTTCGGAAGGGACTGTCAGAGAATGTAAAGGCTGTTATGGTGGGATTCCCTGCTCCCTCTGGTCTCAATGATTCTATGTCATTGGCTATTCAAATTGACAGACGTTTGCGTGAGCGCAGAGGTATGCGTGAGATAGTGTTGCCTTGTGAGCCAGCTTCTGAGCCCATGCAGTGTGATAGAATGACTTCTGTGGCACAGCGTCATGAGTTTCGAAAGCGCAATGGGTTATGCTTCTACTGTGGTGATGCCTCTCTTGCTATTTCAGTCTGCCCTAAGCGGGGAAGACGTTTTGCACGCTCAGTTGTCTTGGGTAGTATTCAGACTAAATTTCTGTTGACTGTTACCATGATTTGCTCCCTGTCCACATTTTCTGCTCAGGCTTTTGTTGATTCAGGAGCAGCTATTAACCTGATGGATTTTGACTTTGCCAAACGTTGTGGGCTTCCCATAATACCCCTGCGGAAGTCTATTCCCCTACTGGGCATTGATTCTACCCCTTGGGCGGAGAATAAACCCCAGTTTTCTACTCAGGTGATGAGGGTTGAACCAGATCATCAGGAGAGTTGCAAATTTCTGGTGCTGTATAACCTGCATGACATTATTGTACTAGGTTTCCCTTGGTTACAGTCTCATAATCCTGTTTTGGATTGGAAATCTGTGTCTGTGACCAGTTGGGGCTGCCAATGTGTTAATGCCGACACTCCTGTTTTTTCTGCCTCTCCCCAGTCTCAGGATGTTCCTGACTTTTTGACTGATTTTTCGGATGTATTTAGTGAAAGTAAATCTGCATCCTTGCCCCCTCACAGGAGCTATGATTGCGCTATTGAATTAGTGCCTGGTGGTAAATTTCCTAAAGGTCGCCTTTTTAACTTGTCTGTACCTGAACATGATGCTATGCGATCTTATATCAAGGAGTCATTGGAGAAGGGTCATATCAGACCATCCTCTTCACCCTTGGGTGCCGGTTTTTTCTTTGTGGCCAAAAAGGATGGTTCATTGAGGCCGTGTATTGATTATCGACTCTTGAATAAGATCACTGTGAAGTATCAATATCCGTTACCCTTGATTTCTGACCTGTTTTCCAGGGTAAAAAGTGCTAGTTGGTTTACCAAGCTTGACCTCAGGGGGGCGTATAACCTTATTCGCATTAAGCACGGGGATGAATGGAAGACGGCGTTTAATACCCCAGAGGGGCATTTTGAGTACCTAGTGATGCCCTTTGGGCTCACTAATGCTCCTTCCGTCTTCCAATCCTTCATGAATGATATTTTCAGGGATTTTGTGGATAAATTTCTGATTGTTTATTTGGATGATATCTTGATTTTTTCCAATGACTGGGACTCTCATGTGAAACATGTTCGGAATGTGTTCCAGATTTTGAGAGAGAATGCACTGTATGTGAAGGGATCAAAGTGTCTTTTTGGCGTACAGAAGGTCTCATTTCTGGGATTCATTTTGTCTCCGTCTGTTATTGAAATGGACTCGGTCAAGGTTCAGGCCATCTGTGATTGGGTCCAACCTACTTCATTAAAGGCTCTTCAGAGATTTTTGGGTTTTGCCAATTTTTATCGTAAATTTATTGGTAATTTCTCCGGTATTGTTAAACCATTGACTGATTTGACCAAAAAGGGTTCTGATGTGGTGAATTGGCCTCCTGAGGCAGTTTCTGCGTTTCAGGAACTTAAGCAGAGATTCACTTCTGCTCCTGTTCTACGGCAGCCTGATGTTTCTCTACCGTTTCAGGTGGAGGTTGATGCCTCTGAAATTGTGGCAGGTGCCGTTTTGTCCCAAAGAGATCCAGAGACCTCTAAGAGTAACCCTTGTGCCTTTTTCTCTCGAAAATTTTCTCCAACTGAACGTATTTATGACGTGGGTAATTGGGAGTTATTGGCCATGAAGTGGGCCTTTGAAGAGTGGGGACATTGGCTGGAAGGAGCCAAACATCAGGTGGTGGTCCTCACGGACCAAAGGAATCTGGTTTATCTCGAATCAGCCAAGCGACTTAATCCTAGACAGGCCAGGTGGGCCTTGTTTTTCACACATTTTAATTTTGTGGTTTCTTTTCTTCCTGGCACTAAGAATGTTAAGGCGGATGCCCTCTCGAGGAGTTTCTTTGCGGACTCTCCTGAGTTATCTGATCCTACTGTTATTTTGAAAGAGGGTGTAGTTCTTTCCGCCATCTCGCCCAATTTGAGACTGGCTCTGGAAGGGTGTCAGGAGGATAAACCTGAGCGCTGCCCTATTGGGAAATTGTTTGTCCCAGACCAGTGGAAGAAGCGTGTGATGTCTGAGATTCATTGTTCCGCGTTGGCTGGTCATCCCGGGATTTTTGGTACCAGAGACTTGGTGAGTCGGTCCTTTTGGTGGCCTACGTTGTCTCGTGATGTCAGGGAATTTGTGCAGTCCTGTGGGACTTGCTCTCGCTCCAAGCCTTGCTCTCGCTCTAGTGGTTTGTTAATGCCATTACCTGTGCCCAAGAGGCCATGGACCCATATCTCTATGGATTTCATTTCCGACCTCCCTGTTTTCCAGAGAATGAACGTTATCTGGGTAATCTGTGATAGGTTTTCCAAGATGATATATCTTGTGCCATTAGCTAAGAAACCTTCCACCTCCAAATTGGTGCCTTTGTGCCTTCAGCACGTGGTTCGGTTACATGGCATTCCGGAGAACATTGTGTCTGACAGAGGAGTCCAGTTTGTTTCCAGATTTTGGAGGACATTTTGTTCTAAACTTGGTGTTCAATTATCTTTCTCCTCTGCTTTTCATCCTCAGACCAATGGACAAACCGAGAGAACAAACCAGACCTTGGAGACTTATTTGAGATGTTTTGTGTCTGCTGATCAAGATGACTGTGTCTCTTTTTTGCCTTTGGCTGAGTTTGCTCTTAATAATAGGGCTAGCTCTGCCACCTTGATGTCTCCATTTTTCTGCAATTTTGGGTTTCAAAAGATTTTCTTCGGGACAGGCTTCTGTCTGTCCAGGTGTTGACTCTTTTGTGGAGCGAATGCAGCAGATTTGGGACCAGGTAGTGGAGAGGTTGTCTCTCTCTCAGGAGAAGGCCCAACGGTTTGCCAACCGGCATAGGACTGATGGTCCTCGGTTTAAAGTGGGGGACTTGGTTTGGTTGTCCTCAAGAAATATCCTTATGAGGGTTGCATCTCCAAAGTTTAAGCCTAGGTTCATTGGACTTATAAGATCATGGAGATTCTTAATCCTGTTTCCTTCCGTTTGCTTCTTCCAGGGACATTTAAGATCCATAACGTGTTCCACAAGTCCTTACTGAAGAGGTTTGTCGAGCCAGGGGTTCCTATGGCTGCGCCTCCTAACCCTGTTTTGGTTTAGGGCAATCTGGAGTATGTGGTTGAGAAAATATTGGATTCTCGTTTTTCCAGACAGAAACTCCAGTATTTGGTTAAGTGGAGAGGTTATGGTCAGGAGGACAATTCTTGGGTGTTTGCTTCGGACATCCATGCTAGGAGACTGATCCGTGCCTATCACTGAGCTCATCCTGATCGGCCTGGTTGCACAAGTGAGGGTTCAGTGACCCCTCCTCAAGGGGGGTACTGTTATGAATGTGCTAGAGATGGTTTCTGAGCAGAGGCTCCCTCTGGTGGTTAGACAGTACTGAACCTTTCAGCGAGGAATGGCAATCTGGGATCACTGACTGGTCTGATATAAGGGAGGTTCCCTCCCATGATGGTTGCCAGTGATCAATTGTTCTTGTCTCAATTGTGGTTCCTGGTTCATTTGGAAGTTTGCTGAGCCTTGCCTGCATCTTCTGCTATCAGATAAGATATTTTCTGCTTTTATTTTTGTGCTTGCTTTTTGCATAGTTCCCTGCACTTCTGTGGAGGTCAGCCACGTCCCCTCCAGGGGCTTGTGCTCCTCTCGTTTATCTGAAGCCACTGTTATTTGTTCATTTGCTTTTTCCTGTTTTTTCAGTGGCTGCGGCTTAGTTTTGTTACACCAGAGATCTGATTTAGGTGGTAGAGATCGTGTGATCTCAGGTGTTTTTGCAATCAGAAGAGTTGGTATTTTTAGGCGTTTTTTTGGATTGCAGTGAGTATCCTTTCCTGTACTTTTCTGTCTAGACAGATTGGGCCCCAGCGTTTGCTCATTCTATTTTCTGTCTGTGTCCGTGCTTCTTCTTGTCTAATCACCATTACATGTTTGGGGGCTTCCTATTTTCTTTGGGGTTCTGCTCCGGGGCAGATAGCTTTCCTCTTTCTGCCTTTAGGTGTAGTTATCTCTCAGGCTGTGACGAGGCGTCTAGGATCAACGTAGGAACGCTCCACGGCTACCTCTAGTTGTGTGGTAAGTTCAGGTTACTGCAATTCAATAGGTTCCAGCCTCTCTGGTGTATTGCCGTATTTGTTTTTTCTCCCCAGCTACCATAACACAACAGTCCTGGGTGGCTGTGAAATCAAGCTTTTAGCATTTTTTTTGGTGCCATTACTGAGGTCCACAAAGACAGCAGGGCACATTTCATAGAAGTGTTGTGCACTGTTTCTATAGTGCTCCATGCACGAGTAGACCTTTCTACATCTTATTTTTTCAGTTGCTAAATGTGATACAGCAAGGCATATGTCACCTTGTCATTTATTGATTGGTGACATTGTTCTCTGATTTAAGCTTTTGGCCATGAAAATAATTTTTTTTGTCAGTTGTTACAGTGATGCAGCACCACGCCATATCTCACCTTGTTATTTATTGGCGGTGAAATTCAATTGTCTGCACAGCTCATGCAGATTAAAAAAAATGTATCTGTTGCTAAACATGATACAGCCCGCCATATCCCATGTTGTACTTTTGTGGCCGTGAAATTAAGCTGTCTGCAGAGCTCATGCACATTAAAACATTTCTGTTGCTAAATGTGATACAGCACTCCATATCTCACATTGTAATTTTGTGGCGGTGAAATTGTTCTGTGTTGAGCAGTTGCATGTTGGGCAGTTGCTAACGTGATTTCGCATACCATTTATCACCTTGTCATTTAGTGGCAATGAAATTCAGGTGTCTGCATAGCTCATGCAGATTAAAAAAAAAAATTCTGTTGCTAAACGTGATACAGGCCGCCATATTCCACCTTGTCATTTTGTGGCGGTGAAATTGTTCTGTGTGCAGAGCTGTTGCACATTCAATTTTTTTTTTTTTTACAAACGTTATATCGCAGGCTAGATCCGAGTTTGAAATTGTTTGGAGCATATCGTTTTGGTTGTACAGGCCTCATCACTAAAAACACGATTCAACATACCATATTCCACCTTGTAATTTGGTGCTGCTGAAATTCAGCTGTGTGCAGAGTAAAAAAATCTAATTTTTTGTTGCTAATAATGTACTTTGACCACAATATCTGAGAAAAATGACTGGGAAAAGTGAGGTCATGCTGGAAGGGGGATTATACTTGGTGTTCAAGGTGTACGTGGGGTAGGTGGTAATGTTTGTGAAAGCACTAGTGAACCAACAATGTCACATCCAATACAAAGACAACTGACAACTTCTATTACTGGATGGGCTACTCAGCTACCTTTCTTTGGCAGATGCATAGCGATACGCTTTGTTGAGGCACAGAAAGAGCATGTGCTCGAGGAGATGGTAAACACACCTTCAAGTGGCCTCTCCTCCTCTTCCTCCACCTCAACATCACACACAGTACAGTCCACAGAGACGGCTCCCAATTACCCTTGCATCCCTCCGCGTCATAACTCTCCAACTACCCAACTGAATGTAAAGAACCAGATGGGTGAGTCTGCAAAGCTGTTCTCACATTTTATGCCATGGTCATCAGAAGTATACTGAAAAGATTCAGAGTCAAGAGGAGGAAATCATCTGCACCGATGCCCCTTAATTTTTTTTAGCTTGGATGCAGGGCAGGACGAAGAAGGGTCCGAGCAGCATTCTGACCTTTATCACCAGAAGTTAACTACAGGGGTGAGGGGGTGATCCTGATGAAGCTCAGATATCTGAGGCTCATGCGAACTGTACTGTGCTGGTAGTGCAGGAAGAGAAGGAGGGTGACTCTCAGGGCAAGGAATGTGATAACACAGAGGATGATGATGATGAGGTGGTAGATCTCATTTAGCATGAACACAGAGGCATGCAGCTGAGTAGGTCATCTGAGGAGGTGGAGGAAGACGAGGAGGTTACGTTGCGCTGTACGGCGCAGACACGTAGTGATGCAGCCACAACGAGCAATGCATCCTCAGCCACAACTGTTGCTGTGGCCAGCAGTGTTCGTGGGTCTGCAGCTCACAAGGGTGGCAAGGGTTGCCTAGCCTGGGCCTAGTTTGACACCGCAAAGGATGAGCCAACTCATGTAATCTGACAACTTTGCAAAAAAAAAACTGAGCATGGGGGAAAAGTGCAATAATTTGACTACTACATGCATGAACCTTCATATGAACAATCAACATGAGTTACTCTGTGAATCCCACAGCACTAAAATGCAAACCAGCGGACCTTAACAACAATCAGCCCCATCAATCGCATCTACTGCTTCTTCCTCCTCCTCTGTTACCGTTCCAAGTATTATGATGCAGGTCTCCGACAGAAGACCCTAAGGTTCTTTACCCGCGGCAGTAAGACTGAGTGAGAGCCCACCAGCTGTAATGGAAGCAGACATGCCTGCTGTTTTTGACCAATCTGAGAGAACAAGCACACCACAACTTTATCAATCCACTGAAACTTCCCTTTCCGCTTACCCCCATTGTCTTAAATCCTGAATTTCCGCTGGGTTGTACGAAGGTGAAATTCCTCTGTTGGAGTAATCATGATGATATTTGCATTAGTCATATTTTAAAGGGACCTGATGCTCCTCCCTTCTCAGAACTTCAAAATTATGTTCCTACTGAAAAACTTTCTTGGCTAGAATACGAACAGTTGAAATTGTTTATAAGTCTTTGGAAGAAGAGGAGACGGCACTCCTTAACAGTATCAACAATACCATTTTGAGAACCTATTCCTCCAGAGTTCACCACCCTCCCATTTGATTTCCCTTGTATGTAGACTATTAAGCTATTCACTGTGTTCAGTGGATCTCGGATTTGTGCATGCATGGGAAACCGAAATGGATACTACCTTTTCTGATGAGGATATACAGAAAGCATTTTTGTTTACACACAAGATATTGGGAGCCGGGTATGTTCAGGAAAGGAATTACAAGATATTGACAAGATGGTATCAGGTCTCAACAAAGTTACATGCGATCTTCTGAAAAGAACTTGTTGGCATTAAATCAGGGTCGTGAAGACGCTGAGCTGTTCTGTCAGAAATTTCGAAAATGGGCAGTCCTGACCAAATGGAATGATGATGCTTTGGAAGCCTCTCAGAAAATGTAAAGGACGTTATGGTGGGATTCCCTGTTCCCTCTGGTCTCAATGATTCTATGTCTTTGGCTATTTAAATTGACAGACGTTTGCGTGAGCGCAGAGGTATGCGTGAGATAGTGTTGCCTTGTGTGCCAGCTCCTGAGCCCATGCAGTGTAATGGAGTGACTCCTGGGGCTCAGCGACATGAGTTTCGTAAGCGCAATGGGTTATGTTTCTACTGTGGTGACGCTTCCTATGCTATTTCCATCTGCCCTAAGCGGGGAAGACGTTTTGCGCGCTCAGTTGTCTTGGGTATTGTTCAGACTAAATTTCTGTTGACTGTTACCCTGATTTGCTCCCTGTCCACATTTTCTGCTCAGGCTTTTGTTGATTCGGGAGCAGCTATTAACCTGATGGATTTTGACTTTGTCAAACGTTGTGGGTTTCCCATGATACCCCTGCAGAAGTCTATTCCTTTACTGGGCATTGATTCTACCCCTTTGGGGAAGAATAAACCCCAGTTATCTACTCAGGTGATAATGAGGGTTGAACCAGATCATCAGGAGAGTTGCAAATTTCTGGTGTTGCATAATCTGCATGACATTATTGTACTGGGTTTCCCTTGGTTACAGACTCATAATCCTGTTTTGGATTGGAAATCTGTGTCTGTGACTAGTTGGGGTTGCCAATGTGTTAATGCTGACACTCCTGTTTTTTCTGCCTCTCCCCAGTCTCAGGAAGTCCCTGACTTTTTGACTGATATTTCTGATGTGTTTAGTGAAAGTAAATCTGCATCCTTACCTCCTCACAGGAGCTATGATTGCGCTATTGAGTTAGTACCTGGTGGTAGATTTCCTAAAGGTCACCTTTTTAATTTATCTGTACCTGAACACGATGCTATGCGATCTTATATCAAGGAGTCATTGGAGAAGGGTCATATCAGACCATCCTTTTCACCCTTGGGCGACGGTTTTTTCTTTGTGGCCAAAAAGGATGGTTCATTGAGGCCGTATATTGATTATCGCCTCCTGAATAAGACCACTGTTAAATATCAATATCCGTTACCTTTGATTTCTGACCTATTTTCCAGAGTGAAAAGTGCTAGTTGGTTTACCCAGCTTGACCTCAGGGGGGCGTATAACCTTATTCGCATTAAGCACGGGGATGAATGGAAGACGGCGTTTAATACCCCAGAGGGGCATTTTGAGTACCTAGTGATGCCTTTTGGGCTTACTAATGCCCCTTCCGACTTCCAATCCTTCATGATATTTTTAGGGATTTTGTGGATAAATTTCTGCTCCTGTTCTACGGCAGCCTGATGTTTCTCTGCCGTTTCAGGTGGAGGTTGATGCCTCTGAGATTGGGGCAGGTGCCGTTTTGTCCCAAAGGGATCCAGAGACCCCTAAGAGTAACCCTTGTGCCATTTTCTCTCGAAAATTTTCTCCAACTGAACGTAATTATGACGTGGGTAATCGGGAGTTATTGGCCATGAAGTGGGCCTTTGAAGAGTGGAGACATTGGCTGGAAGGAGCCAAACATCAGGTGGTGGTCCTCATGGACCATAAGAACCTGGTTTATCTCGAGTCAGCCAAGCGACTTAATCCTAGACAGGCCAGGTGGGCCTTGTTTTTCACAGGTTTTAATTTTGTGGTTTCTTTTCTTCCGGGCACTAAGAATGTTAAGGCGGATGCCCTCTCGAGGAGTTTATTTGCGGATTCTCCTGAGTTATCTGATCCTGCTGTTATTTTGAAAGAGGGTGTAGTTCTTTCCGCCATCTCGCCCAATTTGAGACTGGCTCTGGAGGGGTGTCAGGAGGATAAACCTGAGTGCTGCCCTGTTGGGAAATTGTTTGTCCCAGACCAGTGGAAAAAGAGTGTGATATCTGAAATTCATTGTTCCGCATTGGCTGGTCATCCGGGATTTTTGGTACCAGAGACTTGGTGAGTCGGTCCTTTTGGTGGCCTACTTTGTCTCTTGACGTCAGGGATTTTGTGCAGTCCTGTGGGACTTGCTCTCGTTCCAAGCCTTGCTCTCGTTCTAGTGGTTTGTTAATGCCATTACCTGTACCCAAGAGGCCACGGACCCTTATTTCTATGGATTTTATTTCCGACCTTCCTGTCTCTCAGAGAATGACCGTTATCTGGGTAGTCTGTGATAGGTTTTCCAAGATGATACATCTTGTGTCATTATCTAAGTTGCCTTCCTCCTCCGAATTGGTGCCTTTGTTCTTTCAGCACGTGGTTCGGTTACATGGCATTCCTGAGAACATTGTGTCTGACAGAGGAGTCCAGTTTGTTTCCAGATTTTGGAGGACATTTTGTTCTAAACTTGGTGTTGTTATCTTTCTCCTCTGCATTTCACCCTCAGACCATTGGACAAACCGAGAGAACAAACCAGACCTTGGAGACTTATTTGAGATGTTTTGTGTCTGCTGATCAAGATGACTGGGTCTCTTTTTTGCCTTTGGCTGAGTTTGCTCTTAATAATAGGGCTAGCTCTGCCACCTTGATGTTTCCATTTTTCTGCAATTCTGGGTTTCACCCTCGATTTTCTTCAGGACAGGCGGAGGCTTCTGTCTGTCCGGGGTTGACTCTATTGTGCAGCATATGCAGCAGGTTTGTGACCAGGTAGTGGAGAGGTTGTCTCTCTCTCAAGAGAGGGCCCAGCGGTTTGCCAACCGGCATAGGACTGATGGTCCTCGTTTTAAATTGGGGGACTTGGTTTGGTTGTCCTCAAGAAATATCCCTATGAAGGTTGCATCTCCAAAATTTAAGCCAAGGTTCATTGGACCTTATAAGATCATGGAAATTATTAATCCTGTTTCCTTCCGTTTGCTTCTTCCAGGGACAATTAAGATCCATAACGTGTTCCACAAGTCCTTATTGAAGAGGTCTGTCGAGCCAGTGGTTCCTATGGCTGCGCCTCCTGATCCTGTTTTGGTTGAGGGCAATTTGGAGTATGTGGTTGAGAAAATATTGGATTCTCGTCTTGCTAGACGGAAACTCCAGTATTTGGTTAAGTGGAGAGGTTATGGTCAGGAGGACAATTCTTGGGTGTTTGCTTCGGACATCCATGCTGGGAGACTTATCCGTGCCTATCATCGAGCTCATCCTAATCGGCCTGGTTGCGCAGGTGAGGGTTCGGTGACCCTCCTCAAGGGGGGGGTACTGTTGTGAATACCTTGGAGGCGACTTCAGAGCTGGGGCTCCCTCCGGTGGTTGCTGAGGGTAATGAACTAATTACTGAATGGCCTTCAGCTGGCTCTGAATGGTATGATATAAGTGACCTGAGTTCCCAGCAGCCTTGCCGGTAATCAGTTGTTCCTCCTGCTCTTGCTTGGAGCACATCTTGCTTTCCTGCTCTCATTCAGATAAGTGTTTTGTTTTGTTTTTTCCTCTGTTGTATTTTCACTGCTGGTTTGCTGCTTGCAGTGGACTGCAGCCTGGTCCCCTTTTGGGGTCTTGCGCTGCAATTGTGCTCATTGTGTGTTTGCATTTTTGCTTTGTTCCTTTGTCAGTTTTTATTTGCTGTGTAGCTGTGGGTTACACCAGAGATCTGATTTAGGTGGTAGAGATCGTGTGATCTCAGGTTTTTTGTCAATCAGAAGTGTTGGTATTTTTGTCAGGGTTTTTTTGGGTTGCAGTCAGAATTCTTTCCTATACTTTTCTATCTAGACAGATTGGGCCCCAGCGTTTGCTCATTCTATTTTCTGTCTCTGTCCGTGTTTTCTTCTTGTCTAACCGCCATTACATGTTCGGGGGCTTCCTATTTCTTTGGGGATTCTGCTCCAGGGCAGATAGCATTCATCTTTCTGCCTTTAGGTGTAGCTATCCCTCCAGCTGTGACGAGGCGTCTAGGATCACCGTAGGTACGCTGTTATGATTTGGTAGCTGAGGAGAGCAAGCAAAAAAGGAAATACACCAGAGAGGTTGTAATCTATGGGATTGCAGTACCCTGACTAACCACCACAACTAAAGGCAGCCGTGGAGCGTTCCTACGTTGGTCCTAGACGCCTCGTCACAGCCTGAGAAGCTAACTACACCTAAAGACAGAAAGAGGAAAACTATCTGCCCCGGAGCAGATCCCCAAAGAACATAGAAAGCCCCCAAACATGTAATGGCGGTTAGACAAGAGGAAAATACTGACACAGAAAGAAAATAGTATGAGCAAACGTTGGGGCCCAAACTTCCTAAATAGAAAAGGATAGGAAGGACACTTACTGCAACCCCAAAAAACCCTGAAAAGTACCAACTCTACTAATTACAAAAACACCTGAGATCACACGACCTCTACCACCTAAATTAGTTCTCTGGTGTAACAAAAACTAAACAGCAGCCACTGAAAAAACTGGAAAAGGCAAATGAACAAACAACAGTGGCTGAACTAAACTGAGAGGAGCACAAGCCCCCGGAGGGGACACGGCAGACCCCCACAGAAGTGCAGGACAAAATGCAAAAAGCAAGCACAAAAAAACAAAAAGAAGAAAATGTCTTATCTGTTAGCAGAAGATGCAGGCACGAAACAGCAGGCTACAAAGTGAACAGGAATCAAAGATGAGACCAGAACAATTGATCACCGGCAACCCTGATGGGAGGGAACCTCCCTTATATAAGACCAGTCAGTAACACCTGGTCGCCAATCTTCACAATCTTCATTGGATAGTTCAGTACTGTTTGTAACCACCAGAGGGAGCTTCTGCTCAGAATTCATTTCTAGCACATTCACAACAGTACCCCCCCCTTGAGGAGGGGTCACCGAACCCTCATTTGAGCAACCAGGTCAGTCAGGATGAGCTCTGTGATACGCACGGATGAGTCTCCTGGCATGGATGTCCGAAGCAAACACCCAAGAATTGTCCTCCTGACCATAACCTCTCCACTTAACCAAATACTGGAGTTTCCGTCTAGAAAAACGAGAATTCAATATTTTCTCAACCACATACTCCAGATTGCCCTCAACCAAAACAGGGTCAGGAGGCATAGTCACTGGCTCGACAAACCTCTTCAATAAGGACTTGTGGAACACGTTATGGATCTTAAATGTCCCTGGAAGAAGTAAACGAAAGGAAACAGGATTAAGAATCTCCATGATCTTATAAGGTCCAATGAACCTAGGCTTAAACTTAGGAGATGCAACTCTCATAGGGATATTTCTTGAGGACAACCAGACCAAGTCCCCCACTTCAAACCGAGGACCATCAGTCCTATGCCGGTTGGCAAACCGCTGGGCCCTCTCCTGAGAGAGGGACAACCTCTCCACTACCTGGTCCCAAATCTGCTGCATACGCTCCACAACAGAGTCAACACCTGGACAGACAGAAGCCTCCGTCTGTCCTGAAGAAAATCGAGGGTGAAACCCAAAATTGCAGAAAAATGGAGACATCAAAGTGGCAGAGCTAGCCCTATTATTAAGAGCAAACTCAGCCAAAGGCAAAAAAGAGACCCAGTCATCCTGATCAGCAGACACAAGGCATCTCAGATAAGTCTCCAATGTCTGGTTTGTTCTCTCAGTTTGTCCATTGGTCTGAGGATGAAAAGCCGAGGAGAAAGACAATTGAACACCAAGTTTAGAACAAAAAGTCCTCCAAAATCTGGAAACAAACTGGACTCCTCTGTCAGACACAATGTTCTCAGGAATGCCGTGTAACCGAACCACGTGCTGAAGGAACAAAGGCACCAATTCAGAGGAGGAAGGCAACTTAGGTAATGGCACAAGATGTATCATTTTGGAAAACCTATCACAAATCAACCAGATAACGGTCATTCTCTGAGAAACAGGGAGGTCGGAAATGAAATCCATAGAGATATGGGTCCATGGTCTCTTGGGCACAGGCAATGGCATCAACAAACCACTAGAGCGAGAGCAAGGCTTGGAGCGAGAGCAAATCCCGCAGGACTGCACAAATTCCCTGATGTCACGAGACAAAGTAGGCCACCAAAAGGACCGACTAACCAAGTCTCTGGTACCAAAAATTCCGGGATGACCAGCCAACGCGGAACAATGAATCTCAGACATCACACTCTTTTTCCATCGGTCTGGGACAAACAATTTCCCAACAGGGCAGCACTCAGGTTTATCCTCCTGACACCCCTCCAGAGCCAGTCTCAAATTGGGCGAGATGGCGGAAAGAACTACACCCTCTTTCAAAATAACAGCAGGATCAGATAACTCAGGAGAGTCCGCAAGGAAACTCCTCGAGAGGGCATCCGCCTTAACATTCTTAGTGCCAGGAAGAAAGGAAACCACAAAATTAAAACGTGTGAAAAACAAGGCCCACCTGGCCTGTCTAGGATTAAGTCGCTTGGCTGATTCCAGATAAACCAGATTCTTATGGTCCGTGAGGACCACCACCTGATGTTTGGCTCCCTCCAGCCAATGTCTCCACTCTTCAAAAGCCCACTTCATGGCCAATAACTCCCATTACCCACGTCATAATTACGTTCAGTTGGAGAAAATTTTCGAGAGAAAAAGGCACACGGGTTACTTTTAGAGGTCTCTGGATCTCTTTGGGACAAAACGGCACCTGCCCCAATCTCAGAGGCATCAACCTCCACCTGAAACGGCAGAGAAACATCAGGCTGCCGTAGAACAGGAGCAGAAGTGAATCTCTGCTTAAGTTCCTGAAACGCAGAGACTGCCTCAGGAGGCCAATTCACCACATCAGAACCCTTTTTGGTCAAATCAGTCAATGGTTTAACAATAACAGAGAAATTACCAATAAATTTACGATAAAAATTGGCAAAACCCAAGAATCTTTGAAGAGCCTTTAATGAAGTAGGTTGGACCCAATCACAGATGGCCTGAACCTTGACCGGGTCCATTTCAATAACAGATGGGGACAAAATGAATCCCAGAAATGAGATCCTCTGTACGCCAAAAAGACACTTTGATCCCTTCACATACAGAGCATTCTCTCTCAAAATCTGGAACACAGTCCGAACATGTTTCACATGAGAGTCCCAGTCATTGGAAAAAATCAAGATATCATCCAAATAAACAATCAGAAATTTATCCACAAAATCCCTGAAAATGTCATTCATGAAGGACTGGAAGACAGAAGGAGCATTAGTGAGCCCAAAGGGCATCACTAGGTACTCAAAATGCCCCTCTGGGGTATTAAATGCCGTCTTCCATTCATCCCCGTACTTAATGCGAATAAGGTTATATGCCCCCCTGAGGTCAAGCTTGGTAAACCAAGTAGCACTTTTCACCCTGGAAAACAGGTCAGAAATCAAGGGTAACGGATATTGATATTTCACAGTGATATTGTTCAAGAGACGATAATCAATACACGGCCTTAATGAACCATCCTTTTTGGCCACAAAGAAAAAAACCGGCACCCAAGGGTGAAGAGGATGGTCTGATATGACCCTTCTCCAATGACTCCTTGATATAAGACCGCATAGCGTCATGTTCAGGTACAGACAAGTTAAAAAGGCGACCTTTAGGGAATTTACTACCAGGCACTAATTCAATAGCGCAGTCATAGCTCCTATGGGGGGGCAAGGATGCAGATTTACTTTCGCTAAACACATCAGAAAAATCAGTCAAAAAGTCAGGAACATCCTTAGCCTGGGGGGAGGCAGAAAAAACAGGAGTGTTGGTATTAACACATTGGCAGCCCCAACTGGTTACAGACACAGATTTCCAATCCAAAACGGGATTATGAGACTGCAACCAAGGGAAACCCAGTACGATAATGTCATGCAGATTATACAGCACCAAAAATTTGCAACTCTCCTGATGATCAGGTTCAACCCTCATTATCACCTGAGTTGAGAACTGAGGCTTATTCTCAGCCAAAGGGGTAGAATCGATCCCCAGTAGGGGAATAGACTTCCGTAGGGGTATCAAGGGAAACCTACAACGTTTAGCAAAATCAAAATCCATCAGGTTAATAGCTGCTCCCGAATCAACGAAAGCCTGAGCAGAAAATGTGGACAGGGAGCAAATCAGGGCAACAGTCAACAAAAATTTAGTCTGAACACTACCCAAGACAACTGAGCGTGCAAAACGTCTTCCCCGCTTAGGGCAGACTGAAATTAGCATGAGAGGCATCACCACAGTAGAAACATAACCCATTGCGTTTTCGAAACTCATGACGCTGTGCCCCAGAAGCCACTCTATCACACTGCATGGGTTCAGAAGCTGGTTCACAAGGCAACACTATTCCTCGCATACCTCTACGCTCACGCAAACGTCTGTCAATTTGAATCGCTAATGACATAGAATCATTGAGACCAGAGGGGACAGGGAATCCCACCATAACATCCTTTACATTCTCTGACAGACTCTTCCGAAAAAGGGCTGCCAAAGCATCGTCATTCCATTTGGTCAGGACTGCCCACCTTCGGAATCTCTGACAGTATAACTCAGCGTCCTCAAGCCCCTGATTTGATGCCAACAATGCTTTTTCAGCTTGATCAGTGACATTAGGCTCATCGTACAATAACCCCAGAGCCTGAAAAAATGCATCAACATTACTCAAAACAGGGTCCCCAGGTGTCAGGGAAAAAGCCCAATCCTGAGGATCGCCGCGCAGGAGAGAGATGACAATTTGAACCTGCTGTGCTGCGTTCCCTGATGACTTAGATTTCAAGGCAAAAAACAACTTACAGTTATTTTTGAAATTCAGAAATTTAGCTCGATCCCCTAAAAACAAATCTGGCATGGGAATCCTAGGTCAGACAACTGTGCAAACTCCATTGAGAGAAAAAAAAAATCCTCCTCCACACCCAGAGATACAGAGGGAAAAAAAAAAAAAATCTCTGACAACTCTGACAATCTTCTTTCTTTAACACTATTTTTCTTTTCCCTTCTGTGAGTACCATACAAATATCAGTTTTTTGGCCGGTGATACGGTTATGATTTGGTAGCTGAGGAGAGCAAGCAAAAAAGGAAATACACCAGAGAGGTTGTAATCTATGGGATTGCAGTACCCTGACTAACCACCACAACTAAAGGCAGCCGTGGAGCATTCCTACGTTGGTCCTAGACGCCTCGTCACAGCCTGAGAAGCTAACTACACCTAAAGACAGAAAGAGGAAAACTATCTGCCCCGGAGCAGATCCCCAAAGAACATAGAAAGCCCCCAAACATGTAATGGCGGTTAGACAAGAGGAAAATACTGACACAGAAAGAAAATAGTATGAGCAAACGTTGGGGCCCAAACTTCCTAAATAGAAAAGGATAGGAAGGACACTTACTGCAACCCCAAAAAACCCTGAAAAGTACCAACTCTACTAATTACAAAACACCTGAGATCACACGACCTCTACCACCTAAATTAGTTCTCTGGTGTAACAAAAACTAAACAGCAGCCACTGAAAAAACTGGAAAAGGCAAATGAACAAACAACAGTGGCTGAACTAAACTGAGAGGAGCACAAGCCCCGGAGGGGACACGGCAGACCCCCACAGAAGTGCAGGACAAAATGCAAAAAGAAAGCACAAAAAACAAAAAGAAGAAAATGTCTTATCTGTTAGCAGAAGATGCAGGCACGAAACAGCAGGCTACAAAGTGAACAGGAATCAAAGATGAGACCAGAACAATTGATCACCGGCAACCCTGATGGGAGGGAACCTCCCTTATATAAGACCAGTCAGTAACACCTGATCGCCAATCTTCACAATCTTCATTGGATAGTTCAGTACTGTTTGTAACCACTAGAGGGAGCTTCTGCTCAGAATTCATTTCTAGCACATTCACAACAGTACGCTCCAGGGCTACTTCAAGTGTGGCAGTTAGTTTGTTACTGCAATCCAATAGTTTCCAGCCTCTCTGGTGTATTGCTACTTTGGCTATTTTTTGCAGTTCTCCTCAGCTACCAAAACATAACACCGTGATACTTGTGCTATGGATACTATTATCGTTTTGCCGGTGTTTTGTTTCATAATTGACTCTATTTATCTCGCACTGTGTACTTACTTATTGATGGGATTCTTTGGTGTGGGTGTGTGATTTTTTTTCCCTTTTTGTATCGCGTTGCTGAGTTGTTTCTTTGTGCATACACTATGTTGCTCGCATTATGGACATTACCCTTTAGCCTATGTTGTGCTTTATAGGGTCATATCTTTAAGCGCATGCGCGATCTCACTTATTCTGCACCTTGCATTGCCGAATATGGATTCCGTCTTGATCTATTGGGCAAGTGCAGTTTATCTTGAGTCTGCCGTCCCCTTAGACGCGTCTGTGGTTGCAGCGTTCAGGTGCTGTGCCTTATAAGGTTACATCATTAGGCGCAGGCGCGATCTCATACAGTTCGTACCTTGTATTGCCGAATATGGCTTCCGATTTGATCCACTGCGCAAGCACAGTCTGTCTTGAGTCTGCCGTCTCCATGGAAGCGTCCGTGGTTACGGCATTCTGGTGCTAGGCAGCCACGCATTCGCGGCTTCCACATCCGGACGCCGTCTCACCGGAAACGAGGCAAACAGTGTAAGTAATTAACTTTGATTTTGTCAAATATTTAAACATGCTACTTTGGACAAATCAGTCCACTTTTCCCCTGAGGAAGCCACGCTTCTTGGTGGCGATACGCGTGGGGTAGCTCCCATATTTCACCAATATGCTCGCTGTAGGTTTGACCTTCTACATGATTCTCACATGAGGCATTGATCCGCTGCTCGTGACTGTTTCCATCTGGCTTTACCTTGCCTTTTTTCTTCATGTGTGAATGTTCTTTTTTCTTTCTTCCCCATCTTTATTTAGGATATTAAGACATTTATTTCTTCAGATAACAGTGATCCTTGACACACATGTGTCTTTAGGCAGGGAAATTTGCTTTAAACATTATTTTTCAGATTTATTTTATATCAGCGTATCACATATAAGTACACTTATCTATTGTTATACACATTCTTTTACCTTAGGTCCATTTGAGGTGGTTAATACAAATTTTGACTATACCTATTGTAGGGATCCGCTCTGGTAGGCAGTGGCCGGGCCGCAGTAATGAGGCAAACACACAGGCTTTCAGTTCAAAGTTCAGTGGTTTTAATGACGGGTTCAACAAAAGTCCAGATAACAAAATCAAAACAGAACATAAATCACTCCAGTTTGGAGAACCACTGGTCCCAGACTCACCCTTGCTTGGGACGGGCTTAACTAAGTGGCTGCAGGTCAGCAGAGACCGCCAGGTGCCATTCCGGGTGGTCTGGTACTCGCTTCCTGGTGCACACTGACACACGGTAACAAAAACAATCTTCCAGGCTGACTCCAGCCAAACTCCTTCCTTCCACACCCACCTACTACAACAGCTCCTTGTTTTATAGGCCTAGTCCACACCCTCAGGTGAGGTACACATCAGCTGACCTGATCACGTGACTATGACCTCATCACAGGTCCTTGTGATCAGGGAAAATCCTGACTAAACTTCAGTCTGCTAGGAGAAATATATCTCCCATCCAGCAAGACCCCCTTTGGTGTACCACATACCTCCCCCCTTTGTTCAACCTTAGGAGGGTGGACACATGACATACAGTGAACTCTGGACAGTGCATCTGCATTCCCCTGTAATTTGCCTGCCCGATGTTCTACTGAGAATTTGAAATTTTGTAGGGACAGAAACCACCTGGTGACTCGTGCATTTCTCTCTTTGGCTTGACTCATCCAAGTCAGAGGGGAATGATCAGTTACCAATCGAAACGTTCTCCCCAACAGATAGTAGCGCAATGACTCCAGTGCCCATTTGATGGCCAGGCACTCTCTCTCTACAATGCTGTACCTGGTTTCAGCTGGAGTAAGCTTTCGACTCAGGAAACTAACGGGATGCTCCTCCCCGTTAACCTCCTGAGACAGCACGGCACCCAGACCTACCTCTGACGCATCAGTCTGGACAATGAATTCTCTTTTGAAGTCGGGTGTGATCAGAACTGGTGACCCACACAGTGCCCCTTTTAGTTTTACAAACGCTTCTTCAATCTGATCATTCCATCGCACCATTACTGACTTCCTCCCTTTTAGGCAGTCAGTTAACGGCGCCGACAGGGTTGCAAAATTGGGAATAAACCGCCTGTAATATCCCACTAACCCCAAAAACTCTTTAACTTGTTTTGTGGTGAGGGGACGGGGCCAGTTTTGGATTGCCTCCACTTTGTTTATTTGGGGTTTGATAACTCCTCTCCCAATCACATACCCCAGGTACCGAGCTTCCTCCAACCCTATGGAACACTTCTTTGGGTTGGCAGTTAGCCCTGCTTGTCTCAGAGAATCTATCACTGCCTGTACCTTGGCTAAGTGACTTTCCCAGTCTGTACTGTACACCACAATATCGTCCAGATAGGCCGCGGCATATCGGCGATGAGGACGAAGAACAACGTCCATTAACCTCTGGAATGTCGCTGGAGCGCCATGCAACCCGAAGGGTAGGACTATATACTGGAACAGTCCCTCGGGTGTTACAAAAGCCGTTTTCTCTCTCGCTGCTTTTGTTAGGGGCACCTGCCAATACCCTTTTGTGAGGTCAATGACTGAAAAATACCGGGCCTGCCCAAACCGCTCTATTAACTCATCGACCCGGGGCATGGGGTAGGCGTCAAATTTGGAGATTTCATTCAGTTTTCTGAAGTCATTACAGAACCTTAATGTCCCATCTGGCTTTGGTATTAGGACTATTGGGCTGGCCCACTCACTCTGGGACTCTTCAATGACCACTAACTGCAGCATCTTCTTGACCTCTTCCGAGATGGCTTGTCGCCGGGCCTCAGGCACCCGATATGGCTTTAATCGGACTTTGGCCTGCGGCTCCGTGACAATGTCATGTTGGATTAGGGAGGTACGACCAGGGAGTTCCGAAAAAACATCGGTATTTCGGCTAACAAACTCTAGGACTTCCTGAACTTGTCTGGGCGACAAAGTGTCTGCTATTTTGACGGCGGAGAGGACTTCTCTTGCCTTCTCCTGAGGCAAGGAAGCCTTCTCTACTGGAAATGCAGGCCGTGGACAATCCTCACCAAGCGGGTCTCTGTCTTTCCATGGTTTGAGCAGATTCACATGGTATACCTGTTCTGGCTTTCTCCGCCCTGGTTGGTGTACTTTATAGTTTACGGGGCCCACCTTCTCCATGATCTCGTAGGGTCCCTGCCACCTTGCAAGGAACTTACTATCCACTGTAGGCACAAGTACCAACACCCGATCCCCAGGGTTAAAGGACCTTACCCGTGCCTCTCGGTTATAGACCTGCCTCTGTGACCTTTGTGCTGCTTCCATATGTTCTCGGACTAATGGTAGGACTGTCTCCATTCTCTCTTGCATTTTGGCCACATGTTCTATCACACTTTTGTGGGGAGTTGGTTGGTTTTCCCAGGCCTCTTTAGCTATATCGAGTAAGCCACGGGGATGTCTGCCATATAATAGTTCAAAGGGCGAGAACCCCGTAGATGCCTGGGGCACCTCCCGCACTGCAAACATCAGGTATGGCAACAAGAGATCCCAGTCCTTACCATCTTTAGAGACTGCTTTTTTTAACATATTCTTCAGGGTTTTATTGAACCTTTCTACCAAACCGTCTGTTTGGGGATGATAGACCGATGTGCGCAACTGTTTAACACTTAACAAGTGGCAGAGTTCCTTCATGATTTTTGACATAAAGGGGGTCCCCTGATCTGTTAAGATTTCTTGAGGGATTCCCACCCGAGAGAACATACCCATGAGTTCTTTTGCGATCAGTTTGGCCGAGGTGTGTCGCAGGGGAATAGCCTCAGGATACCTGGTAACGTAATCTAGAACTACGAGGATGTGTTGGTGACCCCTTGCTGATTTATTAACCGTCCCCACCAGATCCATGGCTATTCTCTCAAACGGGACCTCTATAATTGGTAATGGCACCAAGGGACTCCGAAAATGAGGCTGTGGACTGGTTACGTGGCATACGGGACAAGAGTTACAATACCGTTTAACTTCTTCATAGACCCCTAGCCAGTAAAACCGTTGTAGAATTCTGTCTAGGGTTTTCTTTTGGCCCAAATGTCCCCCTAGTACATGCGCATGCGCTAAGTCCATTACCAACCTCCGATATGACTGGCGGTACCAGCAATTGCTTGACAATTTCCCCATGTATTTTTTCAACCCGATACAGCAAATCTTGGTTCAGCTCGAATCGGGGAAATACTGTAGCTGCCCCGGGTGTTGGGGTTCCCCATTGACAACCAGTACATTTTCCCGGGCTCGAGCCAACGTAGGGTCCCGGAGTTGCGCCGTACCAAAATTGTCACCTGCCACATTTAAGTCTGACAATTCTGGTCCTGGTGGCAAATCTTCCATCTCCCCAGCTAACACTTCTATAGGAGAGGGGTTTTCCTCCTCCACCGAAGGCACAGGTACTCCTACCGCCAGCACATCTTCCTCTGGGCCACCAGGTTCATGCCCGATTTCTGGAGAATGCAACCTGGTTGCCACTGGTGCCGATGACTGTTCTGTGGGAGGGGTAATTACAGGCCAAAGCACGGAAAACAACGGAAAATCTCTCCCCATTATTACATCATAATGCAAATTAACCACCACCCCCACCTCGTGGCACCTCCTCCCCGCTGGCGTGTTTATCATCACCAGGGCGGTAGGATAATGTTTTAGGTCCCCATGTATACACAACACACCCATTTTCCGACCAGTATACTCGCTGATTTGGACGTGGCTGGCTCGTATTAGGGTCACGAGACTCCCTGAGTCCAGTAGAGCCACAGCAGGGTTACCCTCCACCTCCACTTTACACAAATGGTTCATATTGGGTCCCTCTGGTTTGCCCACTGCACACATGTGTTCTGCATAGTGAGACTGATAGTACCCAAAGTTGGTGTCCATAGGCTCAGTCAGGTGGGGGCAATCAGCTCTCACTTGTCCTGGTTCTTGGCACCGCTAACAGATTATGGGGCCCCTTTCGTCCCCCGACCCGTCCTGGGCGGCCTTCCGGGTCTCTGCTCGCCGAGCTGTGGGTGAAGGTTTGGGGAATTTACTCGGTACCTTCCGGGTAGTCTCTCCCTGTATCTCCTTGGTAGCCCCATATCTTTCAATGAGGTCTACCATCTGGAGGCCATCAGTAGGGGCTGCCTGTCCAACCCAGGTTTGCAGGGTGTGGGGCAAAGTTCTCCAGAATTTATCAGTTACTATCCTATCCAGCATAGTGCTGGGTGACAACACCTCCGGTTGCAACCATTTTTCTACCAGGTGTCTCAAATCATAGTACTGGGACCGAGCTGGCTCGTAAGGGGAAAACTTCCACTGGTGTACCCGCTGGGCCCGGACCAAAACATTTACCCCAAGACGTGCAAGTATCTCACCCTTGACGCTCTCATAGTCTCTCTGTTGCTCGGGGGTAGGTCCCTATAGGCTTTCGCGGGTCCTGGAGCCAAAAACGGAGCCACGATTTCTGCCCACTGGTCCCGGGGTAGTCTCTCCCTCTCAGCCACGCCTTCAAACATCTCCAGGTACACCTCGACCGTCATCTGACTTTTCCATTTTCGGAATCGCTGTGCGTACCGCTTTCCGGACATCCTGACATCCCGGGGCAGCTCCTGCTGTCTGCGGCGCTGTGATGTGCTGCATCAGTAGATTGTTGGTTTCCTGTTGCCGCTCTATAGCCTGCTGCTGTATAGCCTGCTGTTGCTGCTGTATAGCCTGCTGCTGCATAGCCTTCACAAGCATTTTTACTGTGCTCTCCATCTCCAGACAGTTATCTACTGGGTTTTGCGTCACTTTCTTCACCCAGGACATTTACTGTCATGCAGAGAAAAAAAAAACAGCCTGACCTCACTGCGTTGCCCGCATTCAAGCCACCAATTGTAGGGATCCGCTCTGGTAGCAGTAATGAGGCAAACACACAGGCTTTCAGTTCAAAGTTCAGTGGTTTTAATGACGGGTTCAACAAAAGTCCAGATAACAAAATCAAAACAGAACATAAATCACTCCAGTTGGGAGATCCACTGGTCCCAGACTCACCCTTGCTTGGGACGGGCTTAACTAAGCGGCTGCAGGTCAGCAGAGACCGCCAGGTGCCATTCCGGGTGGTCTGGTACTCGCTTCCTGGTGCACACTGACACACGGTAACAAAAACAATCTTCCAGGCTGACTCCAGCCAAACTCCTTCCTTCCACACCCACATACTACAACAGCTCCTTGTTTTATAGGCCTAGTCCACACCCTCAGGTGAGGTACACATCAGCTGACCTGATCACGTGACTATGACCTCATCACAGGTCCTTGTGATCAGGAAAAATCCTGACTAAACTTCAGTCTGCTGGAGAAATATATCTCCCATCCAGCAAGACCCCCTTTGGTGTACCACACTATAGATATGGGAAAGTTACCGTGTTCCTTATTGTTGGATATTATGCTATGTGCTTTGTATTTGGTAACTGATTGATGTGTGTTACAATTTTGCTGAGACATTATTTTCTGTATTAGGATTTGTCACCTGCATGTTCTGTATAATACCTACGTTTGCCAGCTTGGTGTCATATGGTATATGGGGGTCCTTACATGGACCTAGATGGTTTTATGTGGGCCTTTTTTAGGCTTTTTTAATTGTTTTTATCTTTTTTCTGTCTGAGTAGTGTGTTTTTGTACTAATAAAATTTGCCATATTAATTATTATTTGTTTTGATTATCTATTCATATGGGTCATCGTGACCTTGATACACACTGCTTTCTTTCTTTGTAGTCCAGTAGTCCTAGTGCCAAAACCTGATGGGGAATGGAGATTTTGCAATGATTATCAGAAGCTGAATGAGGTTTCTAAGACCGATTACGACCAGATGCCACGGGTCGATTAATTAATTGAGAGGCTAGGGCCGGCTCGGTACATTACTACCCTTGACCTCACAAAAGGGAATTGGCAAATTCCTATGTCCCAAAGCGCCAAAGAGAAGACTGCCTTTTCAACACCAGATGGATGCTTCCAATACACAAGGATGTCATTTGGGTTACAAGGAGCTCTAGCAACATTCCAGAGAGCCATGGACCGAATCCTAACAACCCACAAAAAGTATGCAGTGGCCTACCTGGACGATATTGTGATCTTCAACCAGGATTGGGGAAGCCATCTGAGCAAGGTCCAGGCGATCTTTGATGCTCTACGGAAGGTGGGGTTTTCCATAATTCCGAAGAAGTGCACCGTGGAATGGAGGAAGCGAGATACTTGGGTTACGTTGTAGGAAAGGGCGAAATAAAGACCCAGATAAACAAAGTTGAGGCGATCTAGGAATGGCCACAATCCCTCTCAAAGAAGCAGGTGAGGGCGTTCCTGGGCATTGTAGGCTGTTACTGCCAATTTATTCCAAACTTCGCCATGGTTGCTGCCTCTCTGACAGAACTAGAACAATGTGGGAAGGGAAGCAAAATGCCAGAAAAAGCCATACACCTGGCTAATACTATTGAGAACTATGCTATTAGTAGTGGAAAGTGGAAAGGAAAAATCTAAATAATAAAAATATCGGAGAAAGAGAAACCAATCAAAAACTAAAATGTTTCTATAGAAATGCACAAAGCATGGACAACAAACAAGGAGAATTGGAACTACTAACGCAGGAAAAGAAATATGATGTCATTGGAATCACTGAGACTTGGTGGGACGATACATATGATTGGAATACAAGGTGTAACATTTTTAGCGGATATAGCTCTGAGAACGCTGTCTGGGTAGACAGAATGGCCCGGAAACAGTTCATTCAGACAGCAGTTCTGGTGAAAACTGGCCGCAACCAGCTTTATTAAAGTCCACAGCAAACAGATAAAACAAAGCATAAACAGAAAACCTGGGCTTGTCTAGCCACTAATTACACATAGATCGATTGCCCTGTCTATCCGGGTCGCGGCTCTATCAGCCTGACCCAAAACAACACATATGATATATGTTACCAGTATGGAGTTTCACAGATACTCCTCCTTGTGTCTGAAGGCACCTTCCATGTCCAGACTTGAGAGAGATCCACTCCTATTCAGCCGCTATTCACACGGATTCGCACTGAGACTACTCCTGTGTCCGGGGTACTTCCTGCACCCAGACTGAGATAGCTCACACTCCTAGAAACTGCTTCTTGTGCCGGGACACCTTCCTGTGTCCAGACTGAGACAGCTCCCACACTCTTGGAGACGCTCCTTGCGCCGGGACACCTTCCAGTGTCCAGACTGAGACAGCTCCCACACTCTTGGAGACACCTTCTGTGCCTGGACCCCTTGTCCAGACTAAGCGTGCTCTCTCTTTTTCCCCAGACTGTGTTTCCACACACCTACTTCTGGTCTCCTAATTAACACCTGAGTGATTTCAGGCCTGAGCTGCAAGTGTGTGCTGAATGTGAGGTGTAGTGACCTTTCTCTACCACTAGGTTTACAAAGCCACACATTTCCCTTATACCTAGGTGAAATGTACACCCCATTCAACACATATTCACTCACTGTCTCACATAGGCTAGAAGGATACAACTTATTTTCAAGAAACAGACTTGATAAACGAGGAGGAGGTGTCGCATTGTATGTTAGAAAAGCGTATATCTGCACAGAGATTGAAGCTTCAGAGACTGGAAGTTCTGTGGAAACTGATTGGGTAAGAATACAAGGAGAGAACAATGGAAAGGACACGATTGTAGGCATTTACTACAGGCCACCTGTGCAAGCTGAAGATATGGATGAACTCTTTATGCATCAAATGGCCAAGTTCTCCAAAAAATATGACATAGTGGTCATGGGAGATTTCAACTATCCAGAAATTTGTTGGGAATCTCTCTCAGGCAAAACTAACAGGTCAAACAAATTCATATCTTGCTGACAACTTTATCTTCCAAAAGGTAGGGGAGAAAACAAGGGGATCTGCTACCTTGGATCTAATCCTTATAAACAGGGAGGAATTGGTTGAGAAGGTAAGAGTGTCTGGGACCCAAGGAGGTAGCGACCATGCTATTTTAGAATTTTGGTTAACTAGAGGAGGAAGACCTGTGAAGACTCAGACTTCAAGGTTAGATTTCAGAAAGGCGGATTTTAAGGGACTCAGAAAGAGAATTGGAGGAATCCAATGGCTGGATATCCTTAACGACAAAAATGTCCAGGAAGGATGGGAAATCTTGAAAAATGAGATTCTCAAAGCACAATAGTTAACAATTCCGAAAAGAGGGAAGAATAGGAAGCATTTAAGCAAATAAACAGCAAATAAAAAGGCAGAAACACTCACCTGCCCAGATCGCAGAACAAATGCACTAACAATCTGGCATTTTGCACCTGTGCTGCTAACATCTTGCTTTATGGGCTGGCTGCATCCTGTAGTGCATTTGTTCTGAGATCTGGGCAGGTGAGTGTTGCTGCCTTTTTGCTTGCTGTTTATATTGAATTTTTGGAGACCTTGAGTCTCCTTTAGTGGCTTTGCTGGATAGTGTAGTACTTATAAGCATGGGGACCTTTGGCGCAGGTTACAAGCTTACGTGTTTTGGCCAAAATATTAACTAATACCCCACTATTTTTGTATTTTTTGCACTTTATTTTTCAGGGTGCAGCCAGGCCCAGGCACGTCTGGTCTCACATGAGGGGTGTTCACACTGGTGCGCATTGAGAGTGTACTGGCCAGCCCGCCTAGTCGAATAGTAGGGGCGTGACTAATAGGCTGTGAACCAGACACTGTGTAGTATCCTTGTGTGAACGGCACCCTATACGGGCCTCTATTGTGCAATTGTATACTGGGCAGTCATCCCCTCCTTGAATGGGTATGTGGAGAGTGTCTGTTTAATCTGGTATTTTGCACCTGTGCTGCTAACATCTTGCTTTATGGGCTGGCTGCATCCTGTAGTGCATTTGTTCTGAGATCTGGGCAGGTGAGTGTTGCTTCCTTTTTGTTTGCTGTTTATATTGAATTTTTGGAGACCTTGGGTCTCCTTTAGTGGCTTTGCTGGCTAGTGTAGCATTTAAGCAAACAAGCACGGATGAACACAAACTTAAACACATGCTAAAAAGGAAGAATGAAATGTTTATCAAATGGAAAGAGAAAGGCATATCTAAAGAACAATATAATGAAGTCTGCAGAACCTGCACGGCACGAATCAGATTATCTAAAGCTGACAATGAATTAAGGCTTGCAAGAGATGTCAAAAGCAATAAAAAAGGATTTGGGGGATATGTCAAAAGTAAAAGAGAAGTCAAAGATGCTATAGGATTTTTACAGGATGAAAATGATGAAATGGTAAGAAAGGATGTTGAGAAGGCCGAACTTTTAAATTCCTATTTTGTATCTGTTTTCTCTCAGAATAGAAATGTAACATCAGCTGATCTTCACTGTCCCATTAGAGGAATAGAAGAATCCAGGATACCTATAAACAGAAAGATAGTGAGGGAACACTTAGCTAACATAAATTAATTAAAGTCTCCAGGTCCAGATGAATTACACCCTAGAGTACTGAAGGAGATAGCAGAAGAAATTTTTGAACCACTTTCCATAATCCTTGAACATTTTTGGAAAACAGCAGAAGTCCCAGAAGACTGGAGAAAAGCAAATGTTGTCCCTATCTTCAAATACGGGAAGAAGGTGGACCCAGGGAACTATAGACTGGTGAGTCTGATTTCTATACCAGGAAAGATCTTTGAACAAATTATTAAACAACATGTATGTAAGTACCTGGATAATAATGAAGTGATTAACCAGAGTCAGCATGGGTTTGTAACTAATAAGTCATGTCAGACTAACTTAATTTCCTTCTATGACAGAATCACTGACTGGGTGGATCAGGGAAATGCTGTAGATATATTATATCTTGACTTCAGCAAAGCATTTGACAAAGTATCTCACACAATCCTTATTGAAAAAATGACTAAGTATGGAATGGACAAGGCAACTGTTAGGTGGATTCATAACTGGCTTAGTGATCGGACCCAAAGAGTGGTCGTAAATGGCTGCACATTCAGTTGGAAGAATGTCTCAAGTGGGGTACCACAGGTCTCTGTCCTGGGCCCTGTATTGTTCAACAGCTTTATCAATGATTTAGATGAAGGAATTGAGTGTAAACTGATTAAATTTGCTGATGACACAAAGCTAGGAGGGATAGCTAATACCAGAGAAGAAAGAGAGAGGATTCAAAAAGATAAATTAACTGGAGCAGTGAGCAGCAACTAACTGAATGGTTTTTAACAGGGAAAATGCAAAGTACTACATCTGGGCAATAAAAATGAAAAAAGCATATACAGAATGTGAGGAATAGGGCTAAGCAACAGCACATGTGAAAAAGACTTGGATATACTAATAGATCACAGACTGAGCATGAGTCAACAGTGTGATGCAGCAGCAAAAACAATTCTGGGATGTATTAACAGAAGCATACAGTCTAGATCACGTGAAGTCATTATTGCCCTCTACTCCTCTTTGGTCAGACCTCATCTGGAATACTGTGTCCAGTTTTGGGCACCACATTTTAAAAAAGACAAAAAAACGCAGCATGTGCATTAAAATTACGGAATGCATACTAATTATAGGATGCTTAATGCATGCGTTTTTTTAAGCGTTTTTGCAGCGGAAAACCGCCGCAAAAACGCTAAAAAAACGCGAAAAATTCTGAACATATGCACGTAGCCTAACACGTCAGGAGGATAGAATGTCAGATATTAAAAGTGGAACATAATGGAGTTTAACCTGCATAATTATTAAAAAAAAATTAAATATGGGATTTGAACCTAGAAAAAGCTCCACTCTAGAGACAGCAGCCTTATCATTGTTGCACAAGCTCAAGGGATACCGAGCAATGATTTTCTTTGGCTATGAAATCTGCTATGCAAACTCTCAGTGAGTGGAAAAATCATTTTGATTTTTATTCTGACATATGATATGTGACTTTCTTCACTCATCAAAGTGAAACATCTCTGAAGTTTGTGTGCCAGGCCGCAAGAAAAAAAAAGTTAACTTTTAGGCTATGTGCACACGTAGGAGAATTGCAGCGGAAATTTCGGCGCCAATCACGCACCTCCCTGCCGCGGGAAATACGCATTTTATAGGTATGCGAATTCCCGCTAGAAACTAGCGTTTTCCAAGCGATCTGTACCATCACTTGGAAAACTGATTGACAGGTTGGTCACACGAGTCACACATAGTGTTTGACAAGTGTGAGCAACTTTTTACTATTGATGCCGCCTATGAATCGTGATATTCTCACCTTCTGGCGGCCCCCGCAGCCTTCCTGCCTCACAGCGACGCTCCCGGCCAATCCCGTTCCCAGGGATGCTTAGCGACAATGACGCCAGATGACGTAGCATCACGTGAGACCGCTACGTCATCTGGGGTCATTGTCGCTAAGTACGCCTGGGAACGGGATTGGCCGGGAGCGTCGCTGAGAGGTGGGAAAGCTGCGGGGGACGCCGGAAGGTGAGAATATCACGATTATTTATTTTAATTATTGTTTTACCAGGGATATGGTACCCAGGGCCTGGAGGAGAGTCTCCTCTTCTCCAGACCCTAGGTACCACCGGCCATGAACCGCTTACTTTGCGCATGGTGGGCACAGCCACATGCGGAAAGTAAGCGGTTCAATGCATTTCTATGGTGGCAGAATCACCGCGATTCCGGAAAAAGAATGAACATGCTGCGTTTTTTTCCGCAATGCGTTTTTTTCGCGGAACAAAATGCAGCATGTGCACAAAAATTGCGGAATGCATTCTATTCATAGGATGGTTAATGCATGCGTTTTTTCAGCGGAAAACCGTAGCAAAGACGCTAAAAAAAACGTGAAAAATCCTGAACGTGTGCACATAGCCTTAAACAGCTTGAACTCAAGCTTTCCAATCCATAAGCCAGGAGCTTTACCACTCAGCCATTGGCTCAAATGGCAGCAAAAGGTTCCTATTTCTTCGCTTATGAGATGGACCATGCAAGTACTGTATTGAGGGTATCTGAAAAACATTCTGATTCTGATGTTTGAAAGAAGTCAAGTATCAGGTATCAGACTCATTCATCAAAGTCACCCAGCAATGAGTTTCAGCCACATGTTTACATTGACAGTCATATAAGCAAATAGAAGAATGCTATCCTTCAGTTAAGAGTATAGTACAGTGGTAAAGTGTGCAAACTTATAAACGAAGAGCTTTGAGTTCAGCAATGGAACTTAATTTCTTTTTGTTATTATTTTTATTATTATTTTACACCCAAACTATGTGTGATTCAAATACCTCAACCTTAGGCTATAGATTATTTTACTAGAAGTCAGGAGCATAATAAGAATTTCAGATATTAAAAGTGGAACATTATTGGAGTTTGTGTGGTAACCTGCATAATTTAAAAAAAATTCAAATATGGGATTTGAACCCAGAAAAAGCACCACTCTAGAGACAGCAGGTTTACCATTGTACCACAAGATCAAACGATACCAAATGCTCATTCTCTTTGGCTATGAAATCTGCTTTGCAAACTCTCAGTGAGTGGAATAATCATTATGATTTTCTTTCTGATATATGATATGTGACTTTCTTCACTCAAAGTAAAACATCTCTGGAGCCTGTGCGCCATAGAATCATAGAATGGTAGCGTTGGAAGGGACCTCCTGGGTCATCTGGTCCAACCCCTGCTCAAAGCAGGATTCACTAAATCATCCCAGACAGATGTCTGTCCAGCCTCTGTTTGAATACTTCCATTGAAGGAGAACTCACCACCTCTCATGGAAGCCTGTTCCACTCATTGATCACCCTAAAGGTACTGCCACACTACACGATCCCGCTAACGATCTCGTTAGCGTCGCATACTAATGAGATCGCTAGTGGGATCGTTTACAATATCGCTAGTGTCGGCCACATTTAGCGATGTCGTTAAGGACGCTATCGCGGTTAGCGATCTCCTTAACGACTTTAGCGGTACAAAAGTACTGCTAAATCGCTAAAAAAGGTGCCACACTCAGCGATATATACTTACCCAGCGGGACGCCGACGATCAGAATAGGGTCCGGAACGATCAGGACGACAGACGAGATCACAGCAGGGGCCACGTCGTTGCTGCATGCCGCACACAACAACATCGCTAACGGGATCGCTAAATAGTGACGTTTTTTAGCGATCCCGTTAGCGATGTTGTTTAGTGTGGCATACCCTTTACTGTCAAAAACTTTTTCTAATATCTAATCTGTCTCCTCCCATTCAGTTTCATCCCATTGCTTCTAGTCTTTCCTTGTGCAAATGAGAATAAAGATAATCCTTCTACAATGTGACAGCCCTTGAGATATTTGTAGACAGCTATTAAGTCTCCTCTCAGTCTTCTCTTTTGCAAGCTAAACATTCCCAAATCCTGCAACCGTTCCTCATAGGACATGGTTTGCAGATCGGTCACCATTCTGGTGGCTCTACTCTGAACTTGCTCCAGCTTGTTGATGTCTTTTTTAAAATATGGTGCCCAAAACTGGACACAGTATTCCAGATGAGGTCTGACCAAAGAGGAGTAGAGGGCAATAATGACCTCACTTGATTTAGACTGTATGCTTCTGTTAATACATCCTTTTCATTTTTATTGCACAGATGTAGTACTTTGCATTTTTCTCTGTTAAAAACCATTCTGTTAGTTGCTGCCCATTGCTCCAGTTTATTTATATCTTTTTGAATCCTCTCTCTCTTCTCTTGCATTAGCTACCCCTCCTAGCTTTGTGTCATCAGCAAATTTAATCAGCTTACCCTCAATTAATCCACCTAACAGTTGCCTTGTCCATTCCATACTTAGTTATTTTTTCAATAAGGATTGTGTGAGATACTTTGTCAAATGCTTTGCTGAAGTCAAGATATACTATATCTACAGCATTTCCCTTATCCACCCAGTCAGTGATTCTGTCATAGAAGAAAATTAAGTTAATCTGACATGACTTATTTGTTACAAACCCATGCTGACTCAGGTTAATCACTTCATTATTATCCAGGTACTTATGTTATGTTTAGGTAGCTGAGGAGGCAGGAGCAAAAAACTGCAAAGGCAGATGAACACCAGAGAGGTTGGAAACTAATAGGTTGCAGACCCCTAAACTAACCGCATGACTAGAAGTAGCAGTGGGACGTTCCTACGGTGCCCTAGACGCCTCATCACAGCCGGAGAAATAGCTATCCCTGAAGATAGAAAGAGGAAAGCTAACTGCCCCGGAGCAGACCCCAAAAGAATAGGAAGCCCCCAGACATATAATGGCGGTTAGACAAGATGAAAACACGAACACAGACAGAAAATAGATTGAGCAAACGCTGGGGCTCAAAAACTGACTAGATAGGACAGAAAACGAGAGAATACTGTCTGCAACCCCAAAAACCCTAGAAAAAACTCCAACACTTCTGAATCCAAAAATACTGAGACCACACGGTCTCAACCACCTATATCAGATTTCTGGTGTGGACACGTAGCAACCCAGCAGTAAAATATCACAAGAACTGAGCAAATGTACAAATACAAAAAACGAACGGAGACCAGCCAAAGCCCCCCAAAGGGGACCCGGCTGAAGACAGAAAGCAATGCAGCAAAAAGCAAGGAATTCAAACCACAGTAAAAAAAACTGAAAGAGACTTATCTGAATGCAAGCAGGAGACAGCAGAAAAGCAAGCTGTATTCCAACCTAGACCAGGAAGAACAATTGATCACCGGCAAGGATCATGGGAGGTCAGCTCACTTATATCAGGCCAGTCAGTACCACCTGACAACCACTCGTTATCTGCAGGTGTAGGACTCTTGGTGTTCAACATAGGTTCAATACCCTCAGCAACCACCAGAGGGAGCTTCAGCTCTGAAGTCATCTCCAATCGTTCACAACATACTTACATACATGTTTTTTAATAATTTGTTCAAAGATCTTTCCTGGTATAGAAGTCAGACTCACTAGCCCATAGTTCCCTGGGTCCACCTTCTTCCCCTTTTTGAAGATAGGAACAACATTTGCTCTTCTCCAGTCTTCTGGGACTTCTCCTGTTCTCCAAGAATTTTCAAAGATTATGGAGAGTGGTTCAAAAATTTCTTCTATCTCCTTCAGTACTCTGGAGACTTGAATTCATTTAGGTTAGCTAAGTGTTTCCTCACTATTTTTCTGTTGATAGATATCCTGGATTCTTCTATTCTCTTAATAGGACAGTGAAGATCAGTTGATGTTACATTTCCTTTCTGAGAGAAACAGATGCAAAATAGGAATTTAAAAGTTCGGCCTTCTCAACATCCTGCCTTACCATTTCATCATTTTCATCCTGTAAAAATCCTATAGCATCTTTGACTTTTCTTTTACTTTTGACATATCCCCAAAATGCTTTTTTGTTGCTTTTGACGTCTCTTGCAAGTCTTAATTCATTGTCAGCTTTAGCTAATCTGATTTGTGCCAGTTGGCATAATTTAATAAACAAAAGCTTACTTTTACTGGGCTTGAACTCAAGCTTTCAATTCTATAAGCCAAAAGCTTAACCACTCAGCTATTGGCTCAAACAGCAGTGAAAGGACCCTTTTTCTTCACTTATGAGATGAACAGTTCAAGTACTGTATTGATCGTATTAGAAAAGCATTCTTATTCTGATGTTTGAATGTGTCCGGTATCAGACTCCGGAATCAGACAGAGTATTTCTGATGTTTGACTTTGATATATGATCCTGCCCTAAAATGGGCACTGTAGGGGTGAGCTCCTTCCCTCTGTCTTATTGCCGTCATGCTGAGGTTGATAATGATTGTTCATTTTGCAGTGAATAAGGCATTTAATAGTCGGTTACCATTCAGCCGGCAGCTAAAGTTTAAAAGTTTATTGAAGCGCACTACATTCTGCTAAATTTATTTAAAACGTATTATTACATACATAAAGATGGTACTTACCTACTAAGAATCATTTTGAGGATCCTGTATGATCCCTTGATCAAGATTAAAGCTTCTTGTCGCGAACCGTGTAAAGGGGTTCCATTAATATTTACCAATTCATCACCCACTTCAATCTTTTCACATTTTGCTGCCTTTCCTCCGTCTTCAAGCTGTCAAAATAAGAAAAAAAAATACAAAAACAATTACATCATTTGGTTGTAATTTACTATCTATTGCATCATCAGTAAACTTTGCTTGTCTGTAGTCAACTATATAATGCAGGACTGAGCAAAATAATTGTTTTCCAAATAGTTTTGATGCGCACCTGTCTCAGATCCGTGCCTTGCTTCCCTCTCTCTCCTATCTGCTGTGATGCTACCCGTGGCCCTTGTGAACACATGGACCTTGGGTTTGGAGGATCCACCAAACATGGTGAGTCTAACAAGGTAAGCCACTTCTTATAATAAACTTCAGGGACCGGTCACTATCCATATGACAGGTGCACCTGTTACACATGCAGATCAATTGCAATAATGAGCATTGACTGACCATATAGCGTCGGTCTGTGCATGCTTACTTGCACTCATGCATTTCCATAACAGATCTTTAACAGTCATTCTCTCCATTACAACAAGTAACATGCTGATGCCAGTAAGTGATGTATTGACTAAAAAAGGTCATTTTTATGTCACAAATGAGACGTCTACACTGGGCAATGATTGTGAATAATTCATACAGAAGATGGTTCAGGTTATTATACATCATTTAAAAAGTCTTTTCACTAAGGCCTCTTTCACACTTCAGTCGTGCGACGTCAGTCAAAATCCGTCAAAATGTGAAAAAAACGGATCCGCCATTTTTTTTTTGGCGGATCCGTTTTTTTCCCATAGACTTGCATTAGTGACGGATTTTGACGGATGGTCGTCCGTTAGGTCCGTTTTTGGACGGATACGCCAAAAAAGTGGCGTCCGTCATTTTAAAAAAACGTCCAATGCAACGTTTTTTTTGACCGCCAAAATGGCGGACAACGGCGGATCCGCCGCATCCGCCATTTTGTATAATGGCCACCTATGGGCGGCGGATCCGCCAGCTTCCGTTTTTGACGGAATCCGCCGGCGGATCCGTCGCCTCTATTGAAAACCATAGTAAAATGCAGAAAACAGTGTCCGGGGTGTCTCTCTCTCTCTCTCTCTCCTCTCTCTCCTCTCTCTCTCTCTCTCTCTCTCTCTCCTCTCTCTCCTCTCTCTCTCTCTCTCTCTCTCCTCTCTCTCCTCTCTCTCTCTCTCTCTCTCCTCTCTCCTCTCTCTCCTCTCTCTCCTCTCTCTCCTCTCTCTCTCTCTCTCTCTCTCTCTCTCTCTCTCTCGTCCGGATTTACATTTCCATAACGAAATTTTCACCATTTCCGGGTGAAATCTTCTTGGCGGATCCGTCAGAAAACTGACCAGTTTTGCATCCGTTTTTTTCCTTTTCTGACGGATCCGCCATTTTCACGGATGGGCGGACGTCACACAACGGAAGTGTGAAAGAGGCCTAATGAAGTAAAAGAAAAGTACTATTAGAGCAAGCTCTTTCTTACATACTCTGGCAATGTAGGACCCGCCACTGCAGGAAGCAGCTGACGTTGATGCCACCCGACCATTATATCGGCAGCAGTCACTGAATATTATGGCAATCTTATGATGATGCCTTTAGATTGCCAGTGAGATGTCCATATGCTGTAACATGGAAAATAGACCAGTATTGTCCCTATGGGAATAACAGCTTCAGAAAACACTATTGTCGAGTAAGTGGTCAGTGTGTAAATGAGGCTCAGCTGCAATATCATGGCTCAACAACTAAATCTACTTATTGTGTACATCTAGCACACAATACTCACACTTGTGAAAGTACTAAAAATATTGAATAATACAAGTTAGATAACTCCCATAACTTTTCTAACTCCACGCCGCTATTTGAATGAGACATTCCCTTCCCACTGAAAGGGAAAGTTTGCCTAAATCTCAGAGAAAAAGAAAGCGTAATGTTTACCTACATGGCCAATGGAGGTTTCTTCTTTGATAAAAAGAAAATTAGTGTTCTTAGGCCGGGGTCACACACAAAGTCTACAAAATGGTACCGTTTTAGTTGGACGATAATCGCACAAATGTTTCATGAACATTGCTCCGTCTGTCATCCGATTTGAATGCGAGGATGCGATTTTGTTGCATCTGAGCGTACATTTCACATCCGTTGGACATCCGTCTGGCGAGATTTTGTCGGTGGCTAGCAAAACCGACATATAATGGATCCAAATGAATAGTTTTTAAATCACAAAAGAAAGAATAGATATATACACATAGAATACATATATATTGTGAGACAGTGAGAGTATGTGTATTGAATGGGGTGTATATTTCACCTAGGTACTTTGCTGACTGGTATAAGGGAAATGTGTGGCTTTGTAGACCTAGTGGTAGAGAAAGGTCACTACACCTTACATTCAGTACACACTTGCAGCTCAGGCCTGAAACCACTCAGGTGTTAATTAGGAGACCAGAAGTAGGTGTCTGCGAACACAGACAGAGAGCTCGCTTAGTCTGGACACGGAGTCCAGGCACAGAAGGAGTCTCCAGGAGTGGAGCTCGCTTAGTCTGGACAAGGAGTCCAGGCACAAGAAGGAGTCTCCAGGAGTATGAGCTGTCTCAGTCTGGGTGCTCGATGTACCCCGGACACAGGAGTAGTCTCTGTGAGAATCCATGCGGATAGCTGCTGAATAGGAGGGGAGCTCTCTCAAGTCTGGACGTTGGATATGCCTTTAGACACAAAGAGGAGCCTCTGCGAACCTCCATGCTGGTAACTACTGAACATATGTGTTGTTTTGGGGACAGGCTGTTAGAGTCTGGACCCGGATAGAGAGGGAAATCTATCTAAGTGTAGTAAGTGGCTGGACAAGCCCAGGGCTTATGTTTATGATTTGGTTTTGATTATGTTCTGTTTGCTGTGGACTTTAATAAAACTGGTTGCGGCCAGTTTTTACCAGAACTGCTGTCTGTGAATGAACTGTTTCCGTGCCACTCCGTCTACCGGACGGCGATCCCAGAGCTATATCCCCTGAAAAGCTTACAATATATATATATATGTCATTGTGACATTTTATATATATATTTATAGTTCATACACTTCTGCATAGTATAATAGCCGCTAATGCAATTGCCAGTTTCTGTAAAATTACAGCACCCGACATGAAATGACACATGGTTTACATACAGTTAACCATGTCATTTCATGTAGTTTGATATATGGTTTTCACTAACAATTACATGAGTGTATGTGCGCAAAATTTCATACATGTAGGGGTTAATTCGTTGAAAAAAATGCATGGGCTCCCGCTGTATTTTCTCCACCAGACAGACAAAGCCAGTGAGTGGGGGCAGATAATAATAGCCTAGGGAGGGTGCATTTTTTTGTGCCCCCCCTGGCTACTAACATCTGCCCCCAGCCACCCCAGAAAAGGCACATCTATGATGAGATGTGCCTTTTCTGGCACTTAGCCCGTCTATTCCCATTGCCCTCTAGCGGTGGCTAATGGGTTAATAATGGGTTAAGGCCACCTTGCTATTGGAAGGTGACTTTAAGCCAGGTTAATAATTGAGAGCTGTCTAATTGACAAAATCAAAATCTCGCCACATATATATGTGTCACAATGACATGTGTATATATATATATATATATATATATAAGTATTCTATGTGTGTATGTATATGTTTGCTTTCTATTCTTTATTAAACCTGTCAGTGTGATTTTACAGTATAGACGGGGATGAATTTCCGGCTTTTCTAAAGGACACCGGTGCGATTCGATTTTCTCGCAAGTCACACGTGTGGTCCGTTTGTAATCCGATTTTTCTTTGCACCCATAGACTTGCATTGGCGATTGTCAACCGATTATTATCGGTGACAATCACAGCATGCTGCTATTGTCTCGGTCCGAGGAAAACGGCCGAGGAAAAATCAGATGCTGGGAGCTGCTCCAAAGATTAACATTGGTCCGAGTGCAATGCGATATTTCATCGCATTGCACTCGTCCGTTTTTGTCGCCAGTGTGACTCCGGCCTTAGACTCGATTTGGACTATTGAGATCTGAATAAAAGTGACATCATCCATCGCCCCACATCGTTACTTGAGAAGATTAAAGATGCTGCGATCTTCTGTAAGTTAGAGCTCTGTGGAGATTATAACCAAATCCGTATTAAATAGAGCAATGAAAGGAAGATCGCGCTCCACACTTCTGATGGTCACTATTTGACATCAACTTTTGAAATTTAAATTCGCCGACTTCGAAAATTTCTCTCCAAAAATTCAATTTGCGGAAAATAGATTTACATGAATCTAAATAATGGATAGATTGTAATTGCTCGAAAAATACACAAGGTGGAAAGAAGAGAGATGATCCCATCGACTATAACATTATTACCTTTATAGAGAAAGGAGACCTCGTTGACCACAAAAGCTTACACTTTAGAGGATAAAGAAAGGACCCCACTGACCATAAGAGCTTACACTCTACAGGAGACAGAAAGGACCCCACTGACCATAAGATCTTACACTGTACAGGAGACAGAGAGGACCCCACTGACCATAAGATCTTACACTGTACAGGAGACAGAGAGGACCCCACTGACCATAAGAGCTTAGACTCTACAGGAGAAAGAGGACCCCACTGACCATAAGAGCTTACACTTTACAGGAGAGAGAGAAGACCCCTCTGATCATAAGAGCTTACACTCTACAGGAGAGAGAGAAGGCCCCGCTGACCATAAGAGCTTACACTCTACAGGAGGGACAGGACCACACTGATCATAAGAGCTTACACTCTACAGGAGAGAAAGAGGACCCCACTGACCATAAGATCTTACACTGTACAGGAGACATAGAGGACCCCACTGACCATAAGATCTTACACTGTACAGGAGACAGAGAGGACCCCACTGACCATAAGAGCTTACACTCTACAGGAGAAAGAGGACCCCACTGACCATAAGAGCTTACACTCTACAGGAGAGAAGACCCCACTGATCATAAGAGCTTACACTCTACAGGAGAGAGAGAAGGCCCCGCTGACCATAAGAGCTTACACTCTACAGGTGTAAGGTTCTATGTATATATTCCTGAAACTCAGTTTGTTCGTCAGCCATTTTACTTTCTGTCTTGCTGCAGCTATCTTGCCCTCAGTCAAAATGGAGTTTCCAGCTTGCATGTTCCCGCCCTGATTCTCTCCTTTGCTTCTTAAGCAGCCACAGCTGAGCAATCAGTGCTTCAGAATCTAGCCTGCAGTGAACCTGTGACTTGACTCCTGTAAGCCTTGGACCTTGTACTCCAGCTATTCCTACTGAGGAACTCTGAAGCAATTGTGGACTCTGAACCCTGCTCTTTGAAAGACCCACGTTTGCATGGACTTACGGTAACAGAGAAGAAGATCCTGAATCTGTATTGGAGAGTGATTGCTGAGCTTGGATTACTCTGGCCTGCTGTGTCTCCTGTTTCTGTGTCTGCAAACTGTGTGACTATTTCTGCCAACTTGTATGAAGTAATACAGGACTTTTCTATATCAAACCTGTGACTCCTGTGTTTTCATCGCACCCAAGCACAAGACGCTATATGAACTGTACTACATACATTACAAGATTCTGAAGCCAAAACGTTAGTGTCTGCTGGGTCTGGAAGGCTGTGTCTGCTGTACTGTGGATATCAGACGTCCGGTTGTACTTTCTGTGATGACAGTGGTTGTGACTTCTCACAACCATTCCAGGTGAGCAATTCCCTTAAGTTTTTTCTTTTTGCAGTGTTACCACAGGTAAACACTATTGTTTTTTTTTTTTTTTCCTTTCTTTTCTCTTTTTTGTCTGCTGTAACTCTGGATATCAGATGTCTGGTTGAAACTTTCTGTGATGATAGTGGTTGTGACTTCTCACAACCATTCCAGGTGAGCAGTTCCCTTAATTTTTTTTTCTCTCTGCAGTGTTGCCACAGGTGAACACTATTGTTTTTTTTTCTCTCCTCTTCTTCCAGTAATCCTGTCTTAAAAGATCTGGAAAATGGAGGCCCGCATAAAGGAACTTTGCGGAGTGACTGATAATATCCTTGCAGATTTGCAGAATATAAAGACCCGTTTTACAAATCTACAGGACCTCAATAATCACAATTTGCAAGTGGTTGGACAGACTACCCAGGATTTGCGAGCCAGGATTGAGGTTCTAGAGGGGCGAGTCCAGGCTCCTGCCATAGCCCCGAGTGCTGGGATTCCCAAGTTGCCCCCTTTTCGTTTTGGCGGTGAACGTGAGAAATTCAGGGGATTTATTAATCAATGCAATCTTTTTTTTTCTGCACATGCTTCACAATTTCCCACTGAACGATCTAAGGTGCTTACTATAATTATGTTGCTTACCAACAAGGCTTTAATGTGGGCAAACCCTCTGATTGAGACTGAGGATGATTGTTTGAATCACCTTGATGATTTTATTTCAGCCATGGGGCAGGTGTTTGATGACCCCAATCGAGGTGCAACAGCTGAAGCAGCCATGTTAGCTTTGCGCCAAGGTAAGCACTCGGTAGCTGAATATGCCTTGGATTTCAGGAGATGGGCTCTTGATACCACCTGGGACAGTTCCGCCAAAAAATCTATTTTTCGAAAGGGGTTATCTCCACTGATTAAGGATGAACTTGCTCGTGCCGACCCTCCCACTGCGTTAGGTGACTTTATTAACTACTGCATCCGTATTGATACTCGTCTGACTGAACGCAGGCAAGAGAGATGGTTCGAAAGCAATCGTACTAACCTTTTCCTACCTTCCTCTCCAGCTAAGGAACCTTTGAGTAGGATTACACGGGAACCTGAACCTGAACCCATGCAGGTAGACTCTTTACAACGACGGGTTAGTGATGCACGCAAGGAACATCGTTTTAAGGAGAATCTATGTTTCTATTGTGGTAAGTCAGGGCACTTCATTATAAACTGCCCCAGCCGTTCTCGTAAGACTACTGCAGCACTCATTCATTGTGAGTGTTGCGAGAGGGGATCTGTCAGGTCCGAGCCTCAGGCTCCAGAGAGATCTGCAGCAACAGATCTTGATTTCTCGGACTTAAACTCCGTTACCTCTGAGGACGTTGACTGTGTAAACGCTGCCATTTTTCAAGTTTCCTCAGCGGTGTCCCAGCTGAGTTGTAAGAAAAACAATTCTCATTGCTTTCTTTCCATCAAACTCTGGGTTGACTCAGCTTGGGTGTCTAGCTCTGCTATGATCGACTCAGGGGCAAGTGGAAATTTTATGGATGTCTCCTTTGCTCTGAAACAGGGAATACGTTCAGTGAAGAAGGCTACTCCAGTACAGATGGAAACTGTGGATGGCTCCCTGCTGACCTCTGGACCAGTGGATCAGGAAACAGAGCCTTTGAGGGTTCTTATGGGTAAAGATCATCAAGAGAAACTGTCCTTTATGCTTATCTCTTCTCCCATTATTCTAGGGCTACCATGGCTGCAGGCTCAGAATCCTACCATTAACTGGGAGACCAAGGAATTACACTTTCCAGAGAAACAGATGAGTCCAAAAGTTTCAGCTTGCTCTGTTCCTAAAGGAATCATGTCAGTCCCTGAACTACCAGCTGTATACCAGGACTATGTGGATTTATGTGACAAGAAGAACGCTGACCAGCTTCCTCCTCACCGTCCATATGATTGTCCAATTGAATTATTGCCTGGAGCAGAGATACCTTTTGGTAAGATCTACCCCCTGGCGGGGCCCGAGCTAAAGGCTTTAAAGGATTACATAGATGAAAATCTAGCCAAGGGCTTCATACGCCCCTCTTCATCTCCTGCAGGTGCACCCATCTTCTTTGTAAAGAAGAAAGATGGATCTCTGAGACCATGCGTAGACTATAGGGAACTCAATAAGGTTACTATTAGAAACCGTTATCCATTGCCTTTAATCCCTGAGTTATTGGAGAGAGTGCGACATGCCAAAATTTTTTCTAAACTAGATCTTCGTGGGGCCTATAACTTAGTCCGTATTAGACCTGGGGATGAATGGAAGACTGCATTCAGGTCACGCTATGGACACTTTGAATATCTAGTTATGCCTTTTGGTCTGAGTACCGCCCCAGCCACTTTCCAACACTTGGTGAATGACATCTTCAGGGATCTCCTAGATACATTCGTGGTAATTTATTTGGATGATATTCTAATTTTTTCTAACTCCACAGAGGAACATCATGGACATGTGAGAATGGTCTTGGAACGTCTAAGACAAAATCATCTTTACATCAAACTTGAAAAGTGTGAATTCCATAGGACCGAAATTCAATTTCTGGGGTATGTACTGTCTACACAAGGAATTAGTATGGATGGAAGCAAAACCCAAGCCATCAAGGATTGGCCAAGTCCTAGAAATGTGAAGGAGGTACAGCGCTTCATCGGGTTTGCCAACTTCTATAGACGTTTCATTAGAAATTTCTCTGAGGTAGTGTCACCTATCACTCAACTTACCCGGAAAGAGTCTAGGTTTTCCTGGACTCCCCAAGCCCAGGAAGCATTTTCCCGTCTAAAAGATAAATTTACCACTGCACCTATCCTAGTACATCCCAACCCCGAGCTTGCCTTCATAATAGAGGTGGATGCTTCAGACTGTGCCGTTGGAGCTATACTCTCTCAGAGAACAGGTGAGAAGAATGTCTTGCATCCCTGTGCCTTCTTTTCCCAGCAGTTGTCTTCGGCTGAGAGGAACTACGATGTGGGCAATAGAGAGTTGTTGGCCATTATTGCCGCCTTCAAAGAATGGAGACACCTTCTTCAGGGAGCTGCACAGCAAATAGTCGTCCTGACAGACCATCGTAACCTTGAGTTTATCAGGTCGGCTAAGTGCCTGACTCCTCGCCAGGCTCGCTGGAATCTTTTCTTAAACCAATTTAATTTTATCATCTCTTATAGACCAGGATCGCGCAATGGAAAGGCTGATGCACTCTCTAGGATTTACTCAGCAGAGACACGTCCAATTACTCCTCCTAAGACTATTCTTCCTGACTCTAGATTCCTAGGAGTAATTCATAATCAAGACCTACTTAAGGACATCAAGGAAGCATACCATGCGGATTCCTTTTTGGCACAACCCCCAAGGGACGTAAGTCTTGTCTTTAAGAATGGTGTGTGGATTCAGGGACAACGTCTGTATATTCCTGAAACAGTCAGATTAAGAGTATTGCAACTCATTCACGATTCCAAGATAGCTGGGCATAGAGGAATTCTAAAGACACAGGAATTTCTTTCTCGTTTCTTTTGGTGGCCCACTTGCAGGAAGGATGTTTTGAAATATGTCACTTCATGTGAGGTCTCTGCAAGATGCAAAACACCTCGCTCCTCGCCAACTGGTCTGTTACAGCCTCTTCCCACCCCGTCCCGCCCGTGGGGATCCATTTCTATGGACTTCATTGTGGAGTTACCAACCTCTCAGGGGAAGAACACCATTCTAGTGGTGGTTGACCGTCTAACAAAGGCAGCTCATTTTATCCCTTGTGTCGGCTTACCCACTGCAAAACAGACATCAGATTTGATGATTAAAGATGTGTTTCGCTTACATGGAGTACCGGATGAGGTTATTTCGGATCGAGGGGTGCAATTCACTTCTAGGTTTTGGCAAAATTTCTGTGCAGCATTGGACATTAAAGTAAACCTTTCTTCTGCTTTTCATCCCCAGACTAATGGACAGACCGAACGAACCAATCAAACCCTGGAGCAGTATCTCCGCTGCTTTATCTGCCACCTACAGGATGATTGGGTGGATCTACTTCCATTAGCTGAGTTCTCGTATAACAACTCTCAGAGTGCCTCCACTAAACAGTCTCCTTTTTACTCTAATCTAGGTTATCATCCTAACATTCTACCACGATTTCCCATAGAAACGCCTTTACCAGCAGTGGCTGAAAGAATCACGTCTTTACAGAAGAATATGGATCTTCTAAAGGAAAATCTGGAATCGGCTCAAGAAAGGTACAAGAAAGCAGCAGATAAATTTCGTAAACCTGCACCAGCTTTCAAGGTAGGAGACTTGGTCTGGCTGTCAACCAGAAATCTTAAGTTAAGGATTCCATCGTCTAAGTTGGGACATAAGTACATTGGACCCTATAAAATCAGTAAAATTATAAGTGCCGTTGCTTGTCGTCTTCAACTGCCCAGAACTATGAGAATCCACCCTGTCTTTCATGTATCCCTACTAAAGGCTGCGACACCCAATACGTTTCCTGGACGTTCCTCTCCTTGCCCTGACCCAGTGCTAGTCGATGGTCAGGAAGAATTTGTGGTGGAAAGGATTTTAGATTCCAGGTTGTATAGAAATCAGTTACAATATCTGATTAAATGGCAGGGCTACCCAGTGGAGGACAACTCATGGGAACCGGTCAATAACGTTAATGCTCCTCGCTTGCTCCGTCAGTTTCATCAGAGGTACCCACACAAGCCTGGTCTGAGGTCATCCGGAGGTTGTCCTTAAGGGGGGAGTAATGTAAGGTTCTATGTATATATTCCTGAAACTCAGTTTGTTCGTCAGCCATTTTACTTTCTGTCTTGCTGCAGCTATCTTGCCCTCAGTCAAAATGGAGTTTCCAGCTTGCATGTTCCCGCCCTGATTCTCTCCTTTGCTTCTTAAGCAGCCACAGCTGAGCAATCAGTGCTTCAGAATCTAGCCTGCAGTGAACCTGTGACTTGACTCCTGTAAGCCTTGGACCTTGTACTCCAGCTATTCCTACTGAGGAACTCTGAAGCAATTGTGGACTCTGAACCCTGCTCTTTGAAAGACCCACGTTTGCATGGACTTACGGTAACAGAGAAGAAGATCCTGAATCTGTATTGGAGAGTGATTGCTGAGCTTGGATTACTCTGGCCTGCTGTGTCTCCTGTTTCTGTGTCTGCAAACTGTGTGACTATTTCTGCCAACTTGTATGAAGTAATACAGGACTTTTCTATATCAAACCTGTGACTCCTGTGTTTTCATCGCACCCAAGCACAAGACGCTATATGAACTGTACTACATACATTACAACAGGAGGGACAGGACCACACTGATCATAAGAGCTTACACTCTACAGGAGAGAAAGATGACCCCACTGACCATAAGATCTTACACTGTACAGGAGACAGAGAGGACCCCACTGACCATAAGATCTTACACTGTACAGGAGACAGAGAGGACCCCACTGACCATAAGAGCTTACACTCTACAGGAGAAAGAGGACCCCACTGACCATAAGAGCTTACACTCTACAGGAGAGAGAGAAGATCCCACTGATCATAAGAGCTTACACTCTACAGGAGAAAGAAGACCCCACTGACCATAAGAGCTTACACTCTACTGGAGAAAGAGGACCCCACTGACTATAAGAGCTTACACTCTACAGAAGAGAGAGGACCCCACTGATCATAAGAGCTTACACTCTACAGGAGAGAGAGGACCCCACTGATCATAAGAGCTTACACTCTACAGGAGAGAGAGAGGACCCCACTGACCATATGAGCTTACACTCCACAGGAGAGAGAGAGAAGACCCCGCTGACCATAAGTGCTTACACTCTACAGGAGACAGAGAGTACCCCACTGACCATAAGAGTGTACACTCTACAGGAGAGAGAGAGGACCCACTGACCATAAGAGCTTACACTCTACAGGAGAGAGAGGACCCCACTGACCATAAGAGCTTACACTCTACAGGAGAGAGGACCCTACTGACCATAAGAGCTTACACTCTATTTGAGAGAGAGAGGACCCCACTGACTATAAGAGCTTACACTCTACAGGAGGGACAGGACCACACTGATCATAAGAGCTTACACTCTACAGGAGAGAAAGAGGACCCTACTGACCATAAGAGCTTACACTCTACATGAGAGAGAGAGGACCCCACTGACCATAAGAGCTTACACTCTACAGGAGGGACAGGACCACACTGATCATAAGAGCTTACACTCTACAGGAGAGAAAGAGGACCCCACTGACCATAAGAGCTTACACTCTACAGGTGATAGAGGACCCCACTGACCATAAGAGCTTACACTCTACAGGAGAGAAAGGACCCCACTGACCATAAGATCTTACACTGTACAGGAGACAGAGAGGACCCCACTGACCATAAGATCTTACACTGTACAGGAGACAGAGAGGACCCCACTGACCATAAGAGCTTACACTCTACAGGAGAAAGAGGACCCCACTGACCATAAGAGCTTACACTCTACAGGAGAGAGAGAATACCCCACTGATCATAAGAGCTTACACTCTACAGGAGAGAGAGAAGGCCCCGCTGACCATAAGAGCTTACACTCTACAGGAGGGACAGGACCAAACTGATCATAAGAGCTTACACTCTACAGGAGAGAAAGAGGACCCCACTGACCATAAGATCTTACACTGTACAGGAGACAGAGAGGACCCCACTGACCATAAGATCTTACACTGTACAGGAGACAGAGAGGACCCCACTGACCATAAGAGCTTACACTCTACAGGAGAAAGAGGACCCCACTGACCATAAGAGCTTACACTCTACAGGAGAGAGAGAAGACTCCACTGATCATAAGAGCTTACACTCTACAGGAGAGAGAGAAGGCCCCGCTGATCATAAGAGCTTACACTCTACAGGAGAGAAGAGGACCCCACTGACCATAAGATTTTACACTGTACAGGAGACAGAGAGGACCCCACTGACCATAAGAGCTTACACTCTACAGGAGAAAGAGGACCCACTGACCATAAGAGCTTACACTCTACAGGAGAGAGAGAAGACCCCACTGATCATAAGAGCTTACACTCTACAGGAGAGAGAGAAGACACCACTGATCATAAGAGCTTACACTCTACAGGAGAGAGAGAAGACCCCACTGATCATAAGAGCTTACACTCTACAGGAGAGAGAGAAGGCCCCGCTGACCATAAGAGCTTACACTCTACAGGAGGGACAGGACCACACTGATCATAAGAGCTTACACTCTACAGGAGAGAAAGAGGACCCCACTGACCATAAGATCTTACACTGTACAGGAGACAGAGAGGACCCCACTGACCATAAGATCTTACACTGTACAGGAGACAGAGAGGACCCCACTGACCATAAGAGCTTACACTGTTGTGAATGGGTTTGAGATGAGTTCTGAGCAGAGGCTCCCTCTGGTGGTTACAAGCGGTACTAGTGAGGATTGGGAATCAGGTGTTACTGATTGGTCTTATTTAAGGGAATCATTTTCCCATCAGGGTTGCCGGTGATCAATTGTTCTGGTCTGAATCCTTCTTTCCAGTTTCCCTTGTAGCCTGCTGTGTCGTGTCTGCATCTCCTGCTATCAGATAAGACAATTTCTTATTTGTGTTTTTTGCTATATTTTTGCATTTTGTCCTGCACTTCTGTGGGGGCCTTCTGGGTCCCCTCCGGGGGCTTTTGCCCTCTCAGTTTAGTCCAGCCACTGTGTTTTGTACTTTTGCTTTTTGCAGTTTTTTCAGTGGCTGCTGTTTTTGTTACACCAGAGAACTAATTTAGGTGGTAGAGGTCGTGTGATCTCAGGTGATTTTGAAATTAGTAGAGTTGGCGCTTTTCAGGGTTTTCTGGGATTGCAGTAAGTACCCTTCCTATCCTTTTCTATTTAGTTAGTTTGGGCCCCAGCGTTTGCTCATACTATTTTCTTTCTGTGTCAGTATTTCCTCTTGTCTAACCGCCATTACATGTTTGGGGGCTTTCTATTATCTTTGGGGTTCTGCTCCGGGGCAGATAGCTTTCCTATTTCTATCTTTAGGTGTAGTTAGTTTCTCAGGCTGTGACGAGGCGTCTAGGACCATCGTAGGAACGCTCCATGGCTGCCTTTAGTTGTGGTGGTTAGTCAGGGTACTGCAATCTCATAGATTCCAACTGCTCTGGTGTATTTCCTTTTTTACCTGCACTCCTCAGCTACCGTAACATAACAGTATCACCGGCCCTAAAAATTGTATGGTACTCACAGAAGGGAAAAAATATTTTGAAGGAAGAAAAGTTGTCAGAGATATTTTTCTGTTTGTTGCATTTTTTTTTTTTTTTTTTTCCCTCTGTATCTCTGGGTGCTGGGGAGGATCTTTTCTCCCAATGGAGTTTGCACAGTTGTCTGGCCGTGTGGATCAGCTTGCCACTGAGGTTCGGAGTATTGCTGCATATCTTGCTAGGTTGCCTGTTGTGGAACCTAGGATCCCCATGCCAGATTTGTTTTCAGGGGATCGAGCTAAGTTTCAGAATTTCAAAAATAATTGTAAATTGTTTTTTGCCTTAAAATCTAAGTCCTCAGGAAACGCAGCGCAGCAGGTTCAAATTATCATCTCTCTCCTGCGCGGCGATCCTCAGGATTGGGCTTTTTCCCTGATACCTGGGGATCCTGTTTTGAGTGATGTTGATGCATTTTTTCAGGCTTTGGGGTTATTGTACGATGAGCCTAATGTCACTGATCAAGCTGAAAAAGCCTTGTTGGCATTAAATCAGGGGCTTGATGACGCTGAGTTATACTGTCAGAGATTCCGTAGGTGGGCAGTCCTGACCAAATGGAATGACGACGCTTTGGCGGCCCTTTTCCGGAAGGGTCTGTCGGATAATGTAAAGGATGTTATGGTGGGATTCCCTGTCCCCTCTGGTCTCAATGATTCTATGTCATTAGCGATTCAAATTGACAGACGTTTGCGTGAGCGGAGAAGTATGCTTGGAGTGGTGTTGCCTTGTGAGCCAGCTGCTGAGCCCATGCAGTGTGATGGAGTGGTGTCTGGGGCACAGCGTCATGAGTTTCGAAAGCGCAATGGGTTATGTTTCTACTGTGGTGATGCCTCTCATGCTATTTCAGTCTGCCCTAAGCGGGGAAGACGTTTTGCACGCTCAGTTGTCTTGGGTAGTGTTCAGACTAAGTTTTTATTAACTGTCACTCTGATATGCTCTCTGTCCTCATTTTCTGCTCAGGCTTTCGTTGATTCTGGAGCAGCTATTAACCTGATGGATTATGATTTTGCTAAACGTTGTGGATTTCCCTTGATACCCCTACAGAAGTCTATTCCCCTACTGGGGATCGATTCTACCCCTTTGGCTGAGAATAAACCCCAGTTTTCTACTCAGGTGATAATGAGGGTTGAACCTGATCACCAGGAGTGCTGCAAATTTTTGGTTCTATATAATCTGCATGACATTATCGTGCTGGGTTTCCCTTGGTTACACTCTCATAATCCTGTTTTGGATTGGAAATCTGTGTCTGTAACCAGTTGGGGCTGCCAATGTGTTAATACCAACACTCCTGTTTTTTCTGCCTCCCCCAGGCTGAGGATGTTCCTGACTTTTTGTTTGATTTTTCTGATGTGTTTAGCGAAAGTAAATCTGCATCCTTACCTCCCCATAGGAGTTATGACTGCGCTATTGAATTAGTGCCAGGTAGTAAATTCCCTAAGGGTCGCCTTTTTAACTTGTCTGTACCTGAACATGATGCTATGCGGTCTTATATCAAGGAATCATTGGAGAAGGGTCATATCAGACCATCCTCTTCACCCTTAGGTGCCGGTTTTTTCTTTGTGGCCAAAAAAGATGGTTCATTAAGGCCGTGTATTGATTATCGTCTCTTGAACAATATTACTGTGAAATATCAATACCCGTTACCCTTGATTTCTGACCTGTTTTCCAGGGTGAAAAACGCTACTTGGTTTACCAAGCTTGACCTCAGGGGGGCGTATAACCTTATTCGCATTAAGCACGGGGATGAATGGAAGACGGCATTTAACACCCCTGAAGGGCATTTTGAGTACCTTGTGATGCCCTTTGGGCTCACTAATGCTCCTTCCGTCTTCCAGTCCTTCATGAATGACATTTTCAGGGATTTTGTGGACAAGTTTCTGATTGTTTATTTGGATGATATCTTGATTTTTTCTAATGACTGGGACTCTCATGTGAAACATGTTCGAACTGTATTCCAGATTTTGAGAGAGAATGCTCTGTATGTGAAGGGATCAAAGTGTCTTTTTGGCGTACAGAAGATCTCATTTCTGGGATTCATTTTGTCCCCATCTGTTATTGAAATGGACCCGGTCAAGGTTCAGGCCATCTGTGATTGGGTCCAACCTACTTCATTAAAGGCTCTTCAGAGATTTTTGGGTTTTGCCAATTTTTATCGTAAATTTATTGGTAATTTCTCTGTTATTGTTAAACCATTAACTGATTTGACCAGAAAGGGTTCTGATGTGGTGAATTGGCCTCCTGAGGCAGTCTCTGCGTTTCAGGAACTTAAGCAGAGATTCACTTCTGCTCCTGTTCTACGGCAGCCTGATGTTTCTCTGCCATTTCAGGTGGAGGTTGATGCCTCTGAAATTGGGGCAGGTGCCGTTTTGTCCCAAAAAGATCCAGAGACCTCTAAAAGTAACCCTTGTGCCTTTTTCTCTCGAAAATTTTCTCCTACTGAACGTAATTATGACGTGGGTAATCGGGAGTTATTGGCCATGAAGTGGGCTTTTGAAGAGTGGAGACATTGGCTGGAGGGAGCCAAACATCAGGTGGTGGTCCTTACGGACCATAAGAATCTGGTCTATCTGGAATCTGCCAAGCGACTCAATCCTAGACAGGCCAGGTGGGCCTTGTTTTTCACACGTTTTAATTTTGTGGTTTCCTTTCTTCCTGGCACTAAGAATGTTAAGGCGGATGCCCTCTCGAGGAGTTTCCTTGCGGACTCTCCTGAGCTATCTGATCCCTCTGTTATTTTGAAGGAGGGTGTAGTTCTTTCCGCCATCTCGCCTAATTTGAGACTTGCTCTGGAGGGGTGTCAGGAGGATAGGCCCGAGCGCTGCCCTGTTGGAAAATTGTTTGTCCCGGACCAATGGAAAAAGAGTGTGATGTCTGAGATTCATTGTTCCGCATTGGCTGGGCATCCCGGAATTTTTGGTACCAGAGACTTGGTTAGTCGGTCCTTTTGGTGGCCTACCTTGTCTCGCGATGTCAGGGAATTTGTGCAGTCCTGCGGGACTTGCTCTCGCTCCAAGCCTTGCTCTCGCTCTAGTGGTTTGTTGATGCCATTACCTGTGCCCAAGAGACCATGGACCCATATCTCTATGGATTTCATTTCCGATCTTCCTGTTTCTCAGAGAATGACCACCATCTGGGTAATTTGTGATAGGTTTTCCAAAATGATACATCTTGTGCCATTACCTAAGTTGCCTTCCTCCTCTGAATTGGTGCCGTTGTTCCTTCAGCACGTGGTTCGTTTACACGGCATTCCTGAGAACATTGTGTCTGACAGAGGAGTCCAGTTTGTTTCCAGATTTTGGAGGACTTTTTGTTCTAAACTGGGTGTTCAATTGTCTTTCTCCTCGGCATTTCATCCTCAGACCAATGGTCAAACTGAGAGAACAAACCAGACATTGGAGACTTATCTAAGATGCTTTGTGTCTGCTGATCAGGATGACTGGGTCTCTTTTTTGCCTTTGGCTGAGTTTGCTCTTAATAATAGGGCTAGCTCTGCCACTTTGATGTCTCCGTTTTTCTGTAATTCTGGGTTTCACCCTCGATTTTCTTCAGGACAGACGGAGGCTTCTGTCTGTCCAGGTGTTGACTCTGTTGTTGAGCGTATGCAGCAGATTTGGGACCAGGTAGTGGAGAGGTTGTCCCTCTCTCAGGAGAAGGCCCAGCGGTTTGCTAACCGGCATAGGACTGATGGTCCTCGGTTTAAAGTGGGGGACTTGGTCTGGTTGTCCTCAAAGAATATTCCTATGAGAGTAGCATCTCCTAAATTTAAGCCTAGGTTCATTGGACCTTATAAGATCATGGAGATTATTAATCCTGTTTCTTTTCGTTTGCTTCTTCCAGGGACATTTAAGATCCATAACGTGTTCCACAAGTCCTTGTTGAAGAGGTTTGTTGAGCCAGTGGTTCCTGCTGCTGTACCTCCTGACCCTGTTTTGGTTGAGGGCAATCTGGAGTATGTGGTTGAGAAAATATTGGATTCTCGTTTTTCTAGACGAAGACTCCAGTATTTGGTTAAATGGAGAGGTTATGGTCAGGAAGATAATTCTTGGGTGTTTGCTTCGGACATCCATGCTAGGAGACTTATCCGTGCGTATCATAGAACTCATCCTGACCGACCTGGTTGCTCAAATGAGGGTTCGGTGACCCCTCCTCAAGGGGGGGGTACTGTTGTGAATGGGTTTGAGATGAGTTCTGAGCAGAGGCTCCCTCTGGTGGTTACAAGCGGTACTAGTGAGGATTGGGAATCAGGTGTTACTGATTGGTCTTATTTAAGGGAATCATTTTCCCATCAGGGTTGCCGGTGATCAATTGTTCTGGTCTGAATCCTTCTTTCCAGTTTCCCTTGTAGCCTGCTGTGTCGTGTCTGCATCTCCTGCTATCAGATAAGACAATTTCTTATTTTGTGTTTTTGCTATATTTTTGCATTTTGTCCTGCACTTCTGTGGGGGCCTTCTGGGTCCCCTCCGGGGGCTTTTGCCCTCTCAGTTTAGTCCAGCCACTGTGTTTTGTACTTTTGCTTTTTGCAGTTTTTTCAGTGGCTGCTGTTTTTGTTACACCAGAGAACTAATTTAGGTGGTAGAGGTCGTGTGATCTCAGGTGATTTTGAAATTAGTAGAGTTGGCGCTTTTCAGGGTTTTCTGGGATTGCAGTAAGTACCCTTCCTATCCTTTTCTATTTAGTTAGTTTGGGCCCAGCGTTTGCTCATACTATTTTCTTTCTGTGTCAGTATTTCCTCTTGTCTAACCGCCATTACATGTTTGGGGGCTTTCTATTATCTTTGGGGTTCTGCTCCGGGGCAGATAGCTTTCCTATTTCTATCTTTAGGTGTAGTTAGTTTCTCAGGCTGTGACGAGGCGTCTAGGACCATCGTAGGAACGCTCCCTGGCTGCCTTTAGTTGTGGTGGTTAGTCAGGGTACTGCAATCTCATAGATTCCAACTGCTCTGGTGTATTTCCTTTTTTACCTGCACTCCTCAGTACGTAGGTTAGTTAGATTTCTCAGGGTGTGACGAGGGTCTAGGACCATTAGAACCTCCATGCTGCTTTAGTTGTGGGGTATGTCAGGTACTCAACTCATAATTCCAACTGCCTGGTGTATTCCTTTTTACCTGCACTCCTCAGCTACCGTAACATAACATTACACTCTACAGGAGAAGAGGACCCCACTGACCATAAGAGCTTACACTCTACAGGAGAGAGAGAAGATCCCACTGATCATAAGAGCTTACACTCTACAGGAGAAGAGACCCACTGACCATAGTCTCATGTACAGGAGAAGGGACCCCACTGACCAAAGACCTTACACTCTACAGGAGAGGAGGACCCATGATCATAAGAGCTTACCTTACAGGAGAGAGAGGACCCCACTGATCATAAGAGCTTACACTCTACAGGAGAGAGAGAGGACCCCACTGACCATATGAGCTTACACTCTACAGGAGAGCGAGAGAAGACCCCACTGACCATAAGAGTGTACACTCTACAGGAGAGAGAGAGGACCCCACTGACCATATGAGCTTACACTCTACAGGAGAGAGAGAGAAGACCCGCTGACCATAAGTGCTTACACTCTACAGAGAGAGAGAGGACCCCACTGACCATAAGAGTGTACACTCTACAGGAGAGAGAGAGGACCCTGCTGACCATAAGAGCTTACACTCTACAGGAGAGAGAGGACCCACTGACCATAAGAGTTACACTCTACAGGAGAGAGAGGGACCCTGCTGACCATAAGAGCTTACACTCTACAGGAGAGAGGGACCCACTGACCATAAGAGCTTACACTCTACAGGAGAGAGAGGACCCCACTGACCATAAGAGCTTACACTCTACAGGAGAGAGGACCCTACTGACCATAAGAGCTTACACTCTACATGAGAGAGAGAGGACCCCACTGACCATAAGAGCTTACACTCTACAGGAGGGACAGGACCACACTGATCATAAGAGCTTACACTCTACAGGAGAGAAAGAGGACCCCACTGACCATAAGAGCTTACACTCTACAGGAGAGAGGACCCCGCTGACCATAAGAGCTTACACTCTACAGGAGAGAGAGAGGACCCCACTGACCATAAGAGCTTACACTCTACAGGAGAGAGAGGACCCCACTGACCATAAGAGCTTACACTCTACAGGAGAAGAAGTAGAGTACCTCACGGGCCTGACCATTAAGAGCTTACACTCTACAGGAGAGAGAGGACCCCACCTGACATCGCCCGCGGCTCTGGAAGACGCTACAAGTTCTTACAGGAGAGAGAGGACCCCACTGACCATAAGAGCTTACACTCTACAGGAGAGAGAGAGGACCCCATGACCATTAGAGCTTACACTCTACAGGAGAGAAGACCCCTGACATAAGAGCTACATCTACAGGAGAGAGAGGACCCACTGACCATAAGAGCTTACACTCTACAGGAGAGAGAGGACCCACTGACCATTAGAGCTTACACTCTACAGGAGAGAGAGGGACCCACTACCATAAGAGCTTACTTACAGAGAGAGGCTCATATCGAGAGCTTACCTACAGGAGAGAGAGGAATCACCATGACCATAAGAGCTTCACTCTACAGGAGGAGAAGAGACCCAGTGTACATAGACGCTAACATCTAAGGAGCAAGAGGGTACCTATAACCATAGAGTTATGCTTTACAGAGAGCCTTATCGAGTGATCTGGAGATGAAAAAATAACTTTGCCTCAAGCTGTGCTCTATGGTTGGAATATCAGATGACCGGTAGACCAACACTGTATAGGTTTATTAATCCGTTAGAAGTCATAGCTGCAGGGCATTATGGGCAAGCTGGGGCAGCAATCCAAAATTGACATTAGCCCCTTGTGATGCTTCCTATTTGGAAATGGTGCTGGGCAACTTGTTTTTTTTATTGAACAGTGAATCATATCTCAAGATTTATTTCCGTGAATTAGGAAATTTGACTTAAATTTGATCCTTGCAAATCGATTTGTCATCTGTATCATATGAATTATTTTCATGCTTTCAGAGAATGTGTTCCCTATAGGGTTCTGGGTATCTGTAGATCCTAAGCATGATCACGCAAGATCGAAAGGGATAAACCTCCTATATGACTCAATGCTCCAGGAGCCCACTGTCCTGCTCACTGTCCAGTCCTCCTCACTCTGTCAACCGCATCTCTGGCCAGTAATTCTCTGGACTGCAATTTCTAGCTGCAAACAGGCTCCATTATCATCATTATCACCATTATCCATTATCAGCGATATCGCTTAGTCTGACACTCAGCGATGACCAGCCCCCCTGCTGGGTATTGCTGGTCGTCGCTGAATGTCCTGGACCATTTTTTGCTCGTTGGTCTCCCGCTGGCCAGCAGGCATTGCTGCGTGTGACAGGCGGGAGACCAGCGATCAGCGAGCTGGTAACCAAGGTAAACATCGGTTTCTAGGCGCTGCGCAGCGCCTAGAAACCCGATGTGTACGTTAGATACCACCACAATGGTGCAGGGGAGCTGGTAACCAAGGTAAACAGCGGGTTTCTAAGTGCTGCGCGGCGCCTAGAAACCCACTGCTTACCTTGGTTACCAGCTCCCTTCACCAGCGCGCTGGTATCTAAGGTACACTGCGGGTAACTAAGCGACGTGCGTCACTTGTTACCCGCATAGTCGCTGTCCTGATCGCTGCTGAGATCTTCCTGTTTGGCAGCTCACCAGCGATCATGTAGCGACACACCAGCAATCCTGACAAGTTCATATTGTTGTCGGGATCGCTGGTGAGTCGCTATGTGTGACGGGACCCTTAGTCTCAAAGCTCTCCAAAGATTCCTCAGCTGTGTGAATTATATTACAGCCAGTTAATTAAAAACTACACTCGGTTGTTCCACCTACAGACCTAACTTCGCTGAACAGGCTGAATTCTGCTGTTTAAGCCTTCAAAGAACTTAAAGGGAATCTGTCACCCCATTTTTGCGATATCAGATAAAGATATCACTGAATTGTGCGTCCCATAAGTAATCTATAGGTACCTATCATATCTCCTGACACCCCCGATTTCATGTAAAAATACCTTTGTAAAGTTCGTATTTCAGTAAGCAAATACATGCGGTCCGGTCCGATGGGCGGCGTTTATTCCGATTCTCCCCCCCCCCCGCTCCTCGGCTTGCTGGACGTATCTTCGTCTGTGAATATCACAGACAGCGTACTGTTGCCGCGCTTGCGCGTTCAAAAGTGCCCTCGCGCGTGCGCAGTGTGCTTTGTCCAAGAGTGGTCAAAGTAGAAAATCAGTTCTGCGCCTGCCCCAGTATTTTGCATCCCTTTCTATGCCCCAGAAGTCATCCACTGGCGCATTCGCAGTACTGATTTTTATGCTTTGCCCATGTAAGTAATGTAATAGACAAACCATTATTTCTTATATTTAGGGACTCTATAGCGACGGGATCTGTTTCAAAGAACTGGTACATAGCAAATGTGGTACCAATATTCAAAAAGGGGACAAAAGCTGAACCTGGAAATTATAGGCCAGTAAGTCTAACCTCTATTGTTGGTAAAATATTTGAAGGGTTTCTGAGGGATGTTATTCTGGATTATCTCAATGAGAATAACTGTGCAACTCCATATCAGCCTGGGTTCATGAGGAATCGCTCCTGTCATACCAATCTAATCAGTTTTTATGAAGAGGTAAGCTATAGACTGGACCAAGTAGAAAAGCAGTCACACTCAAGAGCAAAATATTGTGCTAATGAAGTTTCTTTTTATTATTCAATGTATATTTAAACAACAGCACATGGACGAAAAAAAGGACAAAAAAGTATACCGAGGTAACGTTTCGACCCACAATAGGGTCTTTATCAAATCTCACTGAGGAGTGTCCTTGATAAGGAAATATAGTGTAGACACAGCAAAAGACCTAGCCGGGCCTGAATGGAGGATATGGTGACAGAAAAATAAAAATGTTATGGCTCTGGGAAGAAGGGGAGCGAAAAACAGAAATGCAAAAAATAAAAAGGGCTGCGGCGCTAAGGGGTTAATAAAATTTTTCTATATTTTTTGGAACTTTGCACTCCAGTGTGTTCTTGCACATTGATAATTTAAATTGCCCTGTTGACACTTCGTGATAGATTGGGTTTTCGATTGCAGTTTCAGCACTCGGTCTCAGAAAGGTTCATCATCACAGATCTATAAAAGTCTGTAATTTTTTCATTCAGCCCTTAGGCTGAAGCCCCGCTAGCTCGATGATCACTTTTCTACTCACTTTTTTACTTCAAACTCACCATCCAAACACAGGGCAGATGCCCTATCCAGGTCCTTTGATCCTTGTCATGCCTCAGAAAATGCATTCTCACATGTAATTGAACTCAAACATAATGAGGCGCTAGTTACTACTCAAGGACAAGCCACGAGACTGGGTAGTGAAGAGGCCTGAAGTCAAAAGCCAGAAGTGTACATCATGGACAAAGGGTTGAGACAAAGGTGCAATCAGGTCACAGTTCAGGGTCAAAATTTCAAGAAGGTAGTGGATCACAAAAAAGGGGCTAGGCAAACGCAAGGTCAAAGACAAATCCAAGGTCAAGCAACAAAGATCAGAATACAAGACTAGGAGGACAGAGCACACACATCCACATATCTTGAGCAAAGCTACAATTGTCAGCAATCTAAGGCAGATAGCTGGCTAGTAGCCAAGCAATTAGTCTGAATAGGAGACATATGGATGAAGCCTGAGCACGCCCTAGTCCTGAATGGGCAGCTAAATTGTCACTCAAGACAATGACAGCTAAGTATCTCAACTAAGTGACTAAGTATCTAAACTGTCACTCAAGACAATGCAAGACAAGACCTCACCATACTGACAGCTCAGCATGCCACTGTCATTCATTGCATTCAGACACACTGCTAGGAGGAATCATGACACATATCCTAGCTACCATCTTTTCTTTTTCTAATTCCTCATCTAAAAGGACATTCTCTGGCCTCAAAAGCACTCGGCCACAAAGTCTTATCTTGGGACCACTCTTGCTTTCTCTCCACTCTCCCAGGAGTTAAACAAAGTGAACTCTTTTTGCTGGTGGATAAAATGGAGAAAAAACAACAAATAATTTTTAGCATCTTGCGCAGCTCAAATGCTCAAGTCAAGCACCTTTTTGTCCTCTGCACTTATTTTCTACACCACAAGAGCCATGGGCTGAGATTTCTATGGGCTTTGTCACAGATCTTCATGTGATCATAGGAACATGTTAAACTAAGGCCTGTCCTGGAATTAGCATCAAAGGCTTCTACAGACTTGTATCAGTGAGTCGCAGATCTAAAAGGTGAAAACTAGTCGCTGTGCCATGTGGCATCACTGTGTACCAGACTGAACAAGGACCAAAGAGAGCTAAGGAGAGCATTGTCTCAGGAGAGTAAATAGAAAATGATCAGCAACATATGTCAAAGATAAGGGTATAAGACCAAACAACTCGATGTTCCTGTTACTACTGCTGCACAATTAGAAGTAAGAGGGAAGGTACCACAAAAAAAAACAAGTGAACAAATGTAAAGTATTAATGTTTTGTTATTTTTTAAATATCATTTGTTTTTAATTGAAAAAAATATGATAAATAATTCTAAAATATGTTTGGAATTTCCACTATTAACCCCTTTACCCCCGAGGGTGGTTTGCACGTTAATGACCGGGCCAATTTTTACAATTCTGACCACTTTTCCTTTATGAGCTAATAACTCTGGAACGCTTCCATGGATCCTGGTGATTCTGATATTGTTTTTTTCATGACATATTGTACTTTATGATAGTGGTAAAATTTCTTTGATCTGACTTGTGTTTATTTGTGAAAAAAATGAAAATTTGGTGAAAATTTTGAAAATTTTGCAATTTTCCAACTGAATTTTCATGCCCTTAACCCCTTCAACCCAAGGATGGTTTGCACGTTAATGACCGGGCCAATTTTTACAATTCTGACCACTGACTCTTTATGAGGTTATAACTCTGGAACGCTTCAACGGATCTTTGCGATTCTGAGACTGTTCTCTCGTGACATATTGTACTTCACGTTAGTGGTAAAATTTCTTAGATATAACTTGCGTTTATTTTTGAAAAAACGCAAATATGGCGAAAATTTTGAAAATTTTCAAACTTTGAATTTTTATTCCCTTAAAACAGAAAAAATATGTCACACAAAATACTTACTAAATAACATTTCCCACATGTCTACTTTACATCAGCACAATTTTGGAAACAACATTTTTTTTTGTTCGGAAATTATAAGGGTTAAAAGTTGACCAGCGATTTCTCATTTTTACAACAAAATTTACAAAGCCATTTTTTTTAGGGACCACCTCACATTTGAAGTCATTTTGAGGGGTCTATATGGCAGAAAATACCCAAAAGTGACACCATTCTAAAAACTGCACCCCTCAAGGTACTCAAAACCACATTCAAGAAGTTTATTCACAGGAGCTGAAGCAACGTGGAATATTTAAATTTTTAGTCACAAAAATGATCTTTTACAAACTTTTTTTTCATTTTCCCAAGGGTAAAAGGAGAAAATGGACAGATAAAGTTGTTGTGCAATTTCTCCTGAGTACGTCAATACCCCATATGTGGGGGAAAACCACTGTTTGGGCACACGGCAGAGCTCGGAATGGAAGGAGCGCCGTTTGACTTTTTCAAACCAAAATTGGCTGGAATTGAGATTGGACGCCATGTCGCGTTTGGAGAGCCTCTGATGCGCCTAAATAGTGGAAACCCCCCACAAGTGACACCATTTTGGAAACTAGACCCCCTATGGAACTTATCTAGATCTGTTGTGAGCACTTTGAACCCCCAAGTGTTTCACAAAAGTTTATAAAGCCTGGGTGAGAAAAAAAAAACAATTTTCCACAAAAATGATTTTTTAGTCCCAAATTTTTGATTTTTCCCAAGGAAATTGGACCCCAACAGTTGTTGTCCAATTTGTCCTGAGTGCGCTGATACCCCATATGTGGGGGGGGGGGAACTGTTTGGGTGCACAGCAGGGCTTGGAAAGGAAGTAATAACGTTTTGGAATGCAGACGTTGATGGGGGTCATGTTCCGTTTGCAGTGCCCCAGATGTGCCTAAACAGTGGAAAACCCCCACAAGTGAACCCATTTTGGAAACTAGACCCCCTAAGGAACTTATCTAGATCTGTGGTGAGCACTTTGAACCCCCAAGTGCTTCACACAAGTTTATAATGCCCGGGCATGAAAATAAAAAATCCTATTTTTTTTCCCACAAAAATTATCTTTTAGTCACCAATTTTTTATTTTCCAAGGGTAACAGGAGAAGTTGGACCACAAAAGTTGTTGTCCAATTTGTCCTGAGCACGCTGATACTCCATATGTGGGAGAAAACTACTGTATGGGCACACGTCGGGGCTCAGAAGGGAAGTAGTGACGTTTTGGATTGCAGACTTTGATGGAATGGTCTGCGGGCGTCATGTCGCGTTTGGAGAGCCCCTGATGTGCCTAAACAGTGGAAACCCCCACAAGTGACCCCATTTTCGAAAATAGACCCCCCCCAAGGAACTTATCTAGATGTGTGGTGAGCACTTTGAACCCCAAAATGCTTCACAGAAGTTTATAACGTACAGCCGTAAAATAAAAAATCTTTTTTTTTAACAAAAATGATTTTTTTCGCCCCCAATATTTTATTTTCACAAGGGTAACAGGAGAAATTGGACCCCAAAAGTTGTTGTCCAATTTGTCCTGAGTACGCTGATACCCAATATGTGGGAGAAAACTACTGTATGGGCACACGTCGGGGCTCAGAAGTGAAGTAGTGACGTTTTTGATTGCAGACTTTGATGGAATGGTCTGCAGGCGTCATGTCGCATTTGGAGAGCCCCTGATGTGCCTAAACAGTGGAAACCCCCACAAGTGACCCCATTTTGAAAAATAGAACCCACAAGGAACTTATCTAGATGTGTGGTGATCGCTATGAAGCCCCAAGTGCTTCACAGAAGTTTATAATGTACAGCCGTAAAAACCAAAAAATCATCTTTTTTTTTTTACAAAAATGATATTTTCGCCCCCAATTTTTTATTTTCCCAAGGGTAACAGAAGAAATTGGACCCCTAGAGTTATTGTGCAATTTGTCCTGAGTACGCTGATACTCCATATGAGGGGGTAAACTACTGTTTGGGCGCATGGCAGAGCTCAGAAGTGAAGGAGCACCGTTTGATTTTTTCAACGCAGAATTGGCTGGAATTGAGATCAGACGCCATGTCACATTTGGAGAGCCCCTGATGTGCCTAAATAGTGGAAACCCCCCAATTCTAACTCCAACCCTAACCCCAACACACCCCTAACCCTAGTCCCAACCCTAACCACAAACCTAACCCTAACACACCCTAACTCTAATCCCAACCCTAATCCTAACTTTAGGCGCAACCCTAACCCTAACTTTAGGCACAACCCTAACCCTAATGGTAAAATGGAAATAAATACATTTTTTTAATTTTATTATTTTCCCTAACTACGGCGGTTATAAAGGAGGGGTTTGATTTACTATTTATAGCGGGTTTTTATGATTGGCAGCTGTCACGCTAAAATACGCTTTTTATTGCCAAAAATAGTTTTTGCATCACCACATTTTGAGAGCTATAATTTTTGCATATTTTGGCCCACAGAGTCATGTGAGGTCTTATTTTATGTGGTACGAGTTGACGTTTTTATTGGTACCATTTTTAAGCACGCAACATTTTTTGATCGCTTTTTATTTCGATTTTTGGGAGGTTAGAATGAACAAAAATCAGCAATTCATGAATTTCTTTTTTGGGGGGCGTTTATACCGTTCCGCGTGTGGTAAAATTGATAAAGCGTATTATTCTTCGGGTTAGTATGATTACAGCGATACCTCATTTATATAATTTTTTTATGTTTTGGCGCTTTTATACAATAAAAACAATTTTATATAAAAAATTATTATTTTTGCATCGCTTTATTCTGCGAGCTATAACTTTTTTATTTTTTCGCTGATGATGCTGTATGGCGGCTCATTTTTTGCAGAACAAGATGACATTTTCAGCGGTACCATGTTTATTTATATCGATCTTTTTGATCGCGTGTTATTCCACTTTTTGTTCAGCGGTATGATGATAAAGCATTGATTTTTAGCAGGTTTTTTTTCAAGGGGTTCACTAAAGGGGTTAACTAGTGGGACAGTTCTATAGGGCGGGTCTTTACGGACGCGGCGATACCAAATATGTGTACTTTTATTGTTTTTTTTTTTTTATTTACAGGAAGAAATGAATTTATTGGGGAATTATTTTTTTTTCCTTTATTTTGGATTTTTTTTTTACACTTGTTATTTTTATTTTTTTAACTTTTTTACTTTGACCCAGGGTGGCACATTACAGTATAGGGTCAGATCGCTGGTCTCACAGTGTCCACAGCACTCTGTGAGACCAGCGATCTCACAGGCAGTGCAGGACGCTTCCTCAGCGCCTGCTCTCAGCAGGCACTGAGGAGGCCGCCTCCCTGCAGGACCCGGCAACCATCTAGGATCCGGGGTCCTGCAGGGAAGAGGCCTTCAGAACAGCGCGGTCTGTTATGTTTTGGTAGTAGGCAAAAAACAGCAATACACCAGAGAGGTTGGAATCTATTGGATTGCAGTACCCTGACTAACCACCACAACTAAAGGCAGCCGTGGAGAGTTCCTACGTTGGTCCCAGACGCCTTGTCACAGCCTGAGAGATTAACTACACCTAAAGATAGAAAGAGGAAAGATATCTGCCCCGGAGCAGATCCCCAAAGAACATAGGAAGCCCCCAAACATGTAATGGCGGTTAGACAAGAGGAAATACAGACACAGACAGAAAATAGTATGAGCAAACGCTGGGGCCCAATCTGCCTAGACAGAAAAGGATAGAAAGGATACTCACTGCAATCCAAAAAAAAAACAAAAAATACCAACTCTACTGATTGCAAAAACACCTGAGATCACACAACCTCTACCACCTAAATCAGTTCTCTGGTGTAACAAAACTAAGCCGCAGCCACTGAAAAAAATGGAAAAGGCAAATGAACAAATAACAGTGGCTCCAGAGGAACTGAGAGGAGCCCAAGCCCCCTGGGGGGGAACCTGGCTAACCTCACAGAAATGCAGAGAAATATGCAAATGGTAAGCACAAAAACAAAAGCAGAAAATATCTTACCTGAAAGCAGAAGAAGAGGCAAGACTCAGCAAGCTTCCAAGAGAACCAGGAACCACAGTTGAGACAAGAACAATTGATCACCGGCAACCATGATGGGAGGGAACCTCCCTTATATCAGACCAGTCTGTAACTCCTGATTGCCAATCCTTATTGAATGGTTCAGTACTGTTTGTAACCACCAGAGGGAGCTTCTGCTCAGAATTAATTTCTAAAACATTCACAACAGCGGTCACATCGCGCTGTTCTGAGAGCCTCGGGAGCGCAGCTGATCGCTTCAACGTACTATCCTGTCCATGGTCAGATTGTCACGGGTTTCATGGACGGAATAGTACGTCGGATGGCAGAGAGGGGTTAACCCCTTAGTGACAGAGCCAATTTGCAGCTTAATGACCGGGCCAATTTTTACAATTCTGACCACTGTCACTTTATGAGATTATAACTCTGGAACGCTTTAACGAATCCAGCTGATTCTGAGACTGTTTTTTCATGACATATTGTACTTCACATTAGTGGTAAAAAATTTTTTATATGACTTGCTTTTATTTATGAAAAAAACGGAAATATGGCGAAAATTTTGAAAATTTTGCAATTTTCAAACTTGAAATTTTTATGCCCTTAAATCAGAGAGATATGTCACACAAATTTCTTAATAAATAACATTTCCCACATGTCTACTTTACATCAGTACAATTTTGGGAACAAAATTTTCTTTTGTTACGAAGTTATAAGGGTTAAAAGTTGACCTGCGATTTCTCATTTTTACAACACCATTTTTTTTTAGGGACCACATTACATTTGAAGTCACTTTGAGGGGTCTGTATGATAGAAAATACCCAAAAGTGACACCATTCTAAAAACTGCACCCCTCAAGGTGCTCAAAACCACATTCAAGAAGTTTATTAACCCTTCAGGTGCTTCACAGGAGTAAAGCAATGTGGAAGGAAAAAATTGACATTTAACTTTTTTTGCAAAAGCTTTACTTCGGAACCAATTTATTTTATTTTCACAAGTGTTAAAAGAAAAAATGAACTACAAAATTTGTTGTGCAATTTATCATGAATACGCCGATACCCCATATGTGGGGGTAAACCACTTTTTCAGCGCACGGTAGAGGTCGCAAGGGAAGGAGCGCCGTTTGACTTTTTCAACACAGAATTGGCTGGATGCCATGTCGCGTTTAGATAGCCCCTGATGTGCCTAAACAGTGGAAACCCCCCACAAGTGACCCCATTTTGGAAACAAGACCCTTAAGGAACTTATCTAGATGTGTGGTGAGCACTTTGAACCTCCAAGTGCTTCGCACAAGTTTATAACGTAGAGCCGTGAAAAAAAAAATCATTTTTTTTCCACAAAAATGATCTTTTCACCCCAATTTTTATTTTCCCAAGGGTAACAAGACTGCAAAAGTTTTTGTGCAATTTGTCCTGAGCATGTCGATACCCTATATGTGGGGGTAAACCACTTTTTGGGCGCACGGCAGAGGTCGCAAGGGAAGGAGCGCCGTTTGACTTTTTCAACGCAGAATTGGCTGGACGCCATGTCGCATTTGTAGAGGCCCTGATGTGTCTAAACAGTGGAAACCCCCACAAGTGACCCCATTTTGGAAACTAGACCCCCTAAGGAACTTATCTAGATGTGTGGTGAGCACTTTGAACTCCCAAGTGCTTCACAGAAGTTTATAACGCCCGGGCGTGAAAATAAAAAATCATATTTTTTCCACAAACCTGATCGTTTAGTCCCCAATTTTTTATTTTCCCAAGGGTAACAGGAGAAATTAGACCACAAAAGTTGTTGTTCAATTTGTCCTGAGTACGCTGATACCCCATATATGGGGGGGGACCACTGTTTGGGCGCACGGCAGGGCTTGGAAGGGAAGCAGCGCCGTTTGATTTTTTCATACTAAAATTGGCTGGAATTGAGATTGGACACCATGTCGAGTTTGGAGAGCCCCTGATGCGCCTAAACAGTGGAAACCCCCCACAAGTAACACCATTTTGGAAACTAGACCCCTATGGAATTTATCTAGATCTGTTGTGAGCACTTTGAACCCCAAAGTGTTTCACAAAAGTTTATAATGCCTGGGTGTGAAAAAAAAAAAAATTTCCACAAAAATGATTTTTTAGTCCCAAATTTTTTATTTTTCACAAGGAAATTGGACCCTAAAAGTTGTTGTCCAATTTGTCCTGAGTACGCCGATACCAAATATGTGGGGGGGGAACTGTTTGGGCGCACGGCAGGGCTTGGAAAGGAAGTAATAACGTTTTGGAATACAGATGTTGATGGGGGTCATGTTCCATTTGCAGTGCCCCAGATGTGCCTAAACAGTGGAAAACCCACACAAGTGACCCCATTTTGGAAACTAGACCCATAAGTAACTTATCTAGATCTGTGGTGAGCACTTTGAACCCCAAGTGTTTCACAAAAGTTTATAATGCCTGGGTGTGAAAAAAAAAAAAAAAACAATTTTCCACAAAAATGATTTTTTAGTCCCAAATTTTTGATTTTTCACAAGGAAATTGGACCCCAAAAGTTGTTGTCCAATTTGTCCTGAGTACACTGATACCAAATATGTGGGGGGGGGGAAACTGTTTGGGCGCACGGCAGGGCTTGGAAAGGAAGTAATGTTTTGGAATGCAGACGTTGATGGGGGTCATGTTCCGTTTGCAGTGCCCCAGATGTGCCTAAACAGTGGAAAACCCCCAAGTGACCCCATTTTGGAAACTAGACCCCTAGGTAACTTATCTAGATCTGTGGTGAGCACTTTGAACCCCCAAATGTTTCACAAAAGTTTATAATGCCTGGGTGTGAAAAAAAAAAAAAAAACAATTTTCCACAAAAATTATTTTTTAGTCCCAAATTTTTGATTTTTCACAAGGAAATTGGACCTCAAAAGTTGTCGTCCAATTTGTCCTGAGTACGCTGATACCAAATATGTGTGGGGGGGAAACTGTTTGGGCGCACGGCAGGGCTTGGAAAGGAAGTAATAACGTTTTGGAATGCAGACGTTGATGGGGGTCATGTTCCGTTTGCAGGGCCCCAAATGTGCCTAAACAGTGAAAAACCCCCACAAGTGACCCCATTTTGGAAACTAGACCTCCTAAGGAACTTACCTAGATGTGTGGTGAGCACTATGAACCCCAAAGTGCTTCACAGAAATTTATAAACGCAGAGCCGTGAAAATAAAACACGGATTTTGGTAAGAACTTACCTGTAAAATCCTTTTCAGCGAAGAAGGAAGGGAGACACAGTCATTACTAGTGGGTAGGCGGAGCCCACATAGGATAAACACACCTCAGATTAAAAAGTGTTGGCCGGCCCCTCCAGCTATATAGGGCTCCTCCTACTCCAGCTCTCCAGTCGTACCCAAGCTTAAGGAAGAGCAAATATCACCAGCGTAGCAACATAACCCCTTCTGAAGGACTTCAGAGAAAAAACAAGAAGACAGGTTATGCATATAGCCGAAACAACCACACAGTCCAGGTACTACTCACTGAACCTGACCACTGCGATGAGCTGGCAATGCTGGAACAGAGCCTTAGCGCGCCGACCTCAGCTCAGATAATCGCTATCAGAGAAGGGTCACGCCGCATCTGAAAACACAACAACACACTTCTGCCATGGGAGGGAGCTGTGTCTCCCTTCCTTCTTCGCTGAAAAGGATTTTACAGGTAAGTTCTTACCAAAATCCGTGTTTCAGCTGCAGATGAAGGAAGGGAGACACAGTCATTACTAGTGGGACGTCCCAAGCAGTCCAAAAATAAGGGTGGGCAAAAAACCAAAAGAGGCAGATACCCAACAACCTAGATAAATGCGCAAATAGCGCTAACTATAAGTTCACAAGAACTTTTAAACTACAGCCGCCTGCAGGACCCTACGTCCTAAGGCCGCATCAGCGGAAGCACTAACATCCACCTTATAAAATTTCGTAAATGTGTGGACGGAACGCCAGGTCGCCGCCCAGCAGAGCTGAGCTGCCGAGGCTCCTTGATGGAAAGCCCACGATGAACCCACAGCCCTTGTGGAGTGAGCTCGAATCTTAATCGGGCAGGGTTCGCCCTTAAGTCGGTAAGCCTCTAAAATGGCCAACCGAATCCAACGAGCTATAGAATCCTTGGAAGCTCGTTGCCCACGTCGACGACCTGCTGGAATCACAAACAGAGAATCCGACTTCCGAAAATTTTGAGTAATGGACAAATAGAACTTTAAAGCCCGCACCAAAACCAATGTGTGCAAGGCTCGTTCTTTCGCATTCCTTGGCTCCGGACAGAGCGAGGGCAACAAATTAACATGAAACTGCGATACTACTTTAGGTAGAAAGTCGCCACGTGTGCGAAGCACTACGCGATCTGGAGAAACTGCAGAAAAGGGGGCGAGCAAGAGAGAGCCGCCAACTCAGAAACCCTTCTCAAAGAAGTGACCGCCATAAGAAGGCAACCTTCCAAGAAAGCAAAGAAAGGCTAACAGAGTCCATAGGCTCAAAAGGCCCATGTTGAAGAGCCTCCAAGACAAGATTGAGCCGCCAGGGAGACACAGGCGCCTTCCGCGGCGGAAACTGACGGGTTACTCCGCGAAAAAAGGAACGTACGTCCCTATGCGAAGCGATAGTCTTCCGAAATAGCAAGGACAGAGCAGAAACTTGCCCCTTCAAAGTGCTAACTGCCAAACCCCTGTCCAGCCCGTATTGCAAAAAGGCCAACAAATTGGGAATGGAAAAAACTCCTCGGGTTCCTAGAAGAACCCGAACACCACGAAAAGAAGGCTTCCCAAGTCTTATGATAAATTCTAGTGGTAGCCGGACCTCTGGCAGCTCGCAGAGTGGCAATGACTTCGGCTGAAAAACCTTGACGGGTCAAGATTTCGGTCTCAAGAGCCACGCCGTCAAACGCGGGTTAACAGGTCCGGGCGAGGAGGGAGTGGAAGTGGAGGCGCTGCCAGAAGCGACACCAGCGTCGAGAACCACGTCCTCCTTGGCCAATCTGGGGCTATCAGTATAGCCGGGACTCTCTCCAGTCTAATCCAACGCAAAACCAGAGGAAGTAAGGATATCGGCGGGAACACATAAATTAGCTCGAAATGGTCCCAAGGAGCCACCAGAGCATCCACCGCCACAACCTTCGAGTCCTTGTACCTCGACATGAATGTCGGTAACTTGGCATTGAGCCTGGATGCCATCACATCCACTTGGGGAGTTCCCCAACGGGAGCACAGCAGCGCAAAAATTTCCGGATGAAGACTCCATTCTCCGGAATCCATCTTTTTGCGACTCAGGAAGTCCGCTGTGATATTCTGAACTCCTGGAATGTGAATCGCAGAGATGGCTGGCACCCTGGCCTCGGCCCATACCAGGATTCGAGACACTTCCATCATGAGCCTGAAGCTCCTCGTTCCACTTTGATGGTTGATATACGAGACCGCCGTCGCGTTGTCTGTCTGCACTCGGACTGGTAGACCGCTTAAAGGGACCGTCCAGTGTTGGAGGCAAAGGAAAATTGCCCTCAATTCCAGGATGTTGATCGGCAGGACACTCTTCTAATGACCATACCCCCTGAATCCAAAGGCCATTCCAGACGCCCCCCCAGCCCGTCAGGCTGGCATCGGTGGTTATGATCGACCACCTTGGAGGAAGGAAAGACTTCCCCAGGGATAACGCTTCCGGACGTAACCTCCATTCTAGCGACTCTCTCACCCTGTGGGAGATGATGACACTGCAATCCAGTGAAAACCGTGATCGATCCCAACGGTTCAAGATGAGCATTTGGAGAGCCTGGAATGAAATTGGGCAAACGGAATTGCTTCCATTGACGCCACCATCAAACCCAGAAGGCGCATACACCTTTGAAGGGACATTGCTGTCGCAGACTTCATACCCTGCACATGGTGAAGAAGACTCGCTTGCTTGTCTGAGGGCAGAGACACCACTGATCGTACTGTGTCGAACTGCATTCCCAAAAACAGGATTGACTGCGACGGTTCCAAGGACGACTTCTCCCAATTGATCAGCCACCCGAAGTCCTCCAGGAGCTGAAGGGATAAATCGCGAGCCGTCACCGCCTCCTCCTTTGAGGACGCCACAATCAAAAGGTCGTCCAGATAGGGAAGAATCGTAATCCCATGTCTTCGCAGAATCGCCATGAGAGGAGCCAGAATTTTTGTAAAAACTCTGGGTGCTGAGGCCAGACCGAATGGCAGGGCCACAAACTGGTAATGGTCCTGACCTATGGCAAAACGCAGGAAGCGTTGGTGGGCCCTTCCGATGGGGACATGCAAATAAGCGTCGCGAATGTCGATTGACACCAAAAACTCGTTCTGTGACAAGGCCGCCACAACGGAGCGAAGTGATTCCATGCGGAATTTCTGGGTGCGGACATGCCGATTTAATCTTTTGAGCTCCAGAATGGGACGAAATTTGTCCTCCTTTTTGGGGACTACAAAGAGGTTGGAATAAAAACCTCTTCCTTGGTCCTCCGGTGGAACTGGTACCACCACACCCTTCTGTAGAAGGGAATCGACCTCCCGTAGTAGAGCGGCAATTAGCCCGGGCTCTGACGGAATGCGGGATAGGCAAAAACTGTCTGGGGGTCGAGAAAGAAACTCTATGAAGTAGCCTGCCGACACGACCCGCGTCACCCAGGTGTCCGGCAAGTGGGAAGCCCAAGTCGGCTTGAATTGGAGCAGGCGACCTCCCACTCGAGAGCCCTCGAGTGAGACCCTGGCGTCAGTCAGCTTTAGCGGGCTTTTTATCAGCTTCCCGCTTGTCTTGGCGGAAGCTCTGTTTCCAGGGAGTGCGAGATTTCTGAGCGCTCTTTTTTCCCGAAAAAGAGGGACGACCCAATCCCAAGAGGGCTGACCAAACCGTCCCTTGGACCGAAAGGACCGCCGACTACCACCGGCACTAGGCCTGCCAGACGCAGAAGCCAAAGCTCTTCGTTGCGGTAAAGCCGTTTCTATTGCCTTTGCTTTGGCAATCAGCTCCGTGAGGCCAGATCCAAATAGCTGACCACCTTTGTAAGCTAAAGAAAGCAAACCTTGCTTGGAAACCGCGTCTCCGGTCCACTGTCTAAGCCACAGAGCTCTCCTGACTGTGATCGCCGAGGATTGTGCTCTGGACAGCATGGAGGCAGTATCCAAACCTGCATCACTGCCATATCGAGCTGCATTCTCCAATGACTTGAAAAGCCCCTCTACCTCGGATAGTGGGGATCCATCTTGCCACGCCGTCCGTAGACGGTCTAACCAGCTCAAGGAGGCTTTACAAGCACACATGGATCCTAGCACAGCTCTGAATCCATGACCCGCGGCCTCGTAGATGGATTTCGCCGCCATCTCCGTTTTTCTGTCCAGCGGATCCTGCAGACTCGCCTTCCCTTTAACAGGAAGTAATGAGGATTTGCTAAGCTGGGATAAAGGGACATCCACTTCAGGAGAAGGAATCCAATTAGTAATCAACTCCGTAGTACACGGATACAGCGTCTCGAAAAACCATGTCCCCTGAAAACGTTTATCTGGACACAGGCGTTCCTTCTCCACTGCCTCATTAAGCTCATCCAGAGATGGTAAGGCTGATCGCGACCTATGCGGCTCCTGAAACATCCGGGCCGACTTACCAGGACGTCTAGTTACCTCCTCCGGTAACTGTAACGCCTCCCTCATGGCTCCAATAAAAGCCTCTGTACGGCTCAAAAGAGAGGCAGATTGACCCTGCCGATCCTCCTCTTTATCCGAATCGGATATCTCACCATCCAAGCTTGGAGGGGAACCCTCCATATCAGAAATCTCTGAGTCGCTACGCGAGAAAGATGGCACCGGCCTGTGTCGCTTCCTGCCATGAGAGGATCTAGCTGACACCCAATAACCTAGAAGGTCAGACAGGCCATCAATAGAACGAGCGAGGGCATCCATTTTGGCGTCACTGTAACCTCCGACCGCTGCGCTTGACGCCGTCGAGGTCTGCGTGTCAGATACGCGAGGCTGATCCTGTAGCGGATCTGGGAGACGGTCCGCTCCTGGACCCTGATCCGACATGCCCTCACACAGTATATGGCAGGTAAAAACCTGTCAGCAACCAGAACAGTGTGGTTTTCAAAGGCAAAAATGAATGCTGAAGGGTTTAAAGCTCTTAAATAGAGAGCTACCCCAGCTTTTGTCTCCCAATAAAGGGTTAACCGCCAAAGAAGGGGTTAATGTCGCAGACTCTCCACAACCCTTGTTTAATGAAAAGGGTGTGCGAGCCGCAGGTGCCTCTTATGAGGTAACAGCTGCAGGACAGTGTTCAAAAGTATGCCATATTAAACAAGAACGCCAACGAGATCGCTAACATATTGCGCTGAATTGTATATCGCAATACCAAAGTCGCTAAAGAGATCGCTAACCACTTATGCGTCGTCAATGAGATCGCCCACCGTGGAAGCTACTAGCGACATAAAAAATGATCACAAAAGAAAAACGATCGCAAAACTATGCGTCGCTATTGTGATCGCAGCGGGAGCGTTCTGTGTGACAATACCTTGTCCTGCGCTGAGGGGGTCAAGCTTCTGCCCTGACAGGTAGAGGCGACTCACCCAGCTGGCCGTGGTGTAGTGTCTCCTTTCGGTCGGTCGGGGAGAGCGGAGAGTGAGGAGCCCGAGGAGACCGTCAGTAATGGCCGCCGCGCTAGAGAGATCTGAACCGGAAGAAAAAAGGCAGGACAAGGCGCGCGCTCAGAGCGCTTCCTGCCCGTGAAAAAATGGGAGAGCGCGAAGCCACGCCCCCCGCCGGTTTAAAAAAAAGCGCGCGACTCACTCCGCTCTCCGCTCCCATGTCCTGCAGGCAATCCACCTGCGGACAAAAGTACACAATCACCACACATGAATACATGTAGCAGCGGCTGCCGCAGCGGCCGCTGAAGCACTCAAACACATTAACATGTGGAGTACTCACCCAGCTGAGCGCCACAGGGACCCCTCAGAGATTTGTGGCGCTGCCCGTAGCTTCCCCCAGGGCGGGGAACGCAGTGACCCCAGAAGCGCGGTTTGCGTCCCCGCCTGGGAAGCAATCCTCATCCCCCAGGGCCGGCAGGGTTCTGCAGGGACCACCTTATAGGGTAATACAGATCCGCCAAGGGAGAGGTGGGAGTCCAGCAGCGCTGAGACCCCTGAGACCTCTAGACCACTTCTGGTGATCCAAGTCTCTGTCCGACTAAAATAAAAAAGTCTTCTGAGGAGCTGCTTCCAGCAGCGACTATCCTCTGTGAACCTCAAATTTTAGACTGGAGAGCTGGAGTAGGAGGAGCCCTATATAGCTGGAGGGGCCGGTCAACACTTTTTAATCTGAGGTGTGTTTATCCTATGTGGGCTCCGCCTAGCCACTAGTAATGACTGTGTCTCCCTTCCTTCATCTGCAGCTGAAAAAAAATTTTTTTTCCTCAAAAATGATTTTTTTAGCCAGCTATTTTTTATTTTCCCAAGGGTAACAAGAGAAATTAGAACCCCAAAATTGGTGTGCAATTTGTCCTGAGTACGCTGATACCCCATATGTTGGGGTAAACCACTGTTTGGGCGCACGGCAGGGCTCGGAAGGGAGGGAGAGCCATTTGAATTTTTGAACGCCACGTCGTGTTTGGAGACCCCCTGATGTGCCTAAACAGTGGAAACCCCTCAATTCTAGCTCCAACCCTAACCCCAACACACCCCTAACCCTAATCCCAACCCTAACCCTAATCCTAACCCTAATCCCAACCCTAATTGTAACCCTAACTCTAATTGTAACCCTAACCCTAATTGTAACCCTAATTATAACCCTAACCCTAAAGGTACTGCCACACTAAGCTATCCCGCTAGCGATCTCGTTAGCGTTGCATACTAATGAGATCGCTAGCGGGATTGTTTCTATATCGCTAAATGCTGCCGCATTTAGCGATATAGTTAACGACGCTATCGCCGTTAGCGATCTTCTTAACGACTTTAGCGGTACAAAAGTACCGCTAAATCGCTAAGAAAAGGTGCCACACAGCGATAAGATACTTACCCAGCGGGAGCGCCAGCGATGAAATAGGGTCCGGAGCGATTCCAGCGACGAGCGAGATCACAGCAGGAAGCTCGTCGCTGGAAGCTGCCGCACTGAACAATATCGCTAACGGGATCGCTAAATAGTGACTTTTTTTAGCGATCCCGTTAGCGATATTGTTTAGTGTGGCATACCCTTAAGGCTAGGTTCATTTTGCGTTTTACCAGCCCCTTCAACACATAGCGATGACGGGCTGGTAACGGTATACCATAACACGATCGCGTTATGCTATACCCTCTAGCGCAGAGGAATCAGCAGATGTCACGCGGTCTTATGATATGTGTACGATGTCAGTAAACTATTCTTAAAAGAACAACACTCTATACAACATATAGATTAGCAACATCAGCATGTAAATATAGAATAGATTTACCTGACACGATATCCGTTGAACTCAGGGTTAATCTTGAGGACTTGATACACTGTCACAGGAAAGAAGAGGACCGGGGGTCTAACCTGACCCTAAACTGGGGTCCTAACTAATCCCTCACCTTGGAGGTACTTATAATGGTTCAGAGGTCCAAGTCTCCAGCCTAACCCTGTCTCCTATCAGTCCCTGAACCCTGTAATCAGTCCTAAGAAGGATTCTGATTACCTCCAAAGGGATATGGGCTGATCTCTGCTAAATACACAGATTAGACATATAAGACAGACTGGAGAAAACACAGACTTGCATACACACTCAAACACAGAAGGAACATAAATGATCTGGGATATTAAACTCTAAGCAAGGTGAGCTTAAAACAACTAAGGAGCTCTTTAACTTAAGTCTATACAGATACAATCCTATCTGTGGTCTGCATGAAGAATTTCACTGGCAACTCCCAAAACAGACAACCAAAGATTTAAAGGAAACCAATCAACAAATAATTAATTGCAGCCGGGAGAAACTGCACCCAGTCCCAGAACTGAGCACAGACAGAATTAACTCCCTAACTGCCAAACACAAAGAAACAGCAACTCAGCTGTGAGAAGTCAGAATGTGCAACCGCGACGATCTTCGTGGCGATGCACACATGACAGTACCCCCCCTTCTACGAGGGGCCTCCGGACCCTCAGGGCCAGGTTTGCCCGGGTGAGTTCTGTGGAAGGTCCGCACCAAACGATCTGCGTTAATGTCAGACGCAGGAACCCACGTCCTCTCCTCTGGACCATACCCCTTCCAATGCACCAAGTACTGAAGGGACCGGCGATTCAGACGTGAGTCAATGATCTTTGACACTTGAAACTCCAAGTTACCATTGACCACCACTGGAGGAGGAGGTAGAGATGATGGTATGACTGGTGCCACGTACCTCTTAAGTAATGACTTGTGGAACACATTGTGGATTTTAAACGTAGGAGGGAGGTCCAGACGAAATGCCACAGGATTAATTATGGAACTGATCCTGTACGGCCCGATGAATCTGGGGCCCAGCTTCCAGGAGGGAACTTTAAGTTTTATATTCCTGGTAGACAACCATACCAGATCGTTCACATTAAGATCTGGACCAGAAACTCTCCTCCTATCAGCCATACGTTTATAACGGTTCCCCATAGCACTCAGATTATTCAATACACCTCTCCACACTGAAGCAAGTGACGACGAGAAACGCTCCTCCTCAGGAACCCCAGAAGGGCCCCCCCCATTGAAAGTACAAAACTGGGGATGAAAACCATATGCCCCAAAAAACGGGGATTTACCAGTGGACTCGCTCCGCCTGTTGTTAAGAGCGAACTCTGCCAGAGGCAAGAAAGAAGACCAGTCCTCCTGGTTCTCTGAGACAAAACACCGAAGATAAGTCTCTAGGCTTTGATTCAGACGCTCTGTCTGACCATTGGTCTGCGGATGAAAAGCCGAGGAAAATGACAATTGCATCCCCCGACGTAAACAAAATGCCCTCCAAAACTTGGACACAAACTGAGACCCCCTATCTGACACCACATCAGAAGGCAACCCATGAAGTCTCACAATCTCCCCAATGAACACCTGCGCCAGAGTTTTAGCATTAGGGAGGGCAGGAAGAGCAATGAAATGTGCCATCTTACTGAACCTGTCAACAACCACCAGTATGACAGTCTTCCCTGACGACTGAGGAAGGTCCGTGATGAAGTCCATAGACAAATGAGTCCATGGACGCTCCGGAAGTTTCAAGGGTAAGAGGGTCCCAGACGGACGGGTATGAGGGGTCTTAGAGCGAGCACAAACCCCACAGGACGCGACAAAAGTTAAAACATCTTTATTAACGTTAGGCCACCAAAACCGGCGAGAAAGGAGATCTAAAGTAGCCTTACTCCCTGGATGTCCTGCTAAAGCAGAATTATGATGTGCCTCAATAACCTTTTGTCTCAACTGATTTGGGACAAACAGTCTCCCTGGAGGTCCTGCAGGGGCGTCCCCCTGAACCTCTAATACCTCCTCCTCAAGCTCAGAACATACAGCCGACACTACCACCCCCTCCTGAAGGATAGGAATCGGGTCATCCATTTTCCCGGCCCCTGGGAAACTGCGAGACAAGGCATCCGCCTTAACATTCTTAGATCCAGGGCGATAAGTGACAACAAAATTAAACCTGGTAAAAAACAACGACCATCGAGCTTGTCTGGAATTCAGACGCTTAGCAGATTCCAAATACAGCAGGTTCTTGTGATCAGTAATGACGGTGACCGGGTGGACTGCCCCTCCAAAAAGTGACGCCATTCTTCAAAAGCCAACTTAATGGCCAAAAGTTCCCTATTGCCGATATCATAATTCCTTTCGGCGGACGACAATTTCTTAGAAAAGAAAGCGCACGGATGCCATTTACCAGGGGACGGACCCTGGGACAATATTGCACCCACCCCTACGTCAGACGCGTCCACCTCCACAACGAACGGCTGTGATGCATCTGGTTGGATGAGAACGGGTGCCGAAGCAAAACATTTTTTCAAAGAGGAAAAAGCTTGGCAAGCTTTGTCCGACCATTTAGAAAAATCCGTCCCTTTTCTTGTCATGTCAGTGAGAGGTTTGACAACAGATGAGAAATTACAAATAAATTTCCGGTAGTAGTTAGCAAACCCCAGAAAACGCTGCAGAGCCTTAAGATCCTCTGGCTGATCCCATTCAAGCACTGCTCTCACCTTTTCAGGGTCCATACGGAAACCGGAGGCTGACACCAAGAAACCCAAAAACTGAAGTTCCTGTACGGCGAATACACACTTTTCCAGTTTAGCGTATAGTTTATTGTCTCGCAAGATCTGCAACACCTGTCTCACATGCTCCTGGTGAGACACAAGATCTGGCGAGTAAATTAAAATGTCATCCAAATATACGACCACAAACAGCCCCACCAGATGACGAAAAATGTCATTAACAAAATGTTGGAATACTGCTGGTGCAGTAGTCAGACCAAAAGGCATGACAAGGTTCTCATAATGTCCCTCCGGCGTGTTAAACGCCGTTTTCCACTCATCCCCTCTTTTATCCTAATCAGATTATACGCCCCCCTGAGATCCAATTTAGAGAACCATTTGGCGCCAACAATTTGATTGAAGAGATCAGGAATCAGAGGGAGTGGATACGGATCTCGAACAGTAATCCGATTAAGTTCGCGGAAATCCAAGCAAGGGCGTAGGCCTCCATCTTTTTTCTTCACAAAGAAGAACCCCGCGGCCACTGGGGAAGATGAAGGTCTAATATGCCCTTTGGCCAGACTTTCCGAAATATAATCTTTCATAGCCTGCCTCTCAGGACCAGAAAGGTTATATAACCTAGCTTTAGGTAACTTAGCATCAGGAAGTAAATTAATAGAGCAGTCATACACGCGATGAGGAGGCAACTCCTGACACCCCTCCTCAGAGAAACACATCCCCAAAGTCCTCCAAAAAGGAGGCAAAGTACTAGGCACGACCGCACTGATGACTGTGTTCATGCAGTTACTTTTGCAAAACTCACCCCATTGGCTTATCTCTCTGGACTGCCAATTAATCACAGGGTTATGTTTAACCAACCAAGGAAGTCCCAACACAATAGGAGTAGGTAGACCCTCCAACACATAACAAGATAATAGTTCCCTATGTATTGCCCCTACCCGAAGGTCAATGTTATGAACCTCATGAACAAAGCTACCTTGGCCGAGAGGCCTGGCGTCAATGGAGAATATAGGGATCGGTTTGACCAATACACTCAGATGCATACCTTGAGCCTGAGCAAACTGAGCATCAACCAGATTAGCCCCGGACCCACTATCAAGAAGAACAGAAAATCTCTCCACTCTCGTACCAACCACCACCTCCGCTGGTACAAGGAACTGAGAAGAACTAGCGGACGAAATACATACTCCCAGGTTGTCGTCCACCACACAACCTGGGATTAACAGTTTTCCGGCGACTTTTGGCTCAACAAGGCACGGGACGGACATCCCCCAACAAAATGTCCCTTTTTCCCGCAGAAGAAACACCTTCTAGTCCTGCGGCGTACCGCCAATCCCCTCCTACGAAATGATGTCCCTCCCAACTGCATAGGCTCCTCCGAACAGACAAGGGGAACCTCAACATAAGGGACTTTAGTAGTAGGTGGAGTAACAACAGGGGGCGGAGTTACCTCGCACCTCTCCCGGAGCCGTCTATCAGTACGGATAGCCAGGGCCATAGCAGCCTCCAGTGATGGAGGAGAATCATACTGAGCCAAAACGTCCTTTAATTTGTCAGAAAGCCCATGACAAAACTGGCTCCTAAGAGCTGGGTCATTCCACTGAGTATCTGTGGCCCATCTACGGAACTCAGAAGCAAATTCCTCCGCCGGACGATCTCCCTGCTGTATCTTACGTAATTTTGTCTCAGCAAGAGAGACCCGATCTGGGTCATCATATACCAAACCCAGGGCAGTAAAAAATCAATCTACTGACTGTAGAGCCGGGGATCCCGGAGGAAGGGAGAAGGCCCAGGATTGAGGGTCCCTTGTAGGAGCGAGATAACAATTTCCACTCTCTGCTCTTCACTCCCTGATGATCGAGGCCGAAGCCGAAAATACAATTTACATGCTTCCCTGAAGGTAAAAAATTTGTCTCGCCCAACAGTGAACCTGTCCGGGAGAGCTACTTTAGGTTCAAATCTGGTTTGCTCCGAGGGAGACAAAACTTTGGACTTAATGTCCGTCAGCTCCATGGATAATCCCTGCAACTGCAGAGCCAGCTGGGCTACTGGATCCATGGCAACTGGGAATAATTTTATGGGCAGTGAAAATGTCACGCGGTCTTATGATATGTGTACGATGTCAGTAAACTATTCTTAAAAGAACAACACTCTATACAACATATAGATTAGCAACATCAGCATGTAAATATAGAATAGATTTACCTGACACGATATCTGTTGAACTCAGGGTTAATCTTGAGGACTTGATATACTGTCACAGGAAAGAAGAGGACCGGGGGTCTAACCTGACCCTAAACTGGGGTCCTAACTAATCCCTCACCTTGGAGGTACTTATAATGGTTCAGAGGTCCAAGTCTCCAGCCTAACCCTGTCTCCTATCAGTCCCTGAACCCTGTAATCAGTCCTAAGAAGGATTCTGATTACCTCCAAAGGGATATGGGCTGATCTCTGCTAAATACACAGATTAGACATATAAGACAGACTGGAGAAAACACAGACTTGCATACACACTCAAACACAGAAGGAACATAAATGATCTGGGATATTAAACTCTAAGCAAGGTGAGCTTAAAACAACTAAGGAGCTCTTTAACTTAAGTCTATACAGATACAATCCTATCTGTGGTCTGCATGAAGAATTTCACTGGCAACTCCCAAAACAGACAACCAAAGATTTAAAGGAAACCAATCAACAAATAATTAATTGCAGCCGGGAGAAACTGCACCCAGTCCCAGAACTGAGCACAGACAGAATTAACTCCCTAACTGCCAAACACAAAGAAACAGCAACTCAGCTGTGAGAAGTCAGAATGTGCAACCGCGACGATCTTCGTGGCGATGCACACATGACAGCAGATGATTCATCTGCGCTAGCGGTGATGGAGCCCAGACGCTGCAGCCCGCATCTGAGGCTCCGTCACTAAATGATGGCACGTCGCGAACGCATGCCGCTTTACGGTATGTGTCGCGATGCGCCCTCAAATGGGGGTGAATAGCAGCGTTAACGGACTGCATTACACCGCGTTATACCGCGGTGTAATGCAGTCTGTCTAACGGACTGCCATAACGCAGTATGAACCCAGCCTAACCCTAACCCTAGCCCTAACCCTAACGGAAAAATGAAAATAAATATAATTTCTATTTTTTTTATTATATGTCCCTAACTAAGGGGGTGATAAATGGGGGGTTATGTACTGTTTTTTTTATTTTGATCGCTGTGATAGTTTATCACAGTGATCAAAATGTACTTTAGGAGAATGAATGAACATTTTTTTGAATCTGCCGCCAGGAAGAAGACGCCGGGAGTCTGGGGCCTGCCGGAGGACGGAGGACACCGGGAGGTATAGGGGGGGGATCGGAGGTACTGGGGACCCTAATTCTCTCCCCTCTGATGTGCGATCACATCAGAGGGGAGAGAAATCTTTTTTTTTTTTTTCCGGTCGCCGTTATACTCGGTATAACGGCGATCGCGACACCGGGGTCGGTAAATACCGACCCGGATCATGTTCTCTGGGGTCTCGGCTAACCTCGGCAGCCGAGACCCCAGAGAAAATTGCCACCCCCCCTGCAGATCCATTCAAGATGGCGGCGCCCACCGGAGGAGGCAGGTGGGCCCGGGGGCCACAAGGGGGCCACAAGGGGGTGATCGGGGACCCTTTCTCTCTGTCCTCTGATGTCCGATGACATCAGAGGACAGAGGAATTAAATGGCACATCAGATTTTTTTTTTTTTTTGTGATCGCCGTTATATGGTTAATAACGGCAATCGCAACATCGGATCGGTAAAAACCGACCCGATTCATGTTCTCTGGGGTCTCGGCTACCCCCGGTAGCCGAGACCCTGGAGAAAATGCACCTCTGGGGAGCGCTATTCACTTTTTCCACAGCGCCGTTAATTAACGGCGCTGTGGTTTAAGTACCCTTAATGACCGCCGTTAAAAGGCGTATCGGCGGTCGTTAAGGGGTTAAATCACAGAGATATGTCACACAAAATACTTAGGCTATGTGCACACGATGCGGATTCTGCTGCGGATCCGCAGCGGATTTTCCGCTGCAGATCTGCAGCAGAACTGCAAGTGATGTACAGTAGCATTAGATGCAATGTTAAAAAAAAACGCAGTGCACATGCTGCGGAGTTTTCCGCGCGGATTTGGTGCGGATTGAAATCCGCAGCATGTCACTTCTTTTGTGCAGTTCCGCAGCGTTGTCAGACCTGCTCTAAATAGAAATCCGCACAAAAAACGCGTAAAATCTGCATCAAATCCGCAGCAAATCCGCAGGTAAAATCCAGGTCGTTTTACCTGCGGATTTACCAAAATCTGCACGGAAAATTCATCTGCAGAATCCGCACCGTCTGCACATAGCCTTAATAAGTAACATTTCCCACATGTCTACTTTACATCAGCAAAATTTTGGAACCAATTTTTTTTTGTTAGGAAGTTATAAGGGTTAAAAGTTAAACAGTGGTTTATCATTTTTACAACAATTTTTTTTTTTAGGGACCACCACTCTGAGGGGTCTTTATGATAGAAAATACTCAAAAGTGACACCATTCTAAAAACTGCACCCCTCAAGGTGCTCAAAACACATTCAAGACGTTTAAGACGTTTATTAACCCTTAAGGTGCTTCACAGGAATTTTTGGAATGTTTAAAAAAAATGTATATCTTTGTACCTTAAATGGGACAGTTTCCATCCAAAACACATAAAAAACTCTATTGTCTTCAGCCAAGCCATCAGATACAACCGTATATGTTCCAACCCCATGGATAGAGATGAACACCTTGGTCGCCTTAGAAAGACCTTTTTAAATCAGGGCTACCATCCAAGAACAATTGAAAACCAAATTACAAGAGCCACCAGAATATCAAGGGATCACCTGCTACATTACAAAACTAAAGAAGAAAATAACCGGGTGCCTCTAGTGGTCACCTACAATCCAAATCTGGAGGTGCTAAGGGGGGCTGCACGGAAACTACAACCTTTACTACAAAAAGATGCCCGATTACAATCCATATTTCCAGACCCCCCACTACTGTGTTTTAGGCAGCCCCCAAATCTAAGAAGCATCATTGTCAGAAGTTCCCTGTCCCCCCCAACAGCTGCAGGAACCTTTCCTTGCAACCAGAAGAAATGCAAAACCTGTGCATCTATAATGACCACGGACAAGATAAAGATCCCCAACTCACATCAGGACTACAAGATGCCAGGTACTTTCAGCTGCATCACATCTAATGTGGTGTACCTAATTATATGTACTAAATGTCCAACTGGGGGTCTGTATGTGGGGGAGACCGGGTAAAAACTGAGAACAAGGATGAATTCGCATCGCCACACAATAAGAGAAAAAAGAATGGATCTACCTGTGGCAAAACATTTTTGCTCCCCTGATCATAGCATGTCAGATATGAAAATACTTGTACTGAGAAGCAGCTTCACATCTCAGAGACAGAGAAGAATTTGCGAATACAAATTGATGGTGACCTTTGACACTCTTAATGCTGGAATGAACCTGTCACATGGTTTTATGGCCTATTACATCAATTAAGGAATTTACTCCAAATACCCTGTGAAAACATCACAAAACATTACCAGACCCCAATCAGAGGGCAATAAAACTTTCACACTCCTTATCTATGAACTGTTCCAATATTTATGCTCATCCCTCTGCCATGACAGTTCTGCTTCACGTCACTTGTCTTACCTATTGCATTTTTTCTGTGCTGCTTTGTGTATAAATATGTGATTCTTCAGATTTTGTATTAGTCTAGCCTGATGAAGAGACCTGAGTAGTCTCGAAAGCTTGCAATTTGTTACCATCTTTTCAGTTAGCCATTAAAAGGTATCAACCACTGAGGACTCTCAACTCTAAATATTTTTCTAAAAAAAATGAACATTTAACTTTTTTTCACAAAAAAAAGTTATTTCAGATCCTTTTTTTTATTTTACCAAGGGTAACAGGAGAAACTGGACCCCAAAAGTTGTTGTGCAATTTGTCTTGAGTACGCTGATATCCCATATGTGGGGGGGAACCACTGTTTGAGGGCACGGCAGAGCTCGTAAGGAAAGGAGTGTCGTTTGGCATTTTCAATGCAAAATTGGCTGGAATTAAGATACCGTATATACTCGAGTATAAGCCAACCCAAGTATAAGCCGAGCCCCTAATTTTGCCACAAAAAACTGGGAAAACTTATTGCCCCATATGCTGCTCCATAAAGGTTATGGCCCCATAAGATGCCCCCATATGCTGCTGCGAATAATAATAACAAAAAAAAAAGACATACTCACCTCTCGTCGCTGGGGGCCAGGTGCTGGTGTCCTGAGCAGGCGGGGACACCGGTGCGCTATTGGGGACAGGTGCCGGTGTCACCGCTGGCTCCGGGCCCCGGCACCTGCGATATTCACCTGTCCCCGGTCCACCGCTGCATGCCGCTGTCTTCCGGGTCCTCTGTCAGTGAGTGCTCAGGCAGAGGGTGCGGTGCGCACTAACCACGTCATCACGCCCACTGACCTGAACATTCACAGCCAGAGGGCGCCAGGACAGAGCGGTGCGCAAAGGTGGAACGGGGAGAGGTGAATAGTAGTTATATGCAGCCGTTCTCTCCACTCCTGAGTGCCGGCGCCAGAGCTGGGATTTCACATGCAAGTGTCGGACGACTTACTCGCATGTGTGATCCCGGCCTTATACTCACTTCCTAGTGGCGCGGTCTCTGCAGCCCCTGCTCTTCTCCCACGGTCTCCGGCAACTATTCCTAATAGCATATTCATGACTTTAATGAGCAGTACCACGTGACCGCTGAACATTGGCGCCGGAGACCATGGGAGAAGCACGAGGGCTGCAGAGACCGTGCCACTAGGGGGTGAGTATATAGGACAGCTGCGCCCTCCCTCCCCCGCCGACCCCTGGTATATGACTAGAGTATAAGCCGAGGGGGGGACTTTCAGCCCTAAAAAAATGGGCTGAAAATCTCGGCTTATACTCGAGTATATACGGTAATAATAATATTTTTATTTCTATAGCGCCAACATATTCCGCAGCACTTTACATTATAGAGATTGGACGCCATGTCGCGTTTGAAGAACCCCTGATGTTCTTAAACAGTGGAAACCCCCTACAAGTGACACCATTTTGGAAACTAGACCCCCTAAGGAACTTATCTAGATAGGAGTTCAAAGTGCTCACCACACAAGTGCTTCAAAGAAGTTCATAACGTAGAGCCGTAAAAATAAAAAATCTTTTTCACAAAAATGATATTTTTGCCCCCAATTTTTTTTTCCCAAGAGTAACAGGAGAAATTGGACCCCAAAAGTTGTTGTGCAATTTGTCCTGAGTACACTGATACCCCATATGTGGGGGGGAACCACTGTTTGGGCGCATGGCAGAGCTCAGAAGGGAAGGAGCACCAGATTTTACTGTTATGGTTTGCAGGTGTCATGACCCACTGGGAGAGCCCCTGAGGTGCCAGAACAGAAGAACCCCCCATAAGTGACCCCATTTTACAAACTACACCTCTCAATGAATTCATCTAGGGGTGCAGTGATCATATTGACACCACGGGTGTGTCACAGAATTTTGTACTATTGGGCAGCGAAGACAAATAACTACATTTTTACCACCAAAATTTTGTTTTAGTCAAAGATTTTACATTTTCACACAAGAAGTGGGTAAAAAGGCACCAAAATCTGACCCACAACTTCTACTGAAGGTGGCAATACCCCATATGTGGCTGTACAGTCCTACTTAGCCATGCGGAGAGACTCGGGAGGGACGGGGAGCTATTTGCCTGTTCAAGTGAATGGGTCTGTGCACATGTCTGTGTGTTTCCACGGACCATGTGAAAGAAGTGTTATAGCGGGTTTTTTTGATTGGCAGCTGTCACACAGTAAAAGACGCTTTTTATTGCAAAAAATTGTTTTTGCATCACCACATTTTGGGAGATATCATTTTTCCCTATTTTGGCCCACAGAGTCATGTGAGGTCTTATTTTTTGCGGGACAAGTTGACGTTTTTATAAGGGTATGTTTCCACTATCAGGAAACAGTCCGGATTAGCTGCGTGTTTGACGCTGTGCGTTGGCGCAGCGTCAAACACGCAGCATCCAGATGTTACAGCATAGTGGAGGGAATTTCAAGAAATCCCGTCTCCACTATGCTGTAAAACACGCAGGCGGAAGACCTGCGTTTCCGGACATGCGGCGCGTCTTTTCAGACCGCAGCATGTCCTAGTCCCTTGCGGCGACGCTGAGTCGCCGCAAGGGAAATAACACAGGCCTGTGTAGCCCTGCGTTCTTTCCGGATGTGTTCCGGAGGTGTCCTGAACACATCCGGAAAGAGCGCGCGTACAAAAGGGGGCGGGGCTTTGGGCGGTGCGGAATTTCCGCTCCGTCCAAAGCGCTGTGGTTCCGGACCGTGGAACCACAGCCTTAGTTCCATTTTCGGGCACATGACAGTTTTTGATCACTTTCTATTCCGATTTTTGAGACGCAGAATAAACAAAAATCAGCAATTCATGAATTTCTTTTGGGGGAGGTGTGTGGCCCAGCTATGTCAGGCACACATAATCCAGGAGAATGCACAGGAAGGTAACCGCTCAAGCTTGATATTCATTCACGTCACTCACACTTTCAGACACACCCATTAGGGGTATAAGAGGTAGTGACACGTAGCAGTCAGTGTTCAGTCAGCGGTCAAGCTCCGGGTGGCTCAGGAGTGAGTCATCCCAGTCTGTTTCCTGTCTTCGGACAGATCGAGTTCAGTTCAGCTTCCTGTCTTAGGACAGTGTAGCGCAGTGTCAGTCCAGTCTGGACTTGGAGGATACTGAGAGCTGTCCAGTGAGCTCTGGAAAAAGCTGACATTTCCATCAAAAAGCTACAAGTGCTTATGTTAAGAGCGGAAGCAGGGCGAAGGGCGCAGTGGAGAAGGACAGAGAAGTGCTTCAGGTACGAGATTACCTGCACTAATTCACCGGACACCGGGGTCCGAAGCGTTGCTAGCGCTTCACGCCTAGTAACAAGATACCCGGAGGCTATCTGGACTACAGGTCGCAGAGAGCAGCCCTAAGCGCTGATACGTAAACGGAGTCAGGGAGAACGGGGACTTTGAGTCAAGTGCACGACAAAAGTAAGAACTTAGTTCTCTCAACATCTGGAAATCAGAGACATAGAAGGCTCCACCACAATGTCAGCCGGGCTTGTCAGCTATTGAGAAAGCTGGAGATTGCAGAGTTAACTTCGCTTCATGCAAGTTTGGACTCAGATACATATGAAGTAAAGGAGGCCTCTAACCTGCTCAGCGGTTTCCCGAATGTGCATTCTCCACCCCGACCAGCTCCCCGGGACCTGCCTGAAACACCTACAAGTAAAGGTATGAAAAGAAGCTGCATTGTGTGTGACTGAATTATTACCTACACCCTGCATCATCATAGACTTCCAGGGACCCGTCTCACCTGTGGGAGACTTACCACCCAGCTGCCCCCATAACATCCCCTGTGAAGATCCTTATAGCAGCGCTGGTCCAATTGATCAGACACCACAGGTGGCGTCACGAACTAACTACAAATCCCCTGTAAATATCCCCCATTGCATGACCGCCAGGGCCACGGACCGAGTCCCGCTGCCAGTGACATCTCCCATAGAAATCAATGGGCTCGGTGCCGAGTACCCCATAGCCCTGGTACCACCTCAGTGTGGTGCGCGTCAGAGGCGTTTGTACCGTTCCGCGTGTGGTAAAATTGATAAAGCAGTTTCATTCTTCAGGTCAGTACGATTACGGCGATACCTCATTTACATCTTTTTTTTTATGTTTTGGTGCTTTTATACAATAAAAACTTTTATACAAAAAATAATTATTTTTGCATCGCTTTATTCTGAGAGCGATAACTTTTTTATTTTTATGGTGATGGAGCTATATGGCATCTTCTGTGACTGCCCGAAAGTTTATGTAGGACAGACCACGCAGGAGTTAAGGAGAAGAATGCAGCAACATCTATCAAACATTACAACGGCACAGAAGGATCGGGAGAAGAATAAGACTTTATCATCAATAGCAGCACACATTTTGGACCAACACCGTGGCAAGATTTCCAGATTTAACCCCTTCATGACCCAGCCTATTTTGACCTTAAAGACCTTGCCATTTTTTACAATTCTAACCAGTGTCCCTTTATGAGGTAATAACTCAGGAACGCTTCAACGGATCCTAGCGATTCTGAGACTGTTTTTTCATGACATATTGGGCTTCATGTTAGTGGTAAATGTAGGTCGATAATTTTTGCGTTTATTTGTGAAAAAAATGGAAATTTGGCGAAGATTTTGAAAATTTAGCAATTTTCAAACTTTGAATTTTTATTCTGTTAAACCAGAGAGTTCTGTGACACAAAATAGTTAATAAATAACATTTCCCACATGTCTACTTTACATCAGCACAATTTTGGAAGCAAATTTTTTTTTTGTTAGGAAGTTATAAGGGTTAAAAGTTGACCAGCGATTTCTCATTTTTACAGCAAAATTTACAAAACCATTTTTTTTAGGGACCATCTCACATTTGAAGTCACTTTGAGGGGTCTATATGGCAGAAAATACCCAAAAGTGACACCATTATAAAAACTGCACCCCTCAAGCTACTCAAAACAACATTCAAGAAGATTATTAACCCTTCAGGTGCTTCACAGGAACTAAAGCAACGTGGAAGGAAAAAATAGACATTTTAATTTTTCCAACAAAAATTTTCTTTTAGCATCAATTTTTTCATTTTTACATGGGCAACAGGATAAAATGGACCCTAAAATTTGTTGGGCAATTTCTCCTGAATACACAGATACCTCATATGTGGTCATAAACCACTGTTTGGGCACACGGCAGGGCTCAGAAGGGAAGGAGCGCCATTTGACTTTTTGAATGGAAAATATGCTGGAATATTTAGCTGTTGCCATGTCGCATTTGGAGAGTCCCTGTGTGCCTAAACATTGGAGCACCCCCACAAGTGACCCCATTTTGGAAACTAGACCCCCCAAGGAACTTATCTAGATGCATAGTGAGCACTTTGAACCCCCAGGTGCTTCACAAATTGATCCGTAAAAAAAAGAAAGTACTTTTTTTTCACAAAAATTTTCTTTTAGCCTCAGTTTTTTCATTTTCACATGGGCAACAGGATAAAATGGATCCTAAAATTTGTTGGGCAATTTCTCCTGAGTACACAGATACCTCATAAGCGGTCATAAACCACTGTTTGGGCGCACGGCAGGGCTCAGAAGGGAAGGAGCGCCATTTGACTTTTTGAATGGAAAATTAGCTCCAATCGTTAGCAGACACCATGACGCGTTTGGAGAGCCCCTGTGTGCCTAAACAGTGGAAACCCCCCACATGTGACCCTATTTTGGAAACTAGACCCCTTATGGAACTTATCTAGATGTGTTGTGAGCACTCTGAACCCCCAAGTGCTTCACAGAAGTTTATAACGCAGAGCAGTGAAAATAAAAAAAAATAATTTTGTTCCTCAAAAATGATTTTTTAGCCTGCTATTTTTTATTTTCACAAGGGTAACAGGAGAAATTGGACAACAAAAGTTGTTGTGCAATTTGTCCCGAGTACACCAATACCCCATATGTGGGGGGAACCACTGTTTTGGCACATGGGAGAGCTCAGAAGGGAAGGAGCGCCATTTTGGAATGCAGACTTCATGGAATGTTCTGCGGGCGTCATGTCGCGTTTGAAGAGTCCCTGATGTGCCTAAACAGTAGAAACCCCCCACAAGTGACCCCACTTTGGAAACTAGACCGCCCAAGGAGCTTATCTAGATGTGTAGTGAGCACTTTGAACCCCAAGGGTTACACAGAAGTTTATAACGCACGGGCATGAAAATAAAAAAATCATATTTTTTCCACAAACATCTTTTAGTCCCCAATTTTTTTATTTTTCCAAGGGTAACAGGAGAAATTATACACCAAAAGTTGTTGTCCAATTTGTCCTGAGTACGCTGATATCCTACATGTGGGAGAAAACTACTGTATGGGCACACGTCGGGGCTCGGAAGGGAAGTAGTGACGTTTTGAAATGCCGACTTGATGGAATGGTCTGCGGGCGTCATGTTACGTTTGCAGAGCCCATGATGTGCCTAAACAGTAGAAACCCCCCAAGTGACCCCATTTTGGAAACTAGATCCCCAAGGAACTCCTCTAGATGTGTGGTGAGCACTTTGAATCTCCAAGTTCATCACAGAAGTTTATAACGCAAAGCCGTGAAAATAAAAAATCATTTTTTTTCCACAAAAATAATATTTTTTGTCCCCAATTTTTTTTCCCAAGAGTAAAAGGAGAAATTAGACCCCCAAAGTTGTTGTGCAATTTTTCCTAAGTATTCTGATACCCCATATGTGGGGGTAAACCACTGTTTGGGCAAACGTTGGGCCTCGGAATAAAGGGAGCACTGTTTGACTTTTTGAACGCAAAATTTGCAGCAATCAATGGTGGCGCCATGTCGCGTATGGAGACCCCCTGATGTGCCTAAATAGTGGAAATCCCTCAATTCTAACTCCAACCCTAACCCCAACACACCCCTAACCCCAAGCCTAACCCCTACACACCCCTAACCCTTATCCAAACCCTAACCATAACCCTAACCCCAACACACCCCTAACCCTAATCCCAACTCTAACCATAACCCTAACCACAAGCCTAACCCTAATCCCAACCCTAACCCCAAAACACCCCTAAAACTTATCCTAACTCTAACCCTAACCACAAACCTAACCCTAATCCCAACCCTAATTCCAACCCTAACCCTAATTCCAACCCTAACCCTAATTCTAACCCTAACCCAAATTCTAACCGTAACTCTAATGCTAACCGTAAGGCTAACCCTAACCTTAGTTCTAACTCTAACCCTAAGGCTAGGTTCATATTGCGTTTTACCAGCCCGTTCAACACATAGCGTTGACGGGCTGGTAACGGTATAGCATAACGCTATCGCGTTATGCTATACCCGCTAGCGCAGATGAATCAGCAGATGATTCATCTGTGCTAGCGGTGACGGAGCCTAGACGCTGCAGCCCGCGTCCGAGGCTCCGTCACTGAATGACGGCACTTTGCGAACGCATGCCGCTTTACGGCATGCGTTGCGATGCGCCCGACAATGGGGGTGAAGGGCAGCGTTAACGGACTGCGTTACACCGCGTTATCCCGCAATAACGCAAAATGAACCCAGCCTAACCCTAACCCTAAGGCCCCGTGCACACATTGTGGATTCACTTGCCAATTTTTCCGTGCGGATTTTGCTAAATCTGTAGGTAAAATTACCTGCGTTTTACCTGTGGATTTAGCGCGGATTAAGGGCCTGTGCACACGTTGCGGATTTACTGCGGTTTTGCTGCGGTTTTTGTGCGGATTTGCCCTGCGGGCTTACACCTATAATGGAGGTGTAAAATCGCTGCGGAATCCGCACAAAGAATTGACATGCTGCGGATTTAAAACCGCACCAAATCTGCGCGGAAAAAAAAAGTGTTTTTTTTTACCATTTATTTACATTGTACTGTACATGGTTTCTGAATCTGCTGCGGATCCGCAGCGCCAAATCCGTTGCGGATCAGCAGCAAAATCCGCAACGTGTGCACAGGAAAAAAAAATTCTTTATTTTATTATTTGTCCCTACCTATGGGGGTGATAAAGGGGGCGTTTATTTACTGTTTTTTTATTTTGATCCCTGTGAGAGAGTATCACAGTGATCAAAATTTTTTTTTTACACTGGAGGGCGCACTGCGCATGCGACGCCATTTTTCATGATGGCGGCGCCCATGAAGAATCCCGCACCGACGCCGGGACGGTCCCAGGGACATCGTAGGACCGGGAGAGGTGAGTAGTGGGGGTCGGAAGGTAAGGGGGGGATCGGAAGGTGGGGGCAGCGGAGGCATGGAGGAGGGGAGCATTTAGTGACGGCGGTGACCGATTGCCGCCATTTATAGGTGGCTGCGGCCGATCGCCCGTCACTCGGTGTGGGGGGGTCGGATCTCGGTCTCCAGCCACGGCAGATGCTATTGCAGCATCGGCCATGGCTGGATTGTAAAATTTCACCAAATTTCATTGGTGAAATATTACAAATCTGTCTGATTGGCTGTTTCACTTTTAACAGCCAATCAGAGCGATCGTAGCCACGTGGGGGTTAAGCCACCCCCCTGTGGTGATGCACAAAGGGTCTTGTTACTGCGGGTCAGGTGACCTTTCAGTGACCCTGGTCACCCGACCCGCAGGAACATGATTTATAGCATGACGCCTACGTAGGCGTCATGGGTCGGGAAGGGGTTAAAGTCATGGGACTTGAAAGTGTTCACGCCAACATTAGAGGGGGGGACATTACTAATCGTCTGCTTCGTTGTGAAACTAAATGGATCTATAACTTACAAAGGCCTTAATGAGGAATTGCTCATTCCTGTAGATTTCTCTTATAACCTTCATCGTATACATCTTCGTGTACGCTTTCTAGGGTCACTGTTCCTCTGTGACTTTTAGGCCGGTTTCACACGTCAGTTGCTCTGGTACGTGTAGTGACAGTTTCCTCATGTACCGGAGACACTGACACATGTAGACACATTAAAATCAATGTGTGGAAAACACGGAGACATGTCAGTGTTCGTGGGAGCGCACGATCCGCAAAAATGCTGAACACGTGCACATGGAGAACTGTTCACACTGTCCTCCGTGCACACGGAAGGACTGGACGTGTGAGACTGGCCTTACAGTGTGGTTTCTGTGTAAAGCGTCTCTTCTATTCCCTTTAATGGGGCTTCTATTTATTTTATAAGTTTGCGTCACCGTCACTCCTTACAGGGTCCCATTCACTTGTATGGCCTTCTGGCGTACATCAATATGGCTAGTTTATAATTTTTTTTATTTATTTTTTATCAGCATCTGATATGGTTCAGTCATATACCAGGACCCTTTATTTGATAACTGGTCTCTTTTCATACCTCAGGGTAGTAAGTACCTGGTAGACGACACCTAGGTCCTTTTTTTGGGTTCCTGTGAGACTCCTTTCAAATTGATTCTGTATCATGATGGAAGTAATTGTCTTGTTTTAATAAATTTAACAGGAAACTCTCTGACCCGGCTACTACTTTTGATTCACCTTATATTTATCCTTTACATATTAGTATCTACTACTTTATAATGTTTCAGCCTTTCGGGCATCTTATTTGAGTATTAGTTATTATAATTCCCTTTTCAATAAGGGTTTTCAATGTGATTTGTTAGACATGGAGGCCTTTTTGCACTAAGCGTCTGCTCTTTGGTTTTCACAAGGACGGTCTTGTCCCTCTATACATAGTATGGAAGTAGGAGTCTTTTTGACTAATTTTGGCAAATCACATTTGGTCTATACTTCTATGTATAATACGCGCCTGTTTGCACAGTAACAATGGTTTCTTGTCTGCTTTGGTTAATTTGCGCCTGCGCATCTGTGACCATTCTCCTCTTATTCTATGAGGGACGCTCTGCACGCACGATCGATCTGTTATGGTTTCGTTTTACAGCCTCCACGATATCGTAGTTCGGCGCATGCGCAAACTATATACGATCGGCCATTTTAGTATATTCATTGTGTATTTTCTACCTCTTACACTTCTACTGGCGTTCAACGCCATTTTTATATGATTGACGCTGCAGACTGGCGCATGCACAGTCCTTGGATGGTCGGCCATCTTGGTATACCGGCTCTGGACTTCCTGTTCCCGCATTACTTCCGACGCTTGACGCCATATTCAATTGATCGTGCACTTTATGCCTCTTCGGTGTGAGTGGTGGATCCGCACAGCTGATATTAATTTCATGATTACGATATGTTATATAGAGTATTATGAGTCCGTCTTCTATTACCACTTCTGCCCCTGATGAAGCCACTTAGGTGGCGATACATGTTGGGCCTAGTTCCCCACGGATCCTTTGCCTGTTTACATTCTGGTCATGTTCTTTGAGCTAAGACTTTTCTACCTCCTGCATTATGGCCTCTAAACACGGGTTAGGCTGCATGGGCTCTATCTAAGGTCGTAGGTATACCTTTACTGCTATGTCTTTGGCTACCACAAGCCTTATAATAAGGGTTATCTGGGCACTTTCATGTACTTAATCTCCAATTGGAGCCTGTGATTCATTACTATCAGGCTGTTTGAATTTATCCAGTTATACTTTCTTTAGTGCTTCATATAGCATTTTGTATATAGCAACCTTCATTTTTGCTTATCAGCGCTTACCTATATGCAATAATATTGCCTCCTAGGGACCTTTTTTGATTGTGATCTATTTTAGACTAGCTCTCTGATGTACGCAGGCTATATCTATGGTTATGTAATCTGTCAGGTTTATATTTAACATCTAACAGTTCATACGCCATGTGCTCCCCTTGTTTGTTTTCATTCTTATATTGTAATATTTAAGAAGAACATGCATTATATTTTGTTATTTTTGTGTGTTGATTTATGGATCATGATTTTTGATCTTTTCTCATTTGAGCCTTTTGGGGATTCAATGTCTTTGCTGTTGTTCTTTTTGTTAATTAAAGATTCGGATATACATTTTAAGTCAAGCATTATTGATCTGGTTATAGACCTTATTTTGATATTGGGATTTTATACCATGAGTGTCCCATTTAATATAGCAGGTTTTTCTGGTGTCCGGGGGGTAACCCCATTAGGGGGTACGTGTTAATGTTTTTAAATGTTTTTATATTTTTGTGTTTTTGGACTCTGAATAAAAATTTTTATTTTTCTTACAACCATACGGTGGTCCCTGGTGCATACTATGTCCCTTTTCTCTTGTTGTGCTCATATATTGATTTTTTATTATTATTTTTTATTTTTTTTTTATATTTTTACAATTCTTTAATTTTTTTTTTACTTTTTTTCTGATTTTTTTACTTTGTCTCACTATGGGACAATCATTTTTTGCAGGCTGATCGCTTCTATAGCATGCAGGTGAAGAAGCATCTGCATGCTATAGAAGCTGCCAGTGCTGCACTTAGTGCATTGACACTGAGAGACTTCCTGATCATGCACTGTGCATGACGGAAAGTTTCTTAGCTCTGGTGACCCGGATGTCGTCATGGCAGTGATTGGGACCAAACAGTGGGGTATCCGATCCAAAGACAGAGAGGCTGTCAGGGCTCCACCTGCTCCCGGAATGCTGCGATTGTGTTTGATTGCAGCATTTCAGGGGTTAAAGTGCCGGGACCACTCCTGTGTCAGCTGTGAGAATCAGCTGACACCCGGCGGTGATCGGCCACGCACCCCCCCATGTGCGCGGCCGATCGTTATGACGTACTATATCGTCCATGGTCAGATAGGCCCAGGGCACATGGACGGTATAGTACGTCAGATGGCAGAGAGGGGTTAAACACTAGAGAGACCAGATGCTGAAATTTGCCATGAAAACCTGGTGTACAACTAGCTTTTTGACTACTACTCCCATCCGGCTATGTGTGCTACAGTGACAGCATGATGGCTAGTAGTCTCATCATCCGGCGACTGTTAAATTGTAAAAAAAAAAAAACACATTCATACTCCCGAAACAATTCCCCGACTCCCTCGATCTCCTCTAATAAAAATAAAATAATAAACCAACACAAATACTCCCTCGTCCGATGTAATCCATTTAATAACGAGTGTCCCACGACGATCTCCCGTGTAGAGCTGTCACATCGGGAGACGTAACCTATCTACAGGGCAGTGGCGTACCGTCAATTGTAGCAGACTACGCAGCTGCTATGGGGCCCGGACAGGTGAGGGGGCCCGCGACGGCCGCTGCGGTTTGGCAGCTGTGCTGACACAGTACTATCAGGGGGTTGGAGGGGGGCGCAGCTGTGCTATATACTCACCTCCTCCTGGCACGGTCTCTGCAGCCCCTGCTCTTCTCCCGCAGTCTCCGGCGCCAGTGTTCAGAAGAGAGAAGAGCAGGGGCTGCAGAGGCCGCGCCGGTGGGAGGGTGAGTATAAGGGATATTCACCTGTCCCGTTCCACCGCTGCGCTGCTGTGTCCTCGTGTCCTCTCTAGCTGTGAATGTTCAGGTCAGAGGGCGCGATGACGTAGTTTGTGCGCGCCGCGCCCTCTGCCTGAGCATTCACTGCTGGAGAACCCGGAAGACAGCGGCGCGCAGCGGTGCACCGGTGACAGGTAAATATCTCAGGTGTCGGGAGGTGAGTCTGTCTTTTTTTTTTGGGTTTCAGCAGCTGCGGCAGTATAAGGGACCTATACTATGGGGCACAATCTATGGAGCATCTATGGGGGCATAATCTATGGAGCATCTATGGGGGCACAATCTATGGACCATCTATGGGGGCACAATCTATGGAGCATCTATGGGGCATAATCTATGGAGCATCTATGGGGGCATAATCTATGGAGCATCTATGGGGGCACAATCTATGGACCATCTATGGGGGCATAATCTATGGAGCATCTATGGGGGCATAATCTATGGAGCATCTATGGGGGCACAATCTATGGACCATCTATGGGGGCATAATCTATGGAGCATCTATGGGGGCATAATCTATGGAGCATCTATGGGGGCACAATCTATGGACCATCTATGGGGGCATAATCTATGGAGCATCTATGGGGGCACAATCTATGGACCATCTATGGGAGCATAATCTATGGACCATCTATGGGGGCATAATCTATGGAGCATCTATGGGGGCACAATCTATGGAGCATCTATGGGGGCACAATCTATGGATCATACATGGGGGCACAATCTATGGAGCATCTATGGGGGCACAATCTATGGACCATCTATGGAAGCATAATCTATGGAGCATCTATGGGGGCACAATCTATGGACCATCTATGGGGGCATAATCTATGGAGCATCTATGGGGGCATAATATATGGAGCATCTATGGGGGCATAATATATGGAGCATCTATGGAGACATAATATATGGAACATCTATAGGGACATAATCTATGGACCATCTATGGGGGCATAATCTATGGAGCATCTATGGGGGCACAATCTATGGACCATCTATGGGGCATAATCTATGGAGCATCTATGGGGGCATAATATATGGAGCATCTATGGAGACATAATCTATGGAGCATCTATGGGGACATAATCTATGGACCATCTATGGGGGCATAATCTATGGAGCATCTATGGGGGCATAATATATGGACCATCTATGGGGGCATAATCTATGGAGCATCTATGGGGGCATAATATATGGAGCATCTATGGGGGCATAATATATGGAACATCTATGGGGACATAATCTATGGAGCATCTATGGGGGCATAATATATGGAGCATCTATGGGGGCACAATCTATGGAGCATCTATGGGGGAATAATATATGGAGCATCTATGGGGACATAATCTATGGAGCATGTATGGGGGCATAATCTATGGAGCATCTATGGGGGCACAATCTATGGACCATCTATGGGGGCATAATCTATGGAGCATCTATGGGGGCACAATCTATGGACCATCTATGGGGGCATAATCTATGGAGCATCTATGGGGGCACAATCTATGGACCATCTATGGGAGCATAATCTATGGACCATCTATGGGGGCATAATATATGGACCATCTATGGGGGCATAATCTATGGAGCATCTATGGGGGCATAATATATGGAGCATCTATGGGGGCACAATCTATGGAGCATCTATGGGGGAATAATATATGGAGCATCTATGGGGACATAATCTATGGAGCATGTATGGGGGCATAATCTATGGAGCATCTATGGGGGCACAATCTATGGAGCATCTATGGGGGCATAATCTATGGAGCATCTATGGGGGCACAATCTATGGACCATCTATGGGGGCATAATCTATGGAGCATCTATGGGGCACAATCTATGGACCATCTATGGGAGCATAATCTATGGACCATCTATGGGGGCATAATCTATGGAGCATCTATGGGGGCACAATCTATGGAGCATCTATGGGGCACAATCTATGGATCATACATGGGGGCACAATCTATGGAGCATCTATGGGGGCACAATCTATGGACCATCTATGGAAGCATAATCTATGGAGCATCTATGGGGGCACAATCTATGGACCATCTATGGGGGCATAATCTATGGAGCATCTATGGGGGCATAATATATGGAGCATCTATGGGGGCATAATATATGGAGCATCTATGGAGACATAATATATGGAACATCTATAGGGACATAATCTATGGACCATCTATGGGGGCATAATCTATGGAGCATCTATGGGGGCACAATCTATGGACCATCTATGGAGCATAATCTATGGAGCATCTATGGGGGCACAATCTATGGACCATCTATGGGGGCATAATCTATGGAGCATCTATGGGGGCATAATATATGGAGCATCTATGGGGGCATAATATATGGAGCATCTATGGAGACATAATATATGGAACATCTATAGGGACATAATCTATGGACCATCTATGGGGGCATAATCTATGGAGCATCTATGGGGGCACAATCTATGGACCATCTATGGGAGCATAATCTATGGAGCATCTATGGGGGCATAATATATGGAGCATCTATGGAGACATAATCTATGGAGCATCTATGGGGACATAATCTATGGACCATCATGGGGGCATAATCTATGGAGCATCTATGGGGGCATAATATATGGACCATCTATGGGGGCATAATCTATGGAGCATCTATGGGGGCATAATATATGGAGCATCTATGGGGGCATAATATATGGAACATCTATGGGGACATAATCTATGGAGCATCTATGGGGGCATAATATATGGAGCATCTATGGGGGCACAATCTATGGAGCATCTATGGGGGAATAATATATGGAGCATCTATGGGGACATAATCTATGGAGCATGTATGGGGGCATAATACATTTTTTTTGTTAAATGTGTCCCCTCACCGTGCTGGGGGCATAATATATGGACCATCTATGGGGGCATAATCTATGGAGCATCTATGGGGGCATAATATATGGAGCATCTATGGGGCACAATCTATGGACCATCTATGGGGGCATAATCTATGGAGCATCTATGGGGGCATAATATATGGAGCATCTATGGGGCATAATATATGGAGCATCTATGGAGACATAATCTATGGAGCATCTATGGGGACATAATCTATGGACCATCTATGGGGGCATAATCTATGGAGCATCTATGGGGGCATAATATATGGACCATCTATGGGGGCATAATCTATGGAGTATGTATGGGGGCATAATATATGGAGCATCTATGGGGGCATAATATATGGAACATCTATAGGGACATAATCTATGGAGCATCTATGGGGCATAATATATGGAGCATCTATGGGGGCATAATATATGGAACATCTATGGGGACATAATCTATGGAGCATCTATGGGGGCATAATATATGGAACATCTATGGGGACATAATCTATGGAGCATCTATGGGGGCATAATCTATGGAGCATCTATGGGGGCATAATATATGGAGCATCTATGGAGACATAATATATGGAACATCTATGGGGACATAATCTATGGACCATCTATGGGGCATAATCTATGGAGCATCTATGGGGGCACAATCTATGGACCATCTATGGGGGCATAATCTATGGAGCATCTATGGGGGCATAATATATGGAGCATCTATGGAGACATAATCTATGGAGCATCTATGGGGACATAATCTATGGAGCATCTATGGGGCACAATCTATGGACCATCTATGGGGGCATAATCTATGGAGCATCTATGGGGGCATAATATATGGAGCATCTATGGAGACATAATCTATGGAGCATCTATGGGGACATAATCTATGGAGCATCTATGGGGGCATAATATATGGACCATCTATGGGGACATAATCTATGGAGCATCTATGGGGGCATAATCTATGGAGCATCTATGGGGGCATAATATATGGAGCATCTATGGGGGCACAATCTATGGAGCATCTATGGGGGCATAATATATGGAGCATCTATGGGGACATAATCTATGGAGCATGTATGGGGGCATAATACATTTTTTTTGTTAAATGTGTCCCCTCACCGTGCTGGCACTTTACATTTACAATGGCTCTGGCTTTTTTTTTTGGGGGGGGGGGGGGGGCATTCAGACTTTTGCTATGGGGCCCCATGATTTCTATGTACGCCCCTGCTACAGGGCCTCCAATGACACACTGACTGGAAATAATACTCCCGCAGTGTAGTTCACCGGAGTTCGAGCTCCCACTTTACAGCACTACCGCTGCGTGAGAATTTTGTCACGCAGTGGTGCCGCAAGTGACAGAATGAACTCTGGTGAACTCACGGCGGCATAGTGATACACTGTGGGAGGATACCTCTTGTCGCTGTATCACCGGAGCCATGTAGATCGGTCACATCTCCCGATGTGACTGTTCTACACGGGAGATCGTCATGGGACACGTTATTAAATGGATTACATCGGAACAGGGAGTATTTGTGTTGGGGTTTTTTTTGCAGGAGATAGAGGGCTTCGGGGATTAGCTGTTTGGTGAGGATGAATGTTTTGGTTTTTTTTACTATTGAATACAGTAGCTGGATCATGGGACTACTATCCCATCATCGGCTAATGCTGTCACTGTTCTATGTGACAGCATAGCCAGATGGGAGTAGTAGTCCCATTGGACGATGCCTGCCTACACACAGACCCGCACAAACACAGACACCCTCAGACAGAACCTCAAATAATCTCCGCCCACACACACATTCTCCGCCCACACACACATAGTCTCCACCCACACACACATAGTCTCCGCCCACATACACATTCTCCGCCCACACACACATTCTCCGCCCACACACACATTCTCCGCCCACACACACATAGTCTCCGCCCACACACACATTCTCCGCCCACACACTCTTCCTCCTCCCTATCTGCAGCGTTTTTCGCACAGACATCTGCAGCAAATCCTAAAATCTTTTTACACCTGCGGTTTTGCTGAGCGGATTTGACTGATGGAAGTCAATGAGTGCAGATACGCTGCAGATCAGCAAAAACAATTGAAATGCTGCGAAAAATAAAACACTGCAAATCCGAGCGGATTTTTCCGCAGCATGTGCACAAGTCTGGATTCCCATTAACATTGGTTGTGCACTACACTGCGGATATGGTGTAATTCCGCGCGTCCAAAAACGCTGCGGATCCGCAACCAAATCCGCAACGTGTGCACACAGCCTTACATTTTTTTGACCTTTATATTCACAAAAAGATCTGCTGCAGAACACAATCCAGTGAGAACTTCCTCTGGCGACAGAGACGAGGTCTGAGCTCTGCTTTCTGCTCCATACCTTTGATATGATCAGGGGACCTCCATGCTCCAGACCCCCAAGAAGGGTGAATCCCCAGGGGGCTCCTCCTTGTAACTGCACATGGACGAACTGCAAAGGCTGCACGACCCCAGCGCCAACTTCAGGCTCCGCACACATCGTACGACCGATGGCTCCGACCATCCCGAGGGACATTATCCAGAGAACGGAAACTCCTCCGACTTCCAGATGTGAAGGACAATGACAAAGGCAGACAGGACGGTGGGCTGCAGCCACGGGACCAGGGACGTCCCACCACAGTCCACACTAGGCGGTCAGGGCTGCGGCAGGACGGGGGGCTGCAGCCACGGGACCAGGGACGTCCCACCACAGTCCACACTAGGCGGTCAGGGCTGCGGCAGGACGGGGGGCTGCAGCTACGAGACCAGGGACGTCCCACCACAGTCCACACTAGGCGGTCAGGGCTGCGGCAGGACGGGGGGCTGCAGCTACGAGACCAGGGACGTCCCACCACAGTCCACACAAAGCGGTCAGGGCTGCGGCAGGACGGGGGGCTGCAGCTACGGGACCAGGGACGTCCCACCACAGTCCACACTAGGCGGTCCCGGGCTGCGGCAGGACGGGGGGCTGCAGCTACGGGACCAGGACGTCCCACCACAGTCCACACTAGGCGGTCAGGGCTGCGGCAGGACGGGGGGCTGCAGCTACGGGACCAGGGACGTCCCACCACAGTCCACACTAGGCGGTCAGGGCTGCGGCAGGACGGGGGGCTGCAGCTTCAGGACCCGGCTGCCCCAACAATCCGCACAACACAGGGACGTCCCACCACAGTCCACACAAGGCGGTCAGGACGGGGGCTGGGGCAGGACGTTACTGTGGGGGGCTGCAGCTACGAGACCAGGGTGGAGTTTACAGGCCAGTGAGATTGCAAACTTTGGAAAACATTAAAACCAGATTTCTGTGACATTTCCTGAATATTTTTCTCATTTTTCTTCTCTTCCTTCCATGTAACGCTTCCTCAGAGCACTCATCTATGGACCCCACAGTCGGGCCCACCCACGACCATTGGCCCCACACTCGGCCACTGACCGCACACATGGCTATCAGCCCCACACACGGCTATTGGGCCCACCACACGGCCATCGGCCCCACACACGGCTATTGGCCCCACACTCAGCCACTGACTGCACACTCGGCTACGGCCCACACTCGGCACTGACCCCACACACGGCTATGAGCCCCACACTCGGCCACTGACCGCACACTCGGCTACCGGCCCCACACTTGGCCACTGACCGCACACATGGCCATCGGCCCCACTCTCGGCTACTGGGCCCACACACGGCCTCCGGCCCCACACACGGCCATCGGCCCCACACTCGGCCACTGACCGCACACATGGCCCCACACTTGGCCACTGACCGCACACATGGCCATCGGCCCCACTCTCGGCTACTGGGCCCACACACGGCCTCCGGCCCCACACTCGGCCACTGACCGCACACATGGCCCCACACTTGGCCACTGACCGCACACACAGCCATCGGCCCCACACTCGGCCACTGACCACACACATGGCCATCGGCCCCACACTCGGCTATTGGGTCCACACACGGCCTCCGGCCTCACACAAGGCCATCGGCCCCACACTCGGCCACTGACTGCACACATAGCTATCAGCCTCACACTCGGCCACCAGACCCACACACGGCCATCGGCCCCACACTTGGCTACCGGCCCCACACTTTGCCACTGACCGCACACATGGCGATCGGCCCCACACACGGCCATCGGCCTCACACTCGGCCACCGGCCCCACACTCGGCTACCGGCCTCACACTCGGCCACTGACCGCACACATGGCCATCTGCCCCACACTCGGCTATTGGGCCCACACACGGCCATCGGCCTCAAACTCGGCTACCGGCCCCACACTTGGCCACTAACCGCATACATGGCAATCAGCCCCACACACGGCCATCGGCCTCACACTCGGCCACTGACCGCACACATGGCCATCTGCCCCACACTCGGCTATTGGGCCCACACACGGCCATCGGCCTCAAACTCGGCTACCGGTCCCACACTTGGCCACTAACCGCATACATGGCGATCAGCCCCACACACGGCCATCGGCCTCACACTCGGCCACTGACCGCACACATGGCCATCTGCCCCACACTCGGCTATTGGGCCCACACACGGCCATCGGCCTCAAACTCGGCTACCGGTCCCACACTTGGCCACTAACCGCATACATGGCGATCAGCCCCACACACGGCCATCGGCCTCACACTCGGCCACTGACCGCACACATGGCCATCATCCTCACATGGCGATCAGCCCCACACACGGCCATCGGCCTCACACTTGGCCACCGGCCCCACACTTGGCCATCTGTCCATGGGCATACCCAGGATCAAAACTAGGGGGGAGCAAGCCATGGTCGTTCAGGTTGTAAAATTTTAGAACGAAAAAGATGAATGAAACTGCTTCATACCTGTATATATATCATCACCAGCCCACTAAGCCCAGCACCTGTATATACAGCATCACCAGCCCACTGAGCCCAGCACCACCTGTATATATCATCTCCAGTCCACTGAGCCCAGCACCACCTGTATATATCATCACCAGCCCACTGAGCCCAGCACCACCTGTATATATCATCACCAGCCCACTGAGCCCAGCACCACCTGTATATATCATCACCAGCCCACTGAGCCCAGCACCACCTGTATATATCATCACCAGCCTGAGCCCAGCACCACCTGTATATATCATCACCAGCCCACTGAGCCCAGCACCACCTGTATATATCATCTCCAGCCCACTGAGCCCAGCACCACCTGTATATATCATCTCCAGCCCACTGAGCCCAGCACCACCTGTATATATAATCTCCAGCCCACTGAGCCCAGCACCACCTGTATATATCATCACCAGATCCAGCCCACTGAGCCCAGCACCACCTGTATATATATATATATATATATATATACAGTCAGGGCCAGAAATATTTGGACAGTGACACAATTTTCGCGAGTTGGGCTCTGCATGCCACCACATTGGATTTGAAATGAAACCTCTACAACAGAATTCAAGTGCAGATTGTAACGTTTAATTTGAAGGGTTGAACAAAAATATGTGTTAGAAAATGTAGGAATTGTACACATTTCTTTACAAACACTCCACATTTTAGGAGGTCAAAAGTAATTGGACAAATAAACATAACCCAAACAAAATATTTTTATTTTCAATATTTAGTGGCGAATCCTTTGGAGGCAATCACTGCCTTAAGTCTGGAACCCATGGACATCACCAAACGCTGGGTTTCCTCCTTCTTAATGCTTTGCCAGGCCTTTACAGCCGCAGCCTTCAGGTCTTGCTTGTTTGTGGGTCTTTCCCTCTTAAGTCTGGATTTGAGCAAGTGAAATGCATGCTCAATTGGGTTAAGATCTGGTGATTGACTTGGCCATTGAAGAATGTTCCACTTTTTTGCACTCATGAACTCCTGTGTAGCTTTGGCTGTATGCTTGGGGTCATTATCCATCTGTACTATGAAGCGCCGTCCAATCAAGTTTGCAGCATTTGGCTGAATCTGGGCTGAAAATATATCCCGGTACACTTCAGAATTCATCCGGCTACTCTTGTCTGCTGTTATGTCATCAATAAACACAAGTGACCCAGTGCCATTGAAAGCCATGCATGCCCATGCCATCACGTTGCCTCCACCATGTTTTACAGAGGATGTGGTGTGCCTTGGATCATGTGCCGTTCCCTTTCTTCTCCAAACTTTTGGCTTCCCATCATTCTGGTACAGGTTGATCTTTGTCTCATCTGTCCATAGAATACTTTTCCAGAACTGAGCTGGCTTCTGGAGGTGTTTTTCAGCAAATTTAACTCTGGCCTGTCTATTTTTGGAATTGATGAATGGTTTGCATCTAGATGTGAACCCTTTGTATTTACTTTCATGGAGTCTTCTCTTTACTGTTGACTTAGAGACAGATACACCTACTTCACTGAGAGTGTTCTGGACTTCAGTTGATGTTGTGAACGGGTTCTTCTTCACCAAAGAAAGTATGCGGCGATCATCCACCACTGTTGTCTTCCGTGGGCTCCCAGGTCTTTTTGGATTGATGAGTTCACCAGTGCTTTCTTTCTTTCTCAGGATGTACCAAATTGTAGATTTTGCCACTTCTAATGTTGTAGCAATTTCTTGGATGGGTTTTTTTCTGTTCTTGCAGCTTAAGGATGGCTTGTTTCACCTGCATGGAGAGCTCCTGTGACCGCATGTTTCCTTCACAGCAAAACCTTCCAAATGCAAACACCACACCTCAAATCAACTCCGGCCCTTTCATCTGCTTAATTGAGAATGACATAACAAAGGATTGCCCACACCTGTCCATGAAATAGCCTTGGAGTCATTTGTCCAATTACTTTTGGTCCCTTTAAAAACAGAGTGGCACATGTTAAGGAGCTGAAACTCCTAAACCCTTCATCCAATTTTAATGTGGATACCCTCAAATGAAAGCTGAAAGTCTGGACTTCAACTGCATCTGAATTGTTTTGTTTCAAATTCATTGTGGTAATGTCTAGAACCAAAATTAGATAAATGTTGTCTCTGTCCAAATATTTATGGACCTAACTGTATGTATATATATATATATTATAATCACCAGGTCCAGCACCAAGCCTACTGAGCCCAGTACCACCTGTATATACATCAGCACAGCCAGCCCCAGCATACATCAGCCACAGCAAGGCCCTGTATATACATCAGCCCAGCCACAGCCCCTGTATATACATCAGCAAACCAGCCCCTGTATACATCAGCCCAGCCAGCCCCTGTGTACATCAGCTACAGCCAGCCCCCATACATACATCAGCCACAGCGAGCCCCTGTACATACATCATCCGCAGCCAGCCCCTGTATACACATCAGCCACAGCCAGCCCCTGTATACACATCAGCCACAGCCAGCCCCTGTATACACATCAGCCACAGGCAGCCCCTGTATACACATCAGCCACAGCCAGCCCCTGTATACACATCAGCCTGCCCCCAGCCCCTGTATACATCAGCCAGCCCCTGTATACATCAGCCCAGCCCCAGGCCCTGTATACATCAGCCAGCCCCTATATACATCAGCCAGTCCCCCAGCCCCTGTATACATCAGCTCAGCTCCAGTATACATCAGCCAGTCCCCCAGCTCATGTATACATCAGCCAGTCCCTGTATACATCAACCAGTCCCCCAGCCCCTGTATACATCAGCCCAGCCCCAGTATACATCAGCCACAGCCCCCACCCCCTGTATACATTAGCCAATCCCCCAGCCCCTGTATACATCAGCCAGTCCCCCAGCCCCTGTATACATCAGCCAGTCCCCCAGCCCCTGTATACATCAGCCAGTCCCCCAGCCCCTGTATACATCAGCCACAGCCCCCAGCCCCTGTATACATCAGCCACAGCCCCCAGCCCCTGTATACATCAGCCAATCCCCCAGCCCCTGTATACATCAGCCAGTCCCCCAGCCCCTGTGTACATCAGCCACAGCCCCCAGCCCCTGTATACATCAGCCAATCCCCCAGCCCCTGTGTACATCAGCCAGTCCCCCAGCCCCTGTATACATCAGCCACAGCCCCCAGCCCCTGTATACATCAGCCACAGCCCCCAGCCCCTGTATACATCAGCCAATCCCCCAGCCCCTGTATACATCAGCCAGTCCCCCAGCCCCTGTGTACATCAGCCACAGCCCCCAGCCCCTGTATACATCAGCCAGTCCCCCACCCCCTGTGTACATCAGCCACAGCCAGCCCCCATACATACATCAGCCACAGCGAGCCCCTGTACATACATCATCCGCAGCCAGCCCCTGTATACACATCAGCCACAGCCAGCCCCTGTATACACATCAGCCACAGCCAGCCCCTGTATACACATCAGCCACAGGCAGCCCCTGTATACACATCAGCCACAGCCAGCCCCTGTATACACATCAGCCTGCCCCCAGCCCCTGTATACATCAGCCAGCCCCTGTATACATCAGCCCAGCCCCAGGCCCTGTATACATCAGCCAGCCCCTATATACATCAGCCAGTCCCCCAGCCCCTGTATACATCAGCTCAGCTCCAGTATACATCAGCCAGTCCCCCAGCCCATGTATACATCAGCCAGTCCCTGTATACATCAACCAGTCCCCCAGCCCCTGTATACATCAGCCCAGCCCCAGTATACATCAGCCACAGCCCCCACCCCTGTATACATCAGCCAATCCCCCAGCCCCTGTATATATCAGCCAGTCCCCCAGCCCCTGTATACATCAGCCAGTCCCCCAGCCCCTGTATACATCAGCCACAGCCCCCAGCCCCTGTATACATCAGCCACAGCCCCCAGCCCCTGTATACATCAGCCAATCCCCCAGCCCCTGTATACATCAGCCAGTCCCCAGCCCCTGTATACATCAGCCAGTCCCCCAGCCCCTGTATACATCAGCCAGCCCCCCAGCCCAACACCTGTCCTGACTCCTGACACTCTACGCTCCTCCTGATGCCTGAGTTGAGAGAAAGTCACTGACCTGATACGTTCAGGTTCAATGGCGCACTGCAGCCAGGGGCGGGAGACGGGGAGAGCAGAGCGCTCTCTCTAACTGATCGCAAAGAACGTCCAGTGAGGCCGGACTGAGACCCGTAGGGTTTAGAAAGGGAGGCCATCATGATAGGGGTTGAGGGAACCTAAGAGTTAATGGGGATATTGTTTAGGTATCATAAAGGGGTTAATCTGGATCAAAATGACTGGGGTTAGTTCATTGGCCGCTCGGGGCACGGGAGGGGGGGAGGAGGCGGAGTATATTATGGGGGATATAAAAGGCTGAGGTAATAACTGGGGGCAACCATTTTAGGTGCCCCGAGCTTATTATTAACAAGCTTGCGTACTGACCTTATGATGGATGTTGATGCCATCATTCAGCAATTGCGTGAAGCCGCGGTCGTAAGGGGGCCCGACTGGCTGCAGGCATCCGTCAATGTCCTGCTTCATGACGGGGGAGCTCAGAATGTCGAGGCGGTGGGGCGCCGGCCTAGGAGGACCAGACCTCCTGAGCGCCTTAGTCCCGAAGCTACCCCCCGGGTCCGGCGCCGGGTAAGGAGCCCCTCCGGGGACCCTCCGGCTCGGAACGCGGGCAATAGGCCGAGGGTGCCCCGCTCCAGAGCCGGGAGGAATCCTGGCGTGCGGCAGGACTTGCATCAGGAGGAGGTGTCGGCCTCCTCCTCATCGGTGGCGACGGGGGAGATCGCGGGTCCGAGCCACATGTCGGTGGGGGCTCAGCAGGGAGCGGCAGAGGAGTATCGGAGGTCCAGCAGCGTCGCATCGAGGCCTACACGCCGGTCGCAGCCGACGCGATGCGGTGGCTCCGCCCACTCGGCAGTGGCGGTAAATTCGAATCTGGATTCAGGAGGAACGCAGGAACAGGCGTCTGACAGCCGGATCGCAGGAGCGACGAGCGGCACAACGCAGCAGGCTATGAGACGCGGAGCAGCTGGTGAGTACAGGCCTCTGAGCCTGGTTCAATCACCGGCTGCTGCCGTTTTTTCTAACACCAACACTGGGACATTGGGATTAGCAGAATGGGGGGTCGGGGAGCGGCGGATATAATGCCAGTGGGGGGTGGGGGTTCAACAAGCCAGAGGCCCATTCCACACCCTGGTCCTCATTGGGGGGGAACGGAATATTCTAACATCAATCAACAGGCTGCAGGTATGAGTGCAGGTGCAACTGCACATATTCACCAGGACAATTCAAGATTGGCGGACAACGCAGCGAGCAGTATCGTTTGGATGCACGTACCTACGGCAACAGCATCATCGTCGCAAGACATCAATGTCATGGATGAGGATCATCGTCAGGACTCTGGACGCGCGGCTGCTGGGTTCACAGCGCCCAGGCAGTTAGGTGGGGGGGGGCGGTAATACCTGAACAACCAGCATTAGTGTCTGATTTAAGTATGAGTGGGGGTGTATGTGCGAGGGGCGCTGGTGCTGGTATGCGTGTCATATTACAAGGTTTAAATTAATTGTGGAAATTGTGGGACACGAGCGCGGGTCCAGGGGGGGCTTCGCCATTACAGGCATGGTTAGGCAACATAGGGAACGGGGGTAGGGAACGGGAGGGAATAGCTGGTACGCGGGTTTTGGGTTCTACGTCGACTGCAGTAGCGTCTGCTGCTTGCAGTGATGATTTAATTGAACAGACGGGCCAAATTAGCGACAGAGTGGAGGAGACAACACGTTTAGACAATTCGGCAAAAGGCGAAATATACGTATGTTTTGAAGGGCCTTTGGGGATGCATTTAAAACAGGAAACAAAGGATAAAATATGGAAGGGTGAATATATTGACATATTCTCTCTTCTTCCCCTAGAACGTTTCAATTTGGACAGGGTTAGAAGGGATGAGACAAAAAAGGAGGATGAGGATAGGAGGAGGTATCGGCTAATTCCCCGTACATTCAATAACTGGCTACAGGCGTTCACAATTTTAGCTTGCATTATTGGGGAAAAATCGCCGGAAAATTGTTCGGCGCTTTTTTGCTATATGGATACGATCAGGGAGGCTTATAGGGTGTATGGAGGTCAAGGTTGGCTCAGATACGATGAGCAGTTCCGTCAGCGTAAAGCTGCTCGGCCTAGCGTTAGATGGGACCACAAGGACATTGCACTATGGATGAAGTTAGCGGCCCCAAGTAGAACGAGTCAGGGGTTTCAGTCCTTTCAAGGAGGCACCGGGGGTCAAAGTCAGTCGGGGCACTCGGTGGCGATGCAAAAAGGGCTGTGTTTCGCATTCAATGATGGAGTCTGCAAGTTCGGGACAAAATACAAATTTAAACATGAATGCTCAGCATGTGGGGGCAATCACGGCTTGTCTAGATGTTTTAGGGGAGGGAGCCAAAAAGGGTCAGACGTTATTGGAAAAAGGGGTGACTCCGGTCCGTCTGGAAAAGATGGAGCAGTTTCTAAATAGATACCCGAATAAGGAAGCGGCAATTTTACTACGTGATGGTTTCAGGAACGGGTTTAAAATTCCTTTTTTAGATGTTACGGTTAGGTTATCTACAAAAAATTTGAAATCGGCTAGGGAATTCCCTCAAATTGTCTCTGAAAAATTGACTAAAGAAGTATCGTTTGGCAGAATGGCAGGTCCATTCGCTGTTCCTCCTATTAGTAATTTAAGGGTGTCACCATTGGGGGTTGTTCCTAAGAAGGAGCCTAACAAGTTTAGGCTGATCCATCACTTATCCTTTCCTAAGGGTTCATCGGTTAACGACGGTATTGACCCCCAGGTCTGTTCAGTTTTGTACACATCGTTTGATTCAGCGATGGCGTTGGTTCGTGAGTGTGGTAAAGGTGCGCTGTTAGCTAAAACAGACATTGAAGCGGCCTTTCGTTTGCTACCTGTTAACCCTGACAGCATGCATTTGTTGAGATGTTTTTGGGATGGGGATTTTTTCATTGATCGTTGTTTGCCTATGGGGTGTTCATTATCGTGCGCTTATTTTGAAACTTTCAGCACCTTTTTGGAGTGGACGGTTAAAGAGGTGTCTGGATTGAGCTCTTGTATCCATTACCTAGACGATTTTTTGTTTGTGGGAGCATCACATTCGGTGGATTGCTCGGTACTTTTGCACTCCATGGAGCAAGTCGCCAGTTCTTTTGGGGTGCCATTGGCTGCGGATAAGACGGTGGGCCCGGTCACTTGTTTGAGCTTTCTCGGCATTGAGATCGATTCAATGGCAATGGAGTGCAGGTTGCCCATGGAAAAAGTGGTGGATTTGAAATCGGAAGTAAACCGGGCCCTAGTTTCTAAAAAGATGACATTGAAGGAAGTACAGTCATTATTGGGCAAACTAAACTTTGCTTGCCATATCATTCCGATGGGCAGAGCCTTTTGCCGTCGTTTGTCCTTTGCGACGATAGGAGTGAAGGCTCCTAATCATTTTATTAGGCTTAAGAAAGACCTGAAGGATGATCTTAAAACATGGGCACTTTTCTTGGAAACGTATAATGGTAAGTCACTTTGGATTGCGCCGGTTGTGTCAGCAGAATTTATGGGAATTTTGATGGATGTAGTTGGTGAAGATGGTTTTGGTCTGTTTTTTCGCGGTCAGTGGTTGGTGGAGTGTTGGCCCCAGTGTTGGAAAGAAAAAGGCTTGGCGGCTAATCAGGTGCTTCGAGAAGTTTTTCAAATTGTGGTGGCACTTTCTTTATGGCCTGATTACGTTCGGGATAAAAAGATTTGTTTTGGCTTTCAGTTCGAGGGATCTGTAAAAGCTATTAATTCTTTATCGTCACCAGATCGTTTGGTGCTATTGTGTGGCCCAGCTGCGCTTGGTACACATGTTCCCAGGAGTATGCACAAAAAGGTAATTACAAAACCTGATATTCATTCACATCTCACACTTCCCAGGAGCCACCAGAGGGAGCCCTTTAGATTCAGGTATTTAGGGGTGTGGAGAAATGCAGCAGTAGGCATTCTAGCCAGTCAGCTATTCTAGTTGTTGGTTGTACCTCAGACAGATCAGATCTCCTCAGGACACCAGAGTGAGAGGATTCCTGTCAGAGCTCAGAGACATTCTAGTCTTGGTATGATTCAGGAGTGAGTCATACTAGCCAGACAGACGGAGATTTCCTGTCAGATGAGACAGAGGAGGAAAGATTGCAAGCTGTTATCTCAGAACAGATTGACTGCTAGTACCCTATGAATGTGGAAAGTGACTCTCGGAGCGAGCATGAAATCAGTCTGACGGAAGGTCCTGATAGCCACTCTGGACAGAGTCTTTGAAGGAAAAGAAGGAAGGGGACTACAGTTGTCAGAACATCGAGTTAATTGAGAAACGGTCAGTGAGCTGTGGAAGGAAGGAAGCTGACGACTACACCTACTGCTACCCGTGCTTATGTTAAGGGTGAGAGTAGGGCGACGGGCGAGTGGTGACAAGAGAGAGTGACCGAGGCGTTATAGCAACAATTGCTGCCTTTGCTCTACACAACCGGACACCGGGTCCGAAGCCTTGCTAGAACCTTCACGGCTAGTAGGAGAAAAACCGGAATCCCTGCTGGACTTCAAGTCTCAGAGGGGCCCTATAGTGCTGATACGTAACCGGGGTCAGGGAGAACAGGAGTCAGGCCTGATCAGCCATAGGCTTAGGTTTTCTTGCCAAAAGAAGGCTCCACCACAATGTCGGCCGGGCGTAGCTGTTCTATACAGAGTTGAACTTCGCTTCAGGCAGGTTGGAAACTCACACATTAAGAAGTAAGGAGGCCTTAAACCTACTCAGTGATTACCTGGATGTGCATCCTCCACCCTGAGCAGCTTCCCGGGACATACCTGCTACCATCACCAGTAAAGGTATGGAAAGAGACTGATTTGTGTGTGACTGACTTATTGCCTGCACCCTGCACCGCCATATACTTTGAGGGATCTAGTCTTACCTGTGGAAGACTTAACATCTTGCTGCCCAGTAACATCCCTCAGAAGATTAACCCTGCAGCGCTGGTCTACCTGATCAGAAACCACAGGTGGCGTCACAAACAATTATTATAATCCCCTGTAAATATCCCCCTTTGTATGAGCGCCCAGGGCAACGGACCGAGCTGTGCTACCTGTGACATTCCCCATAGACTTCAACGGGCTCGGTGCTGAGTACCCATAAGCCCTGGTACTGTACGTGCGACTCACTATGTGTACTGCAACGTTTGGTATGGCTGGGTTTGAGTTTGAATGTTTGGGTTACGGCATCAATGAGGAAGCCAATTGTTGAAACTAACATGGAAGTTCTTTTATGCTTACAGCAGGAGCGAGCACGGGAAGTGTCATCTCAAGTGGAAGCTTGTCGGATGGTATGCCCAGAGGATTTATGGTCCCTGCCATGGGGGCAGTAAGCAATTTATTAGCCAAGTCGTTGGCTCCAGGCACATGGGCACATTATACTAGAGCATGGGAGCTGTGGGTCAATTGGGCGTCAGCGTTGGACAAGGGGTTAGGGGATGAGAGTTTATTATTGTTGTTTTTGGGACATCAATGGGAAGCGGGTTGGTCGGTTCCGAAGCTTAATACATTTTTGTCGGGAATATCATTTGGATTTAAATTTAGGGGTAGGCCGGACATGACAAAGTCATTCTTAGTTCAACAAACGGTGAAGGGGTGGAAAAAAGGTTGGAAGGTGTTGGATGGGAGAAGGCCAGTTTCTTATGATGTGCTTTTAGTTTTGGAAAGGGAAATGAAGGGAGTCTGTTCCTCACAATGAGAAATAACACTTTTTAAGGCGGCTTTTTCATTGGCATTTTTTGGGGCTTTTCGGCTGGGGGAATTAGTTTGTCCTTCAAGGTATAGAAAAGGGGGTCTTTTAAGGCAGGATGTGGCAGTCTTTCAAGATAGGATAACGTTATTCGTCCAGTCATCGAAAACAGATGTGGAGGGGAAGGGTTGCTCCATGGTTTTATTTGAAGTGAACGGTTCGCCAGTGTGCCCAGTACAATGCGTTAAAAATATTATGGAACTTGGGGGTCTTAATACCGACCCATTGTTAAGACACGAAGATGGGTAATTTTTGTCTCATTTTCAGTTCATGTCAATTTTTAAGCGGTGTCTGGGGAAAGCGGGTATAGTGTCTAATAATTATAGTGGGCATTCTTTTCGAATTGGTGCAGCTACGGAGGCTGCTAGACGGGGTATGGGGGAAGACGTGGTAAAGAGAATTGGACGTTGGGAATCGGCAAGATTCCGGTCGTATGTACGTCCGTCTTTGTTCAGTTATCCATGGCGAGGAATTAACATTCATCTTCTCTCTTCACACAGGTATGAACTGCATTCAGTGGAAGCAAACAGCTGAATGATAGAATCCCCACCTCTGCTATCTGTGTTGTATGCTGCACTATATATTAATGGTGTGCACTCCATACTTCTGCTTGCTGCCAAGCACTGCTTTACCATCTTGCAACATAGTTTAATGTGCCTGGTAATAATGCTTTGGAATAATTCATTTTTGCACTGTGTTTAAAACACTTACTGCTTCATATCCTGTGACTTGGGCCTCTCTAGATCCTATCAGGTGGAAGGTGGTAAAGCATATAGATGTTGCCAGGTTGCCTTTGATGATCTAACCACCCCCTGGTGTGCTGGCCCCAGCTGGCAAATTATCCCAAAACAGCTCCCACAATCCCACTTTCCTGACCCTGTAGTGTGGGCTATATATTTAGGAGTAGTCTAAGGGGCGCACGCAGTAAGGGGGCGCACGCATCACAAAAAGCAAAGCATCACGAAAGACAAGCATTGAGTAAAAGGCAGTTATCCATGGCAGTTAATCAGGGCAGGAATCAGGTAGCCCACACTTTGCTTTCTTTTAAATTATGTTCTTTATCTCTATCCTCCTGTGTTCCCTTGCCATCCACATTCACTGCCCCATCCCCCCTCCATCACGACTCATATACATCAGCCCCTCCATACTTCCCTCTCCCATGTACAGTTCCCATGCACTCCTCACCTTCCTGAGAAACCTCAGCCCATCTTGCCCAAACATATCACAGAAAAAACCTACTTACACCTACTTACAACTCCAACAAGTACCTGCTCTTTATCTTCCTACTCCTACTGATTTCAGGGGACATCTCCCCCAACCCTGGTCCATCCCCCAACCTCAATCCCTACCCTACCTCATGTCGAAACCATAATAATCTTGTTAATATTACTTGCACTCCCTCATCTCCTTCTTTCAATTGTGCCCTCTGGAATCCACGGTCTGCATGCAACAAACTATCTTTCCTGCACAACTACTTTCTGAACAACTCTCTTCATCTGTTGGCCCTCACTGAAACCTGGATTCAGGATTCTGACACGGTCTCCCCTGCTGCCATTTCCTATGGTGGCTTACAGTTCTCCTATTCCCCGAGACCCACAAACAGACACGGTGGTGGAGTTGGCATACTCCTGTCCCCCAATGCACTTTCCAGGTCATCCCCCCAATTCCATCACTCTCATTCCCTTCTTTTGAGGTCCACACCATCAGGCTCTTCCATCCCCTCTCCCTCAGAGTAGCGGTCATATATCGGCCCCCAGGCTCGCCCACCCAGTTCCTTGACCACTTCTCAGCCTGGCTGCCGCACTTCATGTCCTCAGAACTACCAACCCTTATCCTTGGAGACTTCAACATCCCCATTAACAGTCCTACTTCCACATCTGCATCTCAGCTTCTATCACTAACCACTTCTCTAGGCCTCTCACAGCTTTCAACCTCTGAGACACACAAGGATGGCAACACCCTTGACCTGGTCTTTGTCCGCCTCTGTTCAATCTCCCACCTAAATAACTCACCGCTTCCACTCTCTGACCACAACATTCTCTCCTTCACGCTCACAAATCCTCCACCACCCAGCGAACTCCTACCTACCACACATTCAGAAATCTACAAGCCATTAACCCTCAGACACTCTCAGACTCCCTACACTCTTCGCTGTCCCCAATCTCCTCTTTTTCTTGTCCTGATCTGGCTGTTCATCACTACAATGACACTCTTAGAAGCACCCTTGACCAAGTAGCACCGCTCACCCTCAGAACTTCCAAACACACAGTAAAACAGCCCTGGCTCACATCGCAAACTCACCTTCTCCAGCGATGCTCTAGGAGTGCTGAACGCCTATGGAGAAAAACCCGCACACCAGAAGACTTCATCCACTTTAAATTCATGTTAAGAACTTATAATGCAGCCCTTCACCTCGCCAAACAGACCTACTTCACCACCCTGATTTCCTCACTAGCCAACAACCCCAAGAAACTTTTTGACACTTTTCACTCCCTCCTCAGGCCAAAAGCACAAGCCCCTATCACTGACATTTGTGCTAACGACCTGGCCTCCCACTTTATAGAAAAAATAGATACTATCCGTCAGGAAATCTGCTCTCAACCACCAAGTGCTGTGACTCCCATCCCTCCCTGCATTTCCCCTGGCTCAATTTCCACATTTGATCCCATCACAGAAGAAGAAGTCTCCAGACTCCTCTCTTCCTCTCGTCCGACTACATGCACTACCGACCCCATTCCCTCACATCTCCTCCAGTCTCTCTCTCCTGTTGTCACAACTCACCTAACTACAATCTTCAATCTCTCACTCTCCTCTGGCATTTTCCCATCCTCCTTCAAACACTCCATCATTACTCCACTACTAAAGAAACCCGCTCTTGACCCTTCCTGCACAAACAACTACAGACCGGTCTCCAATCTCCCCTTCATCTCTAAACTTTTGGAGCGCCTAGTCTACTCCCGCCTCACCCGTTACCTCTCTACTCACTCCCTCCTAGACCCTTCACAGTCCGGCTTCCGACCCCTACATTCGACTGAAACTGCACTCATCAAAGTGACCAATGACCTTCTGACAGCAAAACGTAACGGCGACCACTCTCTGCTCATTCTACTCGACCTTTCTGCAGCTTTCGACACTGTTGACTACTGTCTCCTACTGTCTAGGCTCCAGTCACTAGGTATTAAGGACACTGTTTTCTCCTGGTTCCCTATCTTTCTGACCGCTCCTTCAGTGTTTTGTTCTCTGGCTCCACTTCATCTCCTCTTCCTCTCACTGTCGGTGTACCCCAGGGCTCAGTCCTTGGCCCCCTTCTCTTCTCTCTCTACACCGCCCCAATTGGACAGCCCATCAGCAGATTTGGCTTTCAGTACCATCTTTATGCTGATGACACACAATTATACACATCATCCCCCGACCTTACCCCTGCTGTACTACAGAACGCCACCGACTGTCTGTCCGCAGTCTCCAACATCATGTCTGCTCTCTATCTGAAACTTAACCTCTCCAAAACTGAACTTCTTCTGCTCCCGCCGTCTACTAACTTCCCTAAATCTGACATTTCCCTCTCAGTGGGCGGCACCATAAAAACACCCCGGCAGCAGGCTCGCTGTCTGGGTGTTATGTTTGACACCAATCTCTCCTTCACCTCCCATATACAATCTCTTGCCCGCTCTTGCCGCCTACACCTAAAGAACATCTCTAGAATCCGCCCTTTTCTCACCATGGAAACAACAAAAACCCTCACTGTAGCATTGATCCACTCCCGCCTGGACTACTGCAACGCTCTATTACTTGGCCTCCCCATTACTCGACTATCCCCTCTCCAGTCCATCCTTAATGCAGCAGCCAGGGTCATCCATCTGGCTAATCGGTACTCGGACGCGTCCGCTCTTCGCCAGTCCTTACACTGGCTGCCCATTCATTATAGGATCCAATTCAAAGTACTTGTTCTCACCCACAAAGCTCTCCACACTGCAGCACCCCCCTACATCTCCTCCCTCATTTCTATCTATCGGCCTAACCGACTGCTGCGCTCTGCAAACGACTTTCGACTAACCTCTGCACTAATCCGTACCTCCCACTCCCGACTCCAAGACTTCTCCCGCGCTGCGCCAATCCTCTGGAATGCTCTACCCCAAGAAATTAGGACTATCCACAATTTGCATGGTTTCAGGCGCTCCCTCAAAACACATCTGTTCAGAGCGGCCTATCACATTCACTAATCAAAGTCATTCTCTGTGTAAGTGTGTGTGTGTGTAGCCCATTCACTATCTCCATCCATCCCTCACTCCCTCAAGATGGCTGGACCATCATTGTAAATGCACCATTGTATATACACACCTGTACTTTGTATCTCCCCCACCTCATTGTAGATTGTAAGCTCTCACGAGCAGGGCCGTCTTATTTTGCTTTAATTACTGTATTGTTAACGTTGTTACTTATGACTTGTGTTCTGAAACTGTTAAACTGTAAAGCGCTGCGGAATATGATGGCGCTATATAAATAAAGATTATTATTATTATTATTATTATTGTTATAAGTTTGATCTGGGTATAATGGCTAACCTCTGTTTGAATTTGTGGTTTTTCTTATGTTTGTTTTTCTTTCCAGAATCAAGACCTTTGCTGACATGGATAATGGGGCATTCGTTTGTCCTCTGGGCGGCACTTAGGGCTGCGGTTCGTCCGGATGGGCGCCAATTGGGCATTCCGAGAACTACATCTGTGCTGCACTGGATTGGTAAACGGGGAATGACATGGAATTGTTTCTGGCCCGAGTTTCATAGATTCGTTCGGTTGGATAGGGCACCGGAGGTCTTGGTCATTCACCTGGGTGGGAATGACTTGGGTAAACGCCCGTGTAGAGCATTAATTAGGGATATTAAATTTGATGCGTTGCATTTATGGGCTATGTTTCCGAAGTTATTAATAGTTTGGTCGGACATTATTCTGAGAAAAGTCTGGCGAGGGGCGAGATCTGTACAGGGTATTAACAAGGCTCGGATTAAGTTGAACAGAGCAGTTTCCCGTTTCATGGTAAGGAATGGGGGGATCGTGGTGAGACATTGGGATCTGGAGTCTGGGGAAGGCGAATTTTGGAGGAAGGACGGGGTTCACTTGAATGCAATTGGGCTAGATATGTGGTGCCTGGCTATACAGGAGGGCATTGAGAAGGGCTTAAAGGTATGGAGGGACATAAATGTTTAAGGGGATTAGAACATTTATGTTAGTGGCGTGGGGGGGGAAAGGTCCTCGAAGTTGGTAATACTAAAATGGTGGCTCGGAGGGGGGGGGGATCTTAACAGCTCCTGGACTCCCCCTTAGGTGGATTAAATGGTCGGAAATGCAGGTCACAAGGAGTGTTGGAATTTGGAATGGAATTTGGGATTTGTGGCGGATACTGGCAATGCGAGTCTGATCTCATGTCTTCGAGCTGGTGTTTAGCGGCTGGAGGCACGACTTCGCAGGGGACCAGATTTGGAAAGGTGATGTTATAAATTTTGATGGCTTCGAGGACCACCCCCTCCGTGGAAAATGTTTGAACTGTTAATTGGATGTTAAATTGTTAATAAAAGGCTGCTGTGGCCAATTTATCCAAAACTAGGATTGGTGTCAATTATTCGACGTTTGGGATAGAAGGGGGAAAAGTTATGTGATGAGCGGTGGTGGGGCCTTGGTAAGGGCAAGGAAGTTTAAAGGTTTCACGAATACCTGACTGTCAAGTGAGGCCGGACTGAGACCCGTAGGGTTTAGAAAGGGAGGCCATCATGACAGGGGTTGAGGGAACCTAAGAGTTAATGGGGATATTGTTTAGGTATCATAAAGGGGTTAATCTGGATCAGAATGACTGGGGGTTAGTTCATTGGCCGCTCGGGGCACGGGAGGGGGGGAGGAGGCGGAGTATATTATGGGGATATAAAAGGCTGAGGTAATAACTGGGGGCAACCATTTTAGGTGCCCCGAGCTTATTATTAACAAGCTCCCACCCACCCGTCCCTTATTTAAATTGGTTCAGGGAGTTTTAGTAATCTAGGGAAGCGTTAATGGGAATTGCATTTGTTTTAACTGTTTATTGTGCTTTGTCACGGCAGCTTGGCGTGGGGTGGGAAAGGTCCTCAAAGTTGGTAATACTAAAATGGTGGCTCGGAGGGGGGGATCTTAACAGCTCCTGGACTCCCCCTTAGGTGGATTAAATGGTCGGAAATGCAGGTCACAAGGAGTGTTGGAATTTGGAATGGAATTTGGGATTTGTGGCGGATACTGGCAATGCGAGTCTGATCTCATGTCTTCGAGCTGGTGTTTAGCGGCTGGAGGCACGACTTCGCAGGGGACCAGATTTGGAAAGATGATGTCATAAATTTTGATGGCTTCGAGGACCACCCCCTCCGTGGAAAATGTTTGAACTGTTAATTGGATGTTAAATTGTTAATAAAAGGCTGCTGTGGCCAATTTATCCAAAACTAGGATTGGTGTCAATTATTCGACGTTTGGGATAGAAGGGGGAAAAGTTGTGTGATGAGCGGTGGTGGGGCCTTGGTAAGGGCAAGGAAGTTTAAAGGTTTCACGAATACCTGACTGTCATGACGTTCGATGTTGTCAGACGTTCTTATTTACCCCTTATGTACAGCGATGCGTGCTGGCCAGTGGGAGACCAACAATTAAAAAAAAGGTCCAGGACATTCAGTGACGATCAGCGATACCCAGCAGGGGGGCTGATCGTCACTGCGTGTCACACATAGCGAGATCGCTAGCGGGGTCGCTGTTGCGTCACAAAACTTGTGACTCAGCAGCGATCTCGCTTAGTGTGACGGGGCTTTAGCCTATGTGATCCATGTAACAGCCGCAGTGAATATAAAGGGAACCTGTCACCAGGAATAAAGCCCCCGTCTCACACAGCAATATCGCTAGCGAGATCGCTGCTGAGTCACTAGTTTTGTGACGCAGCAGCGATCTCGCCAGCGATATCGCTGTGTGTGACATTCAGCGACGATCAGCCCCCCTGCTGGGTATCGCTGATCGTCGCTGAATGTCCTGGACATTTTTTTGATCGCTGGTCTCCCACTGACAGGCACGCATCGCTGCGTGTGACAGGCGGGAGACCAGCGATCCGCTGGTAACCAAGGTACACAGCGGGTTTCCAGGCGCGGGGCAGTGCCTGGGAACCCGCTGTGTACCTTGGATACCAGCGCCCTTCATCAGGGCGCTGGTATCCAACGTACACTGCGGGTAACTAAGCGATGTTACCCGCAGTGTCGCTGTGCTGATTGCTGCCTGAGCTGCCTGTTTGGCAGCTCAGCAGCGATCATGTAGCGATACACCAGCGATCCTGATCGTTGTCGGGATCGCTGTTGTATCGCTATGTGAGACCCGGGCTTAATGCTGTGAACCTACAGATATGGGGTTTATCTGCAGATTTAACTTGCAGATATGGGGTTAACCTACAGATGTAGATATGGGGTTAGCCTGCAGATATGGGGTTAATCTGCACATATGGGGTTAACCTACAGATGTGGGGCTAATCTGCAGACATGGGATTACCTTGCAGATATGAGATTAACCTGCAGATATGAAGTTAATGTTCACATATGGGGTTAATCTGCAGATATGGGGTTAACCTACAGATATGGGGTTAACCTGCAAATATGGAGTTACCGTATATACTCGTGTATAAGCCGACCCGAGTATAAGACGACCCCCCTAATTTTGCCACAAAAAACTGGGAAAACTTATTGACTCGCGTATAAGCCTAGGGTGGAAAATGCAGCAGCTACTGGTAAATTTCAAAAAATAAAAATAGATACCAATAAAAGTAAAATTAATTGAGACATCAGTAGGTTAAATGTTTTTGAATATCCATATTGAATCAGGAGCCCCATATAATGCTCCATACAGTTCATGATGGCCCCATAAAATGCTCCATACAAAATACGCCCCATATAATGCTGCACAAAGGTTAATAATGGCCCCAAAGATGCTCCATAGAATAATATGCCACATATGCTGCTCCATAAAGGTTATGGCCCCATAAAATGCTCCATAGATTATGCCCCATAAGATGCTCCATAGATTATGCCCCATAAAATGCTCCATAGATTATGCCCCCATATGACGCTCCATAGATTATGCCCCCATATGACGCTCCATATATTTTATGCCCTATAAGATGCTACATAGAATAGGCCCCAAATGCTGCTGCAAATAAACAAAAAAATGACATACTCACATCTTGTCGCTGGGATCCAGGTGCCGGCGTTCTGAGCAGGCGGGGACACCAGCACGCTATAGGGGCCAGGTGCCGGTGTCACCGCTGGCTCAGGGCCCTGGCACCTGAGATATTCACCTGTCCCTGGTCCACCTCTGCACTCCTCTGTGTCTTCCGGGTCCTCTGTCAGTGAGTGCTCAGGCAGAGGGCGCGGCGTGCACTAACTGCGTCATCGCGCCCTCTGACCTGAATGTCACAGCCAGAGGACGCAGAGGATAGAGCGGCGCGCAGAGGTGGACCGGGGACAAATGAATATCGCATATACTTACCCTCTCATGGACCGTCTCTGCAGCCCCCTGCTTCTCTCCGCGGTCTTCGGCAGCTCTTCCTTCCTTCAGCGGTCACGTGGTACCGCTCATTAAAGTCATGAATATGCGCATTTTCATGACTTTAATGAGCGGTACCACTTGACCGCTGAAGGAAGGAGCCTGAGAAGTGGGGGAGCTGCAGAGACGCGTCGGGGGGTGAACATGATCTGGCTCCCCCTCCCCCGCCGACCCCTGGAATATATGACTCGCATATAAGCCGAGAGGGGGACTTTCAGCCTTAAAAAATGGGCTGAAAATCTCGGCTTATACGCGAGTATATACGGTAAGTTACATAGTTAAATAGTTAGCGAGTCCAAAAAAAGACATTTGTCCATCCAGTTCAGCCTAAATTCCGTCAGAATAAATCCCCAGATCTACGTCCTTCTAAAGAACCTAATAACTGTAAGATACAATATTGTTACGCTCCAGGAAGACATCCAGGCCTCTCTTGAACCCCTCGACTGAGTTCGCCATCACCACCTCCTCAGGCAAGGAATTCCAGATTCTCACTGCTCTAACAGTAAAGAATCCTCTTCTATGTTGGTGGAAAAACCTTCTCTCCTCCAGACGCAGAGAACGACCCCTTGTGACCGTCACCTTCCTTGGTATAAACAGATCCTCGGAGAGATATTTGTATTGTCCCATTATATACTTATACAGGGTGGGCCATTTATATGGATACACCTAAATAAAATGGGAATGGCTGGTGATATCAACTTCTTGCTTGTGTCACATTAGTGTATGGGAGGGGGAAAACTTTTCAAGATTGGTGGTGACCATGGCGGCCATTTTGAAGTTGGCCATTTTGGATACAACTTTATTTTTTTCAATGGGAAGAGGGTCATGTGACACATCAAACTTATTAAGAATTTCACAAGAAAAACAATGATGTGCTTGGTTTTAATGTAACTTTATTCTTTTATGAGTTATTTACAAGTTCATAACCACTTATAAAATATGTTCAAAGTGCTGCCCATTGTGTTGGATTGCCAGTGCAACCCTCTTCTCCCACTCTTGACACACTGATAGCAACACCGCCGAAGAAATGCTAGCATAGACTACCAGTATCTGTTGTTTCAGATGCTGCACATCTCGTATCTTCACAGCATAGACAATTGCCTTCAGATGACCCCAGAGATAAAAGTCTAATGGGGGTCAGATCGGGAGACCTTGGTGGACATTCAACTGGCCCACGACGACCAATCCACTTTCCAGGAAACTGTTCATGTAGGAATGCTCGGACCTGACACCCATAATGTGGTGGTGCACCATCTTGCTGGAAAAACTCAGGGAACGTGCCATCTTCAGTTTCCTGGAAAGTGGATTGGTCGTCGTGGGCCAGTTGAATGGCCACCAAGGTCTCCCGATCTGACCCCATTAGACTTTTATCTCTGGGGTCATCTGAAGGCAATTGAGTCATTCCATGTCAAGTGGACCAGTGGTCCCCACTCGACCTTCTCCGATTTTGCTGAAAATTTATAAGAATGTACATGTATGTTTGAAAAGAGGTTTTGTAAATTTTTAGGGCCAGTTCTCAAATACATTGGGCACTGTTGACCTTTCACTGGAGGTTCCACCAAGCCTGCGGCTTCAGCTAAGAGGATTTTGCAAACTTTGGCACATAGCCATTAGAGTTCTATACTGGCTATGATGCTGAAATTTGGCATACTAGCTCAACTTTTGCTGCTAAACACGATAAAATTATTACTGGCTATGACAAAACAATATTTCGGCCGCAATTTTGTGTCAAAGTAGCTTGTAAAACGCGTCGCATAAAATTTATGCCAAACTTTGCCCATGTATAACTCAAGACCAAAAACCAATAGTAACTGGTGCTTTGCCCTGTACACCAAACATCTACATGACTTTGCATTGCTGCAATATCACGGTCAAACCATATGTATTTGTAGAAATATTCACACCCACATATGATGAAAAACTTAAAAAAAACCGAATTTTACCTATTTTTAGGTCAAATTTCTCAAAAAGGGTACCCCTAAAATATATTAATTCGGATATCATTAGAAAGAGCACATTTTTCTCTACAAGGATCATTGGTTTTTTTTTTTGGAGTCTCTCCGTTTAAGAAAAGAAAAATGCCACTGAACATGGTGTTATTTATTAATAAGCAATGAATGGTAACTGCACTATTCAAACCCTTGCGTTGGTCCATGGTGGTTATACCACAACCAATTCCCTAAGAATTGGTATTATAATCCTATTAAGAATTGTAATAATGCTGTCTTTCGAGAATTGGCAGCCCCATCGCCTAGGAGCCATGGCCGATAGCCGTGCAAGGCCAGCCGGGGGCGGTCTCTTTATCGCAGGTTCCGAAGCCTGAGGGTGGGTGTCTTTGCCTAGGATCCCAAGCCTAATATCGGGTATCTTTTGTTGGTTCCCAAGCCATAATGTTCAGTCTAAGTGGTCTGGAATTGTTGCTGAATTTGCAACATAATCGGTTCAGAGAAGCTGTATTGTCGGCCCATTGCTGTTGCAGCTGGTGCTGGAATTATTGCAATAATTGACTGCTCGGGAATCCAGCATGTATCATTTCTCACAGGCCAGTGAAAGAAGCTAGCTGGTCCATGAGGATGCATAAAATTTATTAATGCATCATGGTCGTCGACTGAAATTTCAGAAATATTTCCAATCCACCAGTTCCTATCGTAAATGCAGGCAATGTATTGCCCTGGCAGGAGGTTTGCAATTGGCACAAAAGGCATTTCTGATCTGACAGATCTATCTACATGGGCAATGAAAGATGATGGGTCATTTGACACCCTTGAAATGCGAATCTTTTTGTCATCAATTGGCACAAACTGGTGATTTTCTCTTGTTCCAGCAATTGTATGTCCATCTTTGAATCTTTCCTCTTGAACTACCCGTATTTTGTCAATTTTTTCTTTTGGAACAAAAAAAAATTTGATTCCATGCAGTTGCTCATTGCAAAAGTTGAATAAATCCACCGGGGTCAGTATTTGGTTTTCAGTTGGGCGTTGAAGACTGGCATGAGCTGCCAACCTCTTTGCTGTCCCTCCAATCCCATCATAGGGCGACTTTCCATGACTGGTACCAAAAAAATTCCATTCAGCGCTGATATTGAAATCAACCTTGTGGTGGCACAAGTTGAGAAAATTTTTGAAATTTTTGTACTGGGCTGCAGATCCATCGCTGAAGTAGTGGATATGACGAATCCCATAGATGAGAGTCTTGAGATACTCCACAATTACAGTTAAGAAAGTGTGGACTGCAACTGTGTCATGTCGTGAGCAATCACTGATTATGCACAAGCTGACGTTCTGCGCAGCTTCACCATTTAACTCCTTGAAGTAAATTACAAATGGGTGTACTGTAGCTTGACTATTTTCCCAGTGGAAACCTTGAATGGCATATTGAACAATAAATGAGTAATTTTCAGCAAAGTCCATAAGGATCACAAGCTCTCCAGGTCTCAGATTTTCCTTCAACGATTTCAAATAGCTACTTTGATGCTTGGCGATGTAGTGATGGCTACAAAGTTTAGAAATGTTCAAAACCAATTCTTCAATGAAATCTTCTATAGTCAGTTGTTTGGTATCAAGCGTGTCTCGATCAGTGTGAATCCATTGTTTGAACTCAATAATATATTCAGGTCACTGTTGACAAACACATTGACTAGAAATTCTTTTAAAACTTCAGGACCCGGGCATTTATCACAACGGCCAAGCATACAGTCCTTGGATTCAATTCCACAGACCATTTTGCATATGAGCTCTTTGTAGTCATCATTGATTGGGAATGCTGCAAGCTTTAGTTTGACATTTTGGTGAATGGTACACACACAAACGGAATGTGTTCCAGCAGATCCAACGGTTACGCACCACTTTGGTCGAAGCTCACAAAACTTGGAAAATCCAATTTCAGGGCCATTCCGATCCGATAGGCAACAAACATTTCCTCATATTGCTCAGTAATAGTCGCTTTTGCATCTGCTTTTTTTCTCCTGCTATTCGCACTGATACATAGTCTTTTTTACCAGGGCACATTCGACTGAATTCATCATCCTCAAAAATGCCTGCACCTTTTTCTTCACTTCCTCAGAAACTTTCTTGCCACGCTTGATTCTAGGTAAGGCTAAGATCCCATGTTCATATTTAAGCTTTCGAGCTTGTTTGACCATTCGTTCAGAGACACCGAATTCGTCTGATATAGCCTTAATGGACCAACTTTAGGTGCCAATGTCAAGATTTGGACCTTTTCTGCCCGACTGGACACCTGCAGCTTTCGCTTCAAATCTGCCAAAAGGTGATTGTAATCCAGACACATTTTGCACTGTGCTGTTTTTGTTTGCTCAATGTCTTTCGGCTCAAGCACTCCAATTGAAGCAATCTTGCTAGAAAATGCATTAATAAATTTTATGCATCCTCATGGACCAGCTAGCTTCTTTCACTGGCCTGTGAGAAATGATACATGCTGGATTCCCGAGCAGTCAATCATTGCAATAATTCCAGCACCAGCTGCAACAGCAATGGGCCGACAATACAGCTTCTCTGAACCGATTATGTTGCAAATTCAGCAACAATTCCAGACCACTTAGACTGAACATTATGGCTTGGGAACCAACAAAAGATACCCGATATTAGGCTTGGGATCCTAGGCAAAGACACCCACCCTCAGGCTTCGGAACCTGCGATAAAGAGACCGCCCGCGGCTGGCCTTGCACGGCTATCGGCCATGGCTCCTAGGCGATGGGGCTGCCAATTCTCGAAAGACAGCATTATTACAATTCTTAATAGGATTATAATACCAATTCTTAGGGAATTGGTTGTGGTATAACCACCATGGACCAACGCAAGGGTTTGAATAGTGCAGTTACCATTCATTGCTTATTAATAAATAACACCATGTTCAGTGGCATTTTTCTTTTCTTAAACGGAGAGACTCCAAAAAAAAAAAACAATGATCCATGTAGAGAAAAATGTGCTCTTTCTAATGATATCAGAATTAATATATTTTAGGGGGACCCTTTTTGAGAAATTTGACCTAAAAATAGGTAAAATTCGTTTTTTTTAAGTTTTTCATCATATGTGGGTGTGAATATTTCCACAAATACATATGGTTTGACCGTGATATTGCAGCAATGCAAAGTCATGTAGATGTTTGGTGTACAGGGCAAAGCACCAGTTACTATTGGTTTTGGTCTTGAGTTATATATGGGCAAAGTTTGGCATAAATTTTATGCGACGCGTTTTACAAGCTACTTTGACACAAAATTGCAGCCGAAATATTGTTTTGTCCTAGCCGGTAATAATTTTATCGTGTTTAGCAGCAAAAGTTGAGCTAGTATGCCAAATTTCAGCATCATAGCCAGTATAGAACTCTAATGGCTATGTGCCAAAGTTTGCAAAATCCTCTTAGCTGAAGCCGCAGGCTTGGTGGAACCTCCAGTGAAAGGTCAACAGTGACCAATGTATTTGAGATCTGGCCCTAAAAATTTACAGAACCTCTTTTCAAACATACATGTACATCCTTATAAATTTTCAACAAAATCGGAGAAGGTCGAGTGGGGACGATTTTTAAAACTGGTCCACTTGATGTGGAATGACCCAATTGTCTATGCTGTGAAGATACGAGATGTGCAGCATCTGAAACAACAGATACTGGAAGTCTGTTAGCATTTCTTCTGTGGTGTTGCTATCAGTGTGTCAAGAGTGGGAGAAGAGGGTTGCATTGACAATCCAACACAATGGGCAGCACTTTGAACACTTTTTATAAGTGTCATAAACTTGTAAATAACTCATGAAAGACTAAAGTTACGTGACTGTGGCACCCCAGGAGTCCGGTTGCCACAGTGGCATTGCCTCCCTCACAGGGGGTGATGTCATGCCTTAAAGGAAGGAGGGGTCCTCTTACCAGGTAACACCAGGATCCAGCACTTTTCCTGACTCCAGACCAGAAGGGGGAGCTCTAACACCCAGTTTCAGGGGAGCTTCTCTATAAGTTCTGGCCTGGAGGCGGGGTTAGTCAGTGTGTGAGAGAAGTCGAGTCTGAGTAGTGAGTGTGAGAGAATAGGAGTGAAGTCGAGGAGAACCTGAGGAGTGGAGCTGCAACCAAGCTCACCCAGAACTGAGCGCTAGAAACCGGACACCAGAGTCCGTGGCTGTGCGGGTACTGAAGTCCCGGCAGTTGAATCTGGAGGGCAGGGGACTGCAGGTCATCTGGCCCCAGCTAACATCCGACGGCACAGCAGCATATGAGAGCCCGGAGCCGCCACGAGGAACGACACCTGAAATAGGCTCAAGCTGCCTGCCATGCGGGTAATGTTTCATTTCAACCGCCAGGGAGAGGAACTTGAGTGAGCTTAAACCAGCAAGGACCAAAAAGGTCAGCGCAGTAGGAAGGTCTCCGAACCCACCTGGCTAGGCGTACCCCAAATTGCTCTCAGACTGCCCGGATCCTTGCTACCATCTGTTGTCAGTGCCCCGGACTGCACCTTCAACCATCCAGTAAAGGTAAAGGAAACTACAGTCCCTGTGTCTTAGACCAAAACGTTAATGTCCAGAACCGCAGCATAATGACTAAAAGGTCAATATAGTATAACCCGACAGCTGCTTACCAAAAAAAGGACCCATAACTAGGTTCATAAACATTGAATAGAATCCAATAAATTATACATGAACCTAAACACCATATGTTAAAAAGGTATAGATTTTATTGAAAAATATAAAGTAGAACACATAAATACAAGTTAAAAAGTGGGAAACCCAAAAAGGGACACCACAATCCACAATACGACAAAAGGAGGTTGCATACAGACACAAAGTTTCCAATAAAGATTGTAGCCCCTCTATCTAAATGACTTCTAAATATAGGACAAGGGTCCACTAAGTGGGTATATAAACAATCACAATCACTAATACATAAAGTAAGAGTGTCAGCAATATATTACCTCCTGTGGATCGTGGTGCCAGCCCCAACGTACGTTTCTGCTGTGCAGCCTTCTTCCGGGGGTGGCATCACACCAGCTGGAGCAGGATTATATATACATATGTCACCAATAGGGTCCACAAAACATAGATTCAATTTCTAAAACATGTGCCCATTGGTCCGTGAGTGTATATAAACATGTGTGTCCCATAAACAGAGAACCTCTCCGTAAGGGACCCACCCATGGGCGGTATAAAGATACATTCATCCAATCATGCGTCCCGAATTCAAGGCAGCTCAAAATCATGCCAGAGGTCTGAATAGGCAGGATTTAATATACAATTCAAGAAGTGGGCATAGTGATCAATTGAGGGAATCCAATAAAGTGAGAATGATAACTACATATCACTCACAGTGGAACCTCATGCGCAAGGCAATGACTAAATTCTGGCCTATCCTTTTGGCTGACTCTACCCTCAGTAAATATCTATCTCCTACTCCGAGTATTACTGCAAGATGCAGTAAGAATCTATGTTTTGTGGACCCCTATTGGTGACATATGTATATATAATCCTGCTCCAGCTGGTGTGATGCCACCCCCGGAAGAAGGCTGCACAGCCGAAACGTACGTTGGGGCTGGCACGACGATCCACAGGAGGTAATATATTGCTGACACTCTTACTTTATGTATTGTGATTGTGATTGTTTATATACCCACTTAGTGGACCCTTGTCCTATATGTAGAAGTCATTTAGATAGAGGGGCTACAATCTTTATTGGAAACTTTGTGTCTGTATGCAACCTCCTTTTGTCGTATTGTGGATTGTGGTGTCCCTTTTTGGGTTTCCCACTTTTTAACTTGTATTTATGTGTTCTACTTTATATTTTTCAATAAAATTTATACCTTTTTAACATGGTGTTTAGGTTCATGTATAATTTATCGGATTCTAGTCCCTGTGTCTTGCAGTCATTTCTTGTACCCTCAGTCCTGCACTACAACCGTAGCCATCATTGACTTTAACCCTTTAACTGCCCTGAGGCCTAGCTCTACCTGTGGGGAGCACAACTATCTCAGCTGCATCATCATTGGCCCCAGCGGTCTCCCTCAGCAGCGTCGGCCATATATAGTCGAACATGGCAGGTGGTGTCATGTTAATTCCCCTATAAACTACCTCCATTACGTTTATTGCCATTTTACTGGACGCCCAGGGCCACGGACCGGGTCACCGCTGCCATGACTTCCCCTTTAAGAATTGTCCGGCCTGGTTTTGAGTGCCCCACGGCCCTGGTGGGCGCTCCAACTTGGCGTCACGAATAGGATTCCGTAACCCGGTATTACCGGGTACTGTGTGCCATAGACTTATTTGAACTATAGAATCGCCGCCATTACTGCGTCACACAGTGGGCGGGAAAGCAGGAGGCCTCGACTTGGAAACCTTAAGGAGCTCCATCCATCTTGCCTGCGGAGCAGCCGCTTACTACGGTAATGATAAACAGCCTGGCTGAGGTTCACTGGGGGGGAAGAAAATGTCCAACCTGGATGGAGATGCAGCGGCAGTTGCAGACGCAGCCCCCGTAGTACCACTATCAATGCCGTGCATACCGGGAGCGGCCTGGTTACCGCAATACTCAGGGGAGTCGCACACCCTGAGAGATTTCAAGGAGAGACTATGTAGTTTGTTTGAAGTGTACCCCCTGTCTGAGAGTCAAAAAATCAGCATCGTCACTGGCCAGTTACTGGTGCGGCCCAGAGGGAGGTAAAGTGCTGGTCGGACACTGATAAAAGAACTGTCAAGCAAATCTTGGACACAATCGACACCCGCACTGCAGCAGAAATAAAAATGAGATTCTTTGCATGCAAACAAAGGGTGCAGGACAGTATATGGCACTATGCCCTTAACCTTCAGGAGGCGCTACGGACCAAAAAGCAGGTTGACCCCAACAGCGTACAAGACAAGGAAAAGTTGCTAAAGGAGCAGTTTATTGAGGGACTCCTGTCCAACAACCAAAGGACACAACTGCGCATCATTGCCCTACAAAACCCTGACCTGGACTTCGCACACTTTAAAAATAGGGCCATCAGGGTGCTGCGTGAATGCAGGACAGTATATGGCACTATGCCCTTAACCTTCAGGAGGCGCTATGGATCAAAAAGCAGGTTAACCCCGACAGCGTACAAGACAAGGATAAGTTGCTAAAGGAGCAGTTTATTGAGGGACTCCTGTTCAACACCCAAAAGACACAGCTGCGCATCATGGCCCTACAAAACCCTGACCTGGACTTCGCACACTTTAAAAATAGGGCCATCCGGGTGCAATTTTTTTTCGTTTATCAAATTATAGTGGCACAGTGCCCTCTAGGTGCCCAGCAATTACATACCAACAGGAGGCAGCATCCTCTCCCCAGACTCCCATTGAGGCCGACGCACAGACCCTAGATAATGACTCCTCTGCAGGCCTACGTCTCCAGGTCCAGGAGTTGACTAAAAGTGTGGCTCCATTAACCAAAGCTGTGCAGTCCATGCAAGTGTCCCCAATGGAGAAGATCCGGCTGGCCTCCAGTCCAGATGGCGTCCCGTGGCGACAGCAGAGGAGAATCCCACCGACCAGAGGGAGAGACAACGACCGCTACGACCAGGACGGACAAACCATCTGTCGCCGCTGCAACAAGGCGGGGGAACATCGCAAGATTCTGCAATTTAAACAAGCAACCACTGGGGCAGAGGGCCAACCCCCATGAGTAAGACGACTAGGCCCACAAAGTTGGCGAGACAAGTACGTGGGAGGACGGCCGGTGCTGCCCGTCGTGCTTGATGGCATCCCGATGAATGCTGTACTGGACACCGGCTCCCAGATGACAACAATGCCATATATCCTTTTTAAACTGTATTGGGCTGATTCAGACATTACACACAGCCCAGATGAGCACCTTAACATCTTTGCCAGCAATGGTCAGCCCTTGCCTCAGGTGGGGTATAAAGAGGTGGCCATCAAGGTTGGTCGAGTAGAGTTGCAGTCGCAAGGTTTAATTATAGTTGATATTGACAAACAAGAATGCCATCCTATGATTACTCTAGGCTCCAATGTAATTGAGAATTGTCTTGGAGAAATTATTGTTTTGTTGCAACAGGTAGCTGAGACCGCCAGTTCCAGTCAGCAGCGTGTCCTGCAAAAGGAAATCAGAGCCCTGATGCAGAGACCATAGGTAGAGCTGTCTGGTGGAGAAGTTGGCAGTGTCAGAATGAGTGATCCATTCCCCATTGCAGTTCACTCGAGGAGTGAAACGTTAATTTGGTGTCGGGCAGCAATAGGCCTCAGGGATCAAGATTACCAGGCCCTGGTAGAACCCATGTACTCTGATAGTAGGCCCACCATCCTGACAGCCAGAGAGGTAGTCAATGTCCGCAAGGGGAGGGTACCGATACGCATCCTGAATTGTGGGGAGAAAGAGGTCCAATTACCCCGGTATGCCACCCTTGCTAAGCTGTTCACTGTCAGTAACAGTGCAATAGAGGCAGCGGAACCCTTGCTTCCGTCTGACAGGCGGAGGACAATGGCTCTGAGGGGCAGTAGAGTGGACAGACATTGTGTGATTTTGGTCAGTAAGGAGGTGATGTCAGGTCGAGATAGGTAGATCTGTGTGTCATCGGCGTGCAGATGATATTGCAAACTGTGGGATTCTATGAGCTGTCCCAGGCCGAAGGTGTAGATGGAGAAGAGTAGGGGTCCTAGAACTCAGCCTTGGGGAACCCAGAAACACAGGGGGTGAGGTGAGGTGGTGTGGGAGAGGGAGACACTGAATGTCCCCGTAACACCAACACTACGGAAGTTGCCAGTACAACTGTTAGGTCTTCCTGAGTCTGGTGGATTTTTAAAGACTCTGCCGATCACCTCAAACAGGCCAATGCACCACCGGCCATGCCAGCATCAGCAGGGGTAGCAAAAATAACAGCCTGTCCACCACCACCATGATCAGGCACATGACAGCAAAGCACCCGAATTTGTGGGCCGAACACCAGGCTTCAGGAGTAACAGTGTCTGCGGACGATACTACAAATCCCTGTCCATGGTTATTGCAAAGATGCCTCCTGCCCTGCATCTGTCGTTGCACACAAACTCAATTAGCACCATCAACAATCACGTCCATGTCCTTGTCCCAGCGCAGCGTTCACTTGTCCATAGCTCAGTCCTTGTAACGCAAGCGGAAATATCCAGTCAAAGCAACAAAGAACCCACTACGAAATTCACCCTTTTCTCATCTGCTTGTGCTCTAAAAGTTGGCTTTTAGCCTCGTGGAGATGGAAGCTATTGTAGCGCCGGCGTCCCTGCCCTCTGCCAGGCAGGGACGCTGTTCCCCTGCGCCAGCGTCCTCTGCCAGGCAGGGACGTCGCCCCCCTTACCCACGCTCGGCGTCCTCCTTCCGCCCTGCTGGGGTCGCGCGCTCCTTCCCTGCTGCTGGACTTAGGGCGCGCGCCCGCGCGCTCCCCCGCTCTTAAAGGGGCCGCGCGCATCTTTCAAAAAAGGTCCCCGGCCAATGCCGGAGGACTCCACCCTATATAAAGTACTCCCTCCTTAATGGAGGTGCCCGAGCAATGTTGTTGCACTGTTTACTCTGCTTCAGCCCTCAGGTTCCGTTACCAGTTACCTGCCTGTCTCCTGCCAGTTTGCTGTCTGCTACCTGTCCGCAAGCCTACCTGGAGGTTCGGCCGTCACCGGTGGTGACCATCGGCTATTCCAGAGAATCTCGCCTGCTCACTTTGGGGCGCTCATCTGCCATCTGCCTGCAGACCTACCCGGAGGTTCGGACATCACATGCGGTGACCATCGTCTATTCCAGAGACTCTCGCCTGCTCACTTGGGGGCGTTCATCTGCCATCTGCCTGCAGACCTACCCGGAGGTTCGGACGTCACATGCGGTGACCATCGTCTATTCCAGAGACTCTCGCCTGCTCACTTGGGGGCGTTCATCTGTCATCTGCCTGCTAGCCTACCGGGAGGCTCCACCATCTCAGGTCGTATATACCTATCCATCCAGAGACTGCCCCGGTCACTTGCCGTGACTACCTGCCTGTCTATCCAGAGACTGCCCCGGTCACTTGCCGTGACTACCTGCCTGTCTATCCAGAGACTGCCCCGGTCACTTGCCGTGACTACCTGCCTGTCTATCCAGAGACTGCCCCGGTCACTTGCCGTGACTACCTGCCTGTCTATCCAGAGACTGCCCCGGTCACTTGCCATGACTACCTGCCTCTCTATCCAGAGACTGCCCCGGTCACTTGCCGTGACTACCTGTCTGTATATCCAGAGACTGCCCCGGTCACTTGCCGTGACCTCCTTCCCGTCTGTCCTAAGACTGTCCCTGTCACTTGCCGTGACTTCCTGTCCGTCTCCCCGGGCGCCACCCGCTCCTTTACAAGGAAAGCCTCCTTGTATAATAAAGCTCAGAGGTTCCGCCTCCCTGACCCGTTACAGCTATCTGCAATCTGATTTTGGCATCCATCCCAAAGTACTCTGTCCGCAGCCGCCACTATTTCTCCCGATGTGCCGTCACGGCATTACACAAGCACAGTACATTACCCGTGCCCACAACCATGCTGTTACTGGTAAAGTACACCTAACCACGGACACGTGGACAGGTGCTTGTGGCCAGGGACGGTACATCTCACTGACGGCACACTGGGTTAACATAGTGGAAGCCGGGACCCAGTCGAACATTGGGATGGAACATGTCTGCCCGACGCCAAGGATTGCGTGCCCTACATCAATCACGCTTGCCCCAGTCTACAGATGCTCACCTCCACCTCTTCATCCTCCATCTCCGAAATGAACACTGTTGTGAATGTGCTAGAAATGAATTCTGAGCAGAAGCTCCCTCTGGTGGTTACAAACAGTACTGAACTATCCAATGAAGATTGGGAAGATTAGCGATCAGGTGTTACTGACTGGTCTTATATAAGGGAGGTTCCCTCCCATCAGGGTTGCCGGTGATCAATTGTTCTGGTCTCATCTTTGATTCCTGTTCACTTTGTAGCCTGCTGTTTCGTGCCTGCATCTTCTGCTAACAGATAAGACATTTTCTTCTTTTTGTTTTTTGTGCTTGCTTTTTGCATTTTGTCCTGCACTTCTGTGGGGGTCTGCAGGGTCCCCTCTGGGGGCTTGTGCTCCTCTCAGTTTAGTTCAGCCACTGTTGTTTGTTCATTTGCCTTTTCCAGTTTTTTCAGTGGCTGCTGTTTAGTTTTTGTTACACCAGAGAACTAATTTAGGTGGTAGAGGTCGTGTGATCTCAGGTGTTTTTGTAATTAGTAGAGTTGGTACTTTTCAGGGTTTTTTGGGGTTGCAGTAAGTTTCCTTCCTATCCTTTTCTATTTAGGAAGTTTGGGCCCCAGCGTTTGCTCATACTATTTTCTATCTGTGTCTGTATTTCTTCTTGTCTAACCGCCATTACATGTTTGGGGGCTTTCTATGTTCTTTGGGGATCTGCTCCGGGGCAGATAGTTTTCCTCTTTCTGTCTTTAGGTGTAGTTAGTTTCTCAGGCTGTGACGAGGCGTCTAGGACCAACGTAGGAACGCTCCACGGCTGCCTTTAGTTGTGGTGGTTAGTCAGGGTACTGCAATCCCATAGATTCCAACCTCTCTGGTGTATTTCCTTTTTTGCTTGCTCTCCTCAGCTACCAAATCATAACAGTATCACCGGCCATGATGGAGGTGATGTGGAGGAGGCTTTGATGGAAGTGATAGCGAGAAGGCATTGATGGAAGTGATTGGAGAAGGGTCATATCAGACCATCCTCTTCACCCTTGGGTGCCGGTTTTTTCTTTGTGGCCAAAAAGGATGGTTCATTAAGGCCGTGTATTGATTATCGTCTCTTGCACAATATCACTGTGAAATATCAATATCCGTTACCCTTGATTTCTGACCTGTTTTCCAGGGTGAAAAGTGCTACTTGGTTTACCAAGCTTGACCTCAGGGGGGCATATAACCTTATTCGCATTAAGCAAGGGGATGAATGGAAGACGGCATTTAATACCCCAGAGGGCATTTTGAGTACCTAGTGATGCCCTTTGGGCTCACTAATGCTCCTTCTGTCTTCCAGTCCTTCATGAATGACATTTTCAGGGATTTTGTGGATAAATTTCTGATTGTTTATTTGGATGATATCTTGATTTTTTCCAATGACTGGGACTCTCATGTGAAACATGTTCGGACTGTGTTCCAGATTTTGAGAGAGAATGCTCTGTATGTGAAGGGATCAAAGTGTCTTTTTGGCGTACAGAGGATCTCATTTCTGGGATTCATTTTGTCCCCATCTGTTATTGAAATGGACCCGGTCAAGGTTCAGGCCATCTGTGATTGGGTCCAACCTACTTCATTAAAGGCTCTTCAAAGATTCTTGGGTTTTGCCAATTTTTATCGTAAATTTATTGGTAATTTCTCGGTTATTGTTAAACCATTGACTGATTTGACCAAAAAGGGTTCTGATGTGGTGAATTGGCCTCCTGAGGCAGTCTCTGCGTTTCAGGAACTTAAGCAGAGATTCACTTCTGCTCCTGTTCTACGGCAGCCTGATGTTTCTCTGCCGTTTCAGGTGGAGGTTGATGCCTCTGAGATTGGGGCAGGTGCCGTTTTGTCCCAAAGAGATCCAGAGACCTCTAAAAGTAACCCGTGTGCCTTTTTCTCTCGAAAATTTTCTCCAACTGAACGTAATTATGACGTGGGTAATCGGGAGTTATTGGCCATGAAGTGGGCTTTTGAAGAGTGGAGACATTGGCTGGAGGGAGCCAAACATCAGGTGGTGGTCCTCACGGACCATAAGAATCTGGTTTATCTGGAATCAGCCAAGCGACTTAATCCTAGACAGGCCAGGTGGGCCTTGTTTTTCACACGTTTTAATTTTGTGGTTTCCTTTCTTCCTGGCATTAAGAATGTTAAGGCGGATGCCCTCTCGAGGAGTTTCCTTGCGGACTCTCCTGAGTTATCTGATCCTGCTGTTATTTTGAAAGAGGGTGTAGTTCTTTCCGCCATCTCGCCCAATTTGAGACTGGCTCTGGAAGGGTGTCAGGAGGATAAACCCGAGCGCTGCCCTATTGGGAAATTGTTTGTCCCAGACCGATGGAAAAAGAGTGTGATGTCTGAGATTCATTGTTCCGCGTTGGCCGGTCATCCCGGAATTTTTGGTACCAGAGACTTGGTTAGTCGGTCCTTTTGGTGGCCTACTTTGTCTCGTGACATCAGGGAATTTGTGCAGTCCTGCGGGACTTGCTCTCGCTCCAAGCCTTGCTCTCGCTCTAGTGGTTTGTTGATGCCATTGCCTGTGCCCAAGAGACCATGGACCCATATCTCTATGGATTTAATTTCCGACCTCCCTGTTTCTCAGAGAATGACCGTTATCTGGGTGATTTGTGATAGGTTTTCCAAAATGATACATCTTGTGCCATTACCTAAGTTGCCTTCCTCCTCTGAATTCGTGCCTTTGTTCCTTCAGCACGTGGTTTGGTTACACGGCATTCCTGAGAACATTGTGTCTGACAGAGGAGTCCAGTTTGTTTCCAGGTTTTGGAGGACTTTTTGTTCTAAACTTGGTGTTCAATTGTCTTTCTCCTCGGCTTTTCATCCTCAGACCAATGGACAAACTGAGAGAACAAACCAGACATTGGAGACTTATCTGAGATGCTTTGTGTCTGCTGATCAGGATGACTGGGTCTCTTTTTTGCCTTTGGCTGAGTTTGCTCTTAATAATAGGGCTAGCTCTGCCACTTTGATGTCCCCATTTTTCTGCAATTTTGGGTTTCACCCTCGATTTTCTTCAGGACAGACGGAGGCTTCTGTCTGTCCAGGTGTTGACTCTGTTGTGGAGCGTATGCAGCAGATTTGGGACCAGGTAGTGGAGAGGTTGTCCCTCTCTCAGGATAGGGCCCAGCGGTTTGCCAACCGGCATAGGACTGATGGTCCTCGGTTTGAAGTGGGGGACTTGGTCTGGTTGTCCTCAAGAAATATCCCTATGAGAGTTGCATCTCCTAAGTTTAAGCCTAGGTTCATTGGACCTTATAAGATCATGGAGATTCTTAATCCTGTTTCCTTTCGTTTACTTCTTCCAGGGACATTTAAGATCCATAACGTGTTCCACAAGTCCTTATTGAAGAGGTTTGTCGAGCCAGTGGTTCCTATGGCTGTGCGTCCTGACCCTGTTTTGGTTGAGGGCAATCTGGAGTATGTGGTTGAGAAAATATTGAATTCTCGTTTTTCTAGACGGAAACTCCAGTATTTGGTTAAGTGGAGAGGTTATGGTCAGGAGGACAATTCTTGGGTGTTTGCTTCGGACATCCATGCTAGGAGACTCATCCGTGCGTATCACAGAGCTCATCCTGACCGACCTGGTTGCTCAAATGAGGGTTCGGTGACCCCTCCTCAAGGGGGGGGTACTGTTGTGAATGTGCTAGAAATGAATTCTGAGCAGAAGCTCCCTCTGGTGGTTACAAACAGTACTGAACTATCCAATGAAGATTGGGAAGATTGGCGATCAGGTGTTACTGACTGGTCTTATATAAGGGAGGTTACCTCCCATCAGGGTTGCCGGTGATCAATTGTTCTGGTCTCATCTCTGATTCCTGTTCACTTTGTAGCCTGCTGTTTCGTGCCTGCATCTTCTGCTAACAGATAAGACATTTTCTTCTTTTTGTTTTTTGTGCTTGCTTTTTGCATTTTGTCCTGCACTTCTGTGGGGGTCTGCCGGGTCCCCTCTGGGGGCTTGTGCTCCTCTCAGTTTAGTTCAGCCACTGTTGTTTGTTCATTTGCCTTTTCCAGTTTTTTCAGTGGCTGCTGTTTAGTTTTTGTTACACCAGAGAACTAATTTAGGTGGTAGAGGTCGTGTGATCTCAGGTGTTTTTGTAATTAGTAGAGTTGGTACTTTTCAGGGTTTTTTGGGGTTGCAGTAAGTTTCCTTCCTATCCTTTTCTATTTAGGAAGTTTGGGCCCCAGCGTTTGCTCATACTATTTTCTATCTGTGTCTGTATTTCTTCTTGTCTAACCGCCATTACATGTTTGGGGGCTTTCTATGTTCTTTGGGGATCTGCTCCTGGGCAGATAGTTTTCCTCTTTCTGTCTTTAGGTGTAGTTAGCTTCTCAGGCTGTGACGAGGCGTCTAGGACCAACGTTGGTACGCTCCACGGCTGCCTTTAGTTGTGGTGGTTAGTCAGGGTACTGCAATCCCATAGATTCCAACCTCTCTGGTGTATTTCCTTTTTTGCTTGCTCTCCTCAGCTACCAAATCATAACAGAACACATTAGTCACAAGCTGGAAGCACTGCAGCACTGCCTTAGGTGGCAAACTGGACAATGCTGAAGAGTTGCGGACAGCTCTGAAAAAGCATGCAGATGTGTGTCTGACACCACTGAACCTCCAGCCAGGCATGGTCGTGTGTGACAATGGGCAGAACCTGGTGGCTGCTCTGAGGCGAGGCAAGCTAACACACATACCATGCATGGCCCATGTGCTTAATCTCGTTGTTCAACGGTTTCTCAAAAGCGACTCAGAGCTGCCGGAGCTGCTTTTGAAAGTAAGCCGCACTGCGTGCCCATTTTAGAAAGTCAGCTACAGCTTCATCCCCCCTTGACATGCTTCAGTAGCGTTTGCAGCTCCCGGCTCAGCCACTGGTGTGTGATGTGCTCAGTGCTCACGCATTGGAACTCTACACTGCACATGTTGGAAAGGATTGGTGAGCAGAAGAGGGCAGTTGTTCACTACCATCATCAACAAGGCCATTGGTATTCATTTCAGACTTTACCCATAAGATCTCAGGAGTGGATATAGATGTTAGATATATATGTACCATCCTCCCAAACTTTGAGGAATCCACCAAGATGGTGAGAGGCAATGATGCCATAATTAGCGTCACCATCCTGCTTCTTTGTGTTCTAATAATATTAATAAATAATCGTTATTTCTATAGCGCCAACATATTTAGTTTAACATTTACAAACCCAACAGTCCTAACTAAGTAACAATAACAATGTTAACAATAATACAATAATGAAACCAAAGAAAACGCCCCTGCTCGTGAGAGCTTACAATCTACATTGAGGTGAGGGAGATACAAAGTACTGGGGTGTATTTACAATGATATATTTACAATGATGTATTTACAATGATACTGCAGAGATTAGTCGAAAGTGGCGGATGGCCTGAATCCAAGGAGGAGGAGAGCATGGTCAGTCATCCTCTTGGTGAGGACATGGAAGTCTTGCCTGTTAGCAGACTGTCACGCATTGGTTGAGTTTATGTTACGCTGCCTTTAGGCTACTTTCACACATCCGTTTTTTGCCATCAGGCGCGATCCGGCGTCGCGCCGGATCCGGCTTTATTATGTAAAAACAGATGAGACGGATCCGGTTTTCGGCCGGATCCGTCTAGCAGATCCAACCAAAAACCGGATCCGTTTCATCCATTTCATCCATTTTTTTATCCGTTTTTCGACGGATTACGACGGATCCGGTTTTTAAAAAACGCCCCTTGGTGGCTTCCAAACGTGATTTGCTACTGAAAACCTATATATACACTGTTCCTACAGCCCATTTTTGACAGGTTGTAGAGGAGCAAGGGAAGGTTGGAGAGAAGAGTGGCTGGTGAAGATGGACATTGTGATAGGAAACATTCTGAAGAATTTGGTGGATTTCACAGTGGAGTCGAAACGTCTGAAAGCGATTGTTCTGGAGAAGGGGAGAAAGATACAGCAGCACATCATGCGTCAGCGACAACGACGCCGTTTGTGGATCCACCCCATCACAGCCCAGAGAATGACTTGTGGGGTGTATTCTACACTCTACATGGAGCTACGAGGAAACCCTCAGAATTTTTTTTGCATATGTTCGCATGAAAATGGAGAACTTTGATTTCTTGGTGGAGCAAATCTATTATCTATCTACCTATCTATTATCTATCTCTTATCTATCTATCTATCTATCTATCTATCTAACTATCTATTATCTATCTATCTATCTATCTTCTATCTATCTATCTATCTATCTATCTATTATCTATCTATCTTCTATCTATCCCAAATCTATCTATCTATCATCTATTTATCTATCTATCTATCTATTATCTATCTATTATCTATCTACCTATCTATTATCTAGCTATTTATCTGTTATCTATTATCTATCTATCTATCTATCTATCTATCTATCTATCTATCTTCTATCTATCTATTATGTATCTATCTATCTATTTATCTATTATCTATCTATTATCTATCTATCTATCTATCTATTATCTATTTATTTATCTAAAGAAAAAATGGAGCAGCATAGAATACAACATAGGTTGAGTGCAAATCCTCTTCAGCAATAATCCAATACTTGCCATCTTAAACATCCAAGAATAGGCAGCCCTCCATAGAATCTTAGCAGCAGTGGATATTTATTAAACCCACATCATAGGCAACGTTTCGGCTCTATGAGCCTTCCTCCAGCAGTGTCTCTCACTCAAATGTGGGTATTTAACAGATCATTGCTTAACAATTTCATTACATCCAATTATCATATTCCACAACTTCATATAGTCCCCTTATATCCAATATATTATACGTATCAGAGATAAATTTATATTCCATCCTTAAAAAGTAGATAATAATAGCGATTCACAATCTAGATGTAAACACCTTATAGATTCATATATCCTCATAATTATCCCATAGTTAGGGCTCAGTACAGCTGTGATCACAATTATGTCATAACTTAGTACTCACAGGGGAGGCGATGTAACACATGGAGGACGCCATGGACGCTAACTATAGCTCAAATCGGCGCTATTGCGCATGTCTAATGTGTATTCTCAACTATCCAGCCAATCACGGCCTTTGTGTGGCATTTTACTGTTTGCGCATGCGCACTGCAAAGATGTCCATGTCGGGACTCCATCTTGGTTGTGGCAAACCACATATTTATATTATCGGCTCAAAATGCCTAAAAATGCAGTAAGTTGCTCAAAATAGATTGCGATTTAGTGTGTAATCATCCTCTCTGTATATCCACACATCAGTACTCCCAATAAACACTAAGTGTCTTTTGCCTCAGGGAGCTTCATTCTTAGTATCAGACTTATGCCTTAAGGGATTTTAGGAGCATCTAGACCACCCCAGTATATGGGACCGCTCCCTTGTAGGGGTAACGTCCCACTACCGATGACAGTAAGGGGAAGTATTCTGCACCTAAAGGTCCAGATCCCTCTACCCTGACGTCATAAAGGCGGAAATGCCCATTCCCAGGCTATTAAGTCCCAAAATGAAATACAGATGAATACAACTACTGCAATATATGAGTTTATTAAAGGTTGAATTATACCACACCAAGTTTTATACACTTTAGCAGATCAAAAAATCTAAATAAAAAAATCAAAACCAAAAAATAATTCTAAAGAGTTGACTTCCTCCATTATACATCGCTCTTCCCTGTTGAGTTACTTATCCTTCTCCACATTCTGGTTCCTATATGAATATAAGGAAAAAATTATAAGATGATTTTCATAATACAATCCATCGTCATCAATTATATCACGTTTCAACAAGAAGAAAAAACATGGGATATGCATATATATATATATATACTTAGTAGAGTCAAATTATAGAGGTAAGTTTAAAATCTACATTTAAGCCTAATGGTTTCAGAGTATTGAGTTCATATATCCATTTGAGTTCTCTCCTCTTAAGGAGACTAATTCTATCCCCTCCTCTCCTCTGAATTGGGATACTATCAATCAATCGAAACTTAAGTTGTTTTTCCGTATGTTTAAATTCAGTGAAGTGTTTGGACACTGGAAGGTCTAACCTCTTCTTTCGAATGGTGTATTTATGATGACTAATCCTCGTTTTGAAGTCACATGGAGTCTCTCCAATATACCATAACTTGCAGGGACATTCTAAAAGATATGTTATATAATCGGAATCACACGTCAAAAAACTCTCTATTTTATAAATTTTGTTCGTTGTAGGGTGTATGAATTGTGATCCCTTCATCATCTGACTACAATTAATACAATTTAAACACGGATAACATCCCTTTCTAGTTATGCCCGTCAATGACATCTGTGTATTCCTTCTACTAGATCCAATATCGGATCTGATTAAATAATCTCTGATATTTCTTCCTCTCTTATACGAAAAAAGGGGGAAATTTAAATGCCTCAATATTCGGGAGACATTTAGTTAATATCCCCCAATGTTTGTTATTAATCCTGGAGATATTGCTACTCTCTTCTGTATATCTGGAAACAAATGGGACCCTTACCAATTCCTTCTTTGGACGTTTCATTCTTAATAACTCTGATCTATCTTTATTCAAGACGTTCTCTCTTGTTAGTCTCAAAAGCTTTTTAGGGTATCCTCTCTTAAGGAATTTATCCACCATTGAGTCCATTATCAAATCAACATCCCCAACCTCACTGACAATACGTTTTACTCTCAATTATTGACTAAGTGGAAAAGAATTGATCATATTTCTTGGGTGTTGACTGCTATATAATAGCAGATTATTCCTATCCATTTTTTAACAAATAAAGTAGTCGCTAGTCGTCCTTGCCTTTTGTTTGATCAATACATCCAAAAATTGAATTTCATCCCTGAAGGAACTAATGGTGAATTTAATAGTTTCGTCCATCTCATTCAAGTATAGATGGAATGCTTCTAAGTCTTCTTGGGTACCTGTCCATAGAAGGAAGATATCGTCTATGTATCTCCAACACCCCAATACATGCTGGAAGTGGTGGGACACATAGACGAACTCCTCCTCCAGCACCCCCATTACCAAATTAGCATAGGCTGGGGCCATATTGGCCCCCATCGCAGTACCCCTACACTGCAAAAAATATTCATCACCAAACAAGAAATAATTTTTTCTCAGGATTATATTCAATATCATAATATCTTTCATTATCTTAAACTTTGGATCCCCATCCAGTTTATTATATACCAATCTATCATTTAATTGGGAATATATCTCCTCTAGGTATTTCTGCTTATCCATGACGACGACCGCACCCCCCTTATCAGCGGGTTTCACAATGATGTCGCCGTCATGGACCAATTCTTGTAATGCTTCATATTCAATTTTGGAAATATTCCCGTGCTTAAAACCTGCAATTACATTATCCCTCCTAAATTCTTCAATATCCATTCTCACAGCTTTTGTAAAGGCATCTATAACGGTAGAGTAATTTGGTACAAAATTACTTTTTTTCTTTAAATTCACAGATTTTAAACTAAATTCACTATTCCTTACTTCCCTCAGACTTTCAACACTTGATGACCATTCTTTAATCTTAATCATTCTAAAAAAAATTTCCAGATCTAATTGCAAATCAAACCAATTAACATGGCAACATGGACTAAAACTAAGACCTTTGCTCAAGACAGTTATCTGTACATCTGTAAGTACCTTCTTATATATATTTATAACCAACTCTAATCCTTCTTTTTTATCACCGCTTGCCTCTGTGGTTGAGACCGGTTCTTCTCTGGTTTGCATTTTTTGTTGTCGACGGTGATGTTTCCCACCTCTCCTTTTGCTTTTGTAGCATCCATTTCTGTTGAAAAAAGATTCATTAGTGACAGCAACATAATTATCTCCTATTTTATTTCCAATCTCCAAACGACCTTTTCTCCTCCAATTAGACTTTAAATAGTCCCTTTGCCAGATATATTCCCAATTAAATGATAGATTGCTATATAGTAAACTGGATGGGGATCCAAAGTTTAAGATAATGAAAGAGGTTAAGAGTTGTTTAGAAGAGGCGTTAGGCCTCTAGATTATTGATCAGTCATTATATGAATATCTACTAATGGAAAACCCCAGGACACCGGTACTATATATTATACCTAAAGTGCATAAATCACTTATAGGTCCACCCGGACGCCCGATAGTATCTGGGGTGGATTCAGTTACCAGTAAATTGGGTACATTTTTGGATAAAGTGCTTAATCCTTTGGCAAAGAAATTAAAAGCATATATACTAGATACCACAGATTTTCTAAATAAATTGAATGAGATACATTTGGGGAGTCAAGTGATTCTTGTATCCTTTGATGTAGTCTCTCTCTATACATCAATAGATCACGATAGAGGCACTGCAGCGGTACTGAAAATGCTAGATAAAGAGGAAAATGTTTCCCAAGATGGCAAAAAATTTATCGTTATGATATTGAATATAATCCTGAGAAAAAATTATTTCTTGTTTGGTGATAAATATTTTTTGCAGTGTAGGGGTACTGCGATGGGGGCCAATATGGCCCCAGCCTATGCTAATTTGGTAATGGGGGTGCTGGAGGAGGAGTTCGTCTATGTGTCCCACCACTTCCAGCATGTATTGGGGTGTTGGAGATACATAGACGATATCTTCCTTCTATGGACAGGTACCCAAGAAGACTTAGAAGCATTCCATCTATACTTGAATGAGATGGACAAAACTATTAAATTCACCATTAGTTCCTCCAGGGATGAAATTCAATTTTTGGATGTATTGATCAAACAAAAGGCAGGATGACTAGCGACTACTTTATTTGTTGAAAAAACAGATAGGAATAATCTGCTATTATATAGCAGTCAACACCCAAGAAATATGACCAATTCTATTCCACTTACTCAATTATTGAGAGTAAGACGTATTGTCAGTGAGGTTGGGGATGTTGATTTGATAATGGAGTCAATGATGGATAAATTCCTTAAGAGAGGATACCCTAAAAAGCTTTTGAGACTAACAAGAGAGAACGTCTTGAATAAAGATAGATCAGAGTTATTAAGAATGAAACGTCCAAAGAAGGAATGGGTAAGGGTCCCATTTGTTTCCAGATATACAGAAGAGAGTAGCAATATCTCCAGGATTATTAACAAACATTGGGGGATGTTAACTAAATGTCTCCCGAATATTGAGGCATTTAAATTTCCCCCCTTTTTTCGTATAAGAGAGGAAGAAATATCAGAGATTATTTAATCAGATCCGATATTGGATCTAGTAGAAGGAATACGCAGATGTCATTGACGGGCATAACTAGAAAGGGATGTTATCCGTGTTTAAATTGTATTAATTGTAGTCAGATGATGAAGGGATCACAATTCATACACCCTACAACGAACAAAATTTATAAAATAGAGAGTTTTTTGACGTGTGATTCAGATTATATAACATATCTTTTAGAATGTCCCTGCAAGTTATGGTATATTGGAGAGACTCCATGTGACTTCAAAACGAGGATTAGTCATCATAAATACACCATTCGAAAGAAGAGGTTAGACCTTCCAGTGTCCAAACACTTCACTGAATTTAAACATACGGAAAAACAACTTAAGTTTCGATTGATTGATAGTATCCCAATTCAGAGGAGAGGAGGGGATAGAATTAGTCTCCTTAAGAGGAGAGAACTCAAATGTATATATGAACTCAATACTCTGAAACCATTAGGCTTAAATGTAGATTTTAAACTTACCTCTATAATTTGACTCTACTAAGTATATATTATATATATATATATATATATATATATATATATATATGCATATCCCATGTTTTTTCTTCTTGTTGAAACGTGATATAATTGATGACGATGGATTGTATTATGAATATCATCTTATAATTTTTTTCCTTATATTCATATAGGAACCAGAATGTGGAGAAGGATAAGTAACTCAACAGGGAAGAGCGATGTATAATGGAGGAAGTCAACTCTTTAGAATTATTTTTTGGTTTTGATTTTTTTATTTTGATTTTTTGATCTGCTAAAGTGTATAAAACTTGGTGTGGTATAATTCAACCTTTAATAAACTCATATATTGCAGTAGTTGTATTCATCTGTATTTCATTTTGGGACTTAATAGCCTGGGAATGGGCATTTCCGCCTTTATGACGTCAGGGTAGAGGGATCTGGACCTTTAGGTGCAGAATACTTCCCCTTACTGTCATCGGTAGTGGGACGTTACCCCTACAAGGGAGCGGTCCCATATACTGGGGTGGTCCAGATGCTCCTAAAATCCCTTGAGGCATAAGTCTGATACTAAGAATGAAGCTCCATGAGGCAAAAGACACTTAGTGTTTATTGGGAGTACTGATGTGTGGATATACAGAGAGGATGATTACACACTAAATCGCAATCTATTTTGAGCAACTTACTGCATTTTTAGGCATTTTGAGCCGATAATATAAATATGTGGTTTGCCACAACCAAGATAGAGTCCCGACATGGACATCTTTGCAGTGCGCATGCGCAAACAGTAAAATGCCACACAAAGGCCGTGATTGGCTGGATAGTTGAGAATACACATTAGACATGCGCAATAGCGCCGATTTGAGCTATAGTTAGCGTCCATGGCGTCCTCCATGTGTTACATCGCCTCCCCTGTGAGTACTAAGTTATGACATAATTGTGATCACAGCTGTACTGAGCCCTAACTATGGGATAATTATGAGGATATATGAATCTATAAGGTGTTTACATCTAGATTGTGAATCGCTATTATTATCTACTTTTTAAGGATGGAATATAAATTTATCTCTGATACGTATAATATATTGGATATAAGGGGACTATATGAAGTTGTGGAATATGATAATTGGATGTAATGAAATTGTTAAGCAATGATCTGTTAAATACCCACATTTGAGTGAGAGACACTGCTGGAGGAAGGCTCATAGAGCCGAAACGTTGCCTATGATGTGGGTTTAATAAATATCCACTGCTGCTAAGATTCTATGGAGGGCTGCCTATTTCTTGGATGTTTAAGATGGCAAGTATTGGATTATTGCTGAAGAGGATTTGCACTCAACCTATGTTGTATTCTATGCTGCTCCATTTTTCTTTAGATAAATAAATAAATAGATAATAGATAGATAGATAATAGATAGATGATAGATAGATTCATAATAGATAGATAGAAGATAGATAGGTAGGTAGATAATAGATAGATAATAGATAGATAGATAATAGATAAATAGATGATAGATAGATAATATATAGATAGATAGATAGATACATAATAGATAGATAATAGATGATAGATAGATAGATAATAGATAGATGATAGATAGATTCATAATAGATAGAGAGAAGATAGATAGATAGATAGATAATAGATAACAGATAAATAGCTAGATAATAGATAGGTAGATAGATAATAGATAGATAATAGATAGATAGATAGATAGATAGATAAATAGATGATAGATAGATAATATATAGATAGATAGATAGATAGATAGATAGATAGATACATAATAGATAGATAATAGATGATAGATAGATACATAATAGATAGATAATAGATAGATAGATAATAGATAAATAGATGATAGATAGATAGATAGATAATAGATAGACAGATAGATAGAAGATAGATAGATAGAAAATAAATAGATAATAGATAGAATGGTACATAAATAGTTAAAGACCCACGCGCACACACACAAAATCTTCACGCAATAGTGTAAATTTTTTAAAAAATGAGAAAAAAAATGGTGTGGGCTCCCGCACAATTTTCTGCGCCAGAGGGGGAAAGCCGACAGCTCGGGCCAATATTTCTAGCCTGGGAAGGGGTTAATACCCATGGAGCTTCCCAGGCTTTGAATATCAACCCGCAGCTAACCTTTAATGACTATTAAAATAGGGGGACCCACAAAAAAAAATGACGTGGGGTCCCCCCAGTAATTTAAACCAGAAAGGCTACGCAAACAACTGCGGGATGATATTCTTAGCCTAGGAAGGGGCCATGGCGCTCATCTGTGCGAAGCGCCAATTCCGGCACTTAGCCCCTCTCTTCCCACTCCCCTGTATCGGTGGGATATGGGGTAATAAGGGGTTAATATCCTTGCTATTTTAAGGTGACATTAAGTCCGGTTAATAATAGAGAGGTGTCAATAATACGCCTATCCATTATTAATCCTATATTAATAAAGGGATAAAAACACACACGCATAAGAATAAAGTATTTTAATGAAATAAAAACACAAGACGGTTTTCATATCTTTATTATACGCTCAGATCCAAGCGACGCCCTCGATCCTGTAATAAAACATAAAAAAATAAAACAACCGTATACTCCTGTCCATGCAGTCCAATAATAACTATGTCCACAATCTCCTATTACACAGTGAATCGTGATGCTGTTGCTTATGTGACTCAGTGATGCACTGACAGGAGACAATGGCTCCTGCAGTGCATCAATGAGATTCGTTCTCTCACATAATAGGCATATGCTGCGTGGGAATTTCTCAACCCAATGCATTGCCAGTGACGTGAATGAAGGCCACTAATCTCCTCATCTCTCCAGCTCTGATGTGACCATCTGAGGGGTGGAGTAGAGCGCTGACATCACCGAGTTCAGTGTTCTATACTGAGATTCGTCGTTGGGACACTCGTTTATCTGGACTATGGCGAAGGTGATGTCTAGTTCTTGATTATGTTATTTAATACAGGAGCATGGCCATCCGGTATAGTGATTGGTATAGCTTCTAGTTATGCTTTGTTTTATGAGTTCTGTATGTTGAAAATGTTGTTGATGCTAGTTGTTAGGTGTTGGTATGTTTTGATTGGTACTGTATGTTTAATTTATTTTATGGTCTGTTTTTTGGTTGTGTATGTGTAGGTATGCTTTGTATGTTATGTGTTGAATTATATGTATAGATGCTTACATTGTGAGTATGTTTATGTGTGTCTGTACTTGTTTTGTTAGGTGTATTTCCTGTATGTTATTGAATTTTGGTATGTTCTGTATGTAAATAGTTATGTGTATGTACGTTTATATGTTTGTTTAGTTTGGAGAGGTATAGTATGTCCTGTATGTTTATTTTATAGAGTGTTCTGTTTTGTGTTCTATGGTTACAGCTTGTCGTATGTATGTTATATGTATGTTATGTATTGTATGTTATATGTATGTTCTGTATGTTATGTGTTATATGTATGTTCTGTATGTTATGTGTTGTATGATTTATGTATGTTCTGTATGTTATATGTTATGTGTATGTACTGTATGTTATTTGTTGTATGTTATGTGTAGGTTATGTGTTATATGTATGTTCTGTATGTTATGTGTTGTATGTTATATGTATGTTATGTGTATGTACTGTATGTTATTTGTTGTATGTTATATGTAGGTTATGTGTTATATGTATTTTCTGTATGTTATGTGTTATATGTATGTTCTGTATGTTATATGTATGTTCTGTATGTTATGTGTTTTATGTATGTTCTGTATGTTATATGTATGTACTGTATGTTATGTGTTTTATGTATGTTATATTTATGTTATGTGTTGTATGTTATGTGTATGTTCTGTGTTATATGTTGTATGTTGTGTATGTAATGTATTTTTTTTGGACATTCAACACATTAGCCGGATGATGGGCCTACTTCTTTCCCATCATTGGCTAATGTGTCACTCACTGACAGTGTAGCAGGCATAGCCGGATGGTACTTGTAGTCCCTTCGGACTATGCCTGCATATACACACAGCCTCGTGCGCGCACACACACACACACAGACTCACAGTTCAGCAGACATAGCCGGATGGGACTTGTAGTCCCATCGGACGATGTCTGCATACACGCACATACAGACTAACAGTGTAGCAGGCATAGCCGGATGGGACTTGTAGTCCCATCGGATGATGCCTGCATACACACACACACACACACACACACACACAAAGCCGGGCAGACTGCTCAGCCAATGACGGGGGATTTGAATCCCGCGACGCTCATTGGCTGAGCAGCCCGCCGGCTCTGCCAATGAGCGGCGCCGCTTTGGCAGGGGATTTGAATCCCGCGCTGCTCATTGGCTGAGCCGCTCTCCGGCTCTGCCATTGAGCGGCGCCGCTTTGGCTGGGATTTTGAATCCCGGGCGGCTCAGCCAAAGACGCAACTTGGGCGGGGAATTTGCAGCGGCGAAACCCGGCCCGACTTTTTTTTCAAATTGGCCGCCGAGCCGTTTGGCAGACTGGACACCAAACCCGACTTTGGCGAAAATCTGCGGTTTTTGAAAATGAACGACCTGTTTCGCTCAACTCTACTCTCTACTTTATTTTACATCTGCCTTGGGACATAGCTCTGCCTGTGGGGAGCTTTACCAACTCTGCTGCATCACATCATCCGTCCCAGAGGATCTGCACTGCAGCGCTAGTCACCTCTAACCAGAAACCACAGATGGCGTCACGAACACTTTACTACAAACTCTATCATCCCCTGTAAATATTCCCCTTTTATTGGACGCCCAGGGCCACGGACCAGGTCACTGCTGCCGTGACACATCCCTTTAAGGCCTCTTTCACACATCTGTCTTTTTGTATCAGGCATGATCCGGCGTGTTGGTAAAAAAACGGATCCGGTACCGGATGCGTTTTTTTTACCATTGACTTTCATTAGTGCCGAATCGCGCCTGATGTCATTGCATTGTATCCGTTTTTGTCCGGATCCGGCGGAAATGTACATTCAGGCGGCCGGACAAAACGGAGCATGTAAGGTTTTTTTTTTTTGCCGGAGCCGCCTGATGTGCCTGAAGCGGCGCATCAGGCGGCCGGAAACAATAGAAGTCAATGGAACCGGATCAGACTTTTGTGCAATCCGGCAAAAGTCTGATCCGGATTGTGGAAGCCAAGGTCTACTACTAATATTACTACTACTACTACTACTACTACTACTACTACTACTACTACTACATTTTCCAGTCTCTCCAGGCATCCAAAACCCTCTTTTTCTGGGTTCAAAAGTTCAGGTCGGATCCAGCAAAAAACGGATCCGTTGCATCAGTTTTTTTGTTTCAGTGCCGGATCCGTCCCTTCAGGTGTTCGACGGATCATGCCTGATACAAAAAGACGGATGTGTGAAAGAGGCCTAAGACACCGGCCCGGTACCAAGTATCCCACTGCCCTGGCGGGCGATCCAAGAGCGTTAAACTAGAATAAGAGGGGACGGGAAGAAAAACATTAGACTCGCACATGAAGCCAGAAAATTTACTGATGAAGGATATGAGATGCGGCAAAGAAGACTCGATGCAACAGGGAAGAAAGAAAATTTCTAAAACAATCCACAGGGGGGAGATTGGAACAAAACAAAATCCTCTAAACTGCATGCTCACAAATGCCAGAAGCCTGACAAACAAGATGGAAGAACTAGAAGCAGAAATATCTACAGGTAACTATGACATAGTGGGAGTAATCGAGACATAGTTAGATGAAAGCTATGACTGGGCAGTTAACTTACAGGGTTACAGTCTGTTTAGAAAGGAACGTAAAAATCGGAGAGGAGGAGGGGTTTGTCTTTATGTAATGTTTTGTCTAAAGTCCACTTTAAGAGAGGATATTAGCGAAGGGAATGAGGATGTAGAGTCCATATGGGTTGAAATACAGTACAGACCAAAAGTTTGGACACACCTTCTCATTTAAAGATTTTTCTGTATTTTCATGACTATGAAAATTGTACATTCACACTGAAGGCATCAAAACTATGAATTAACACATGTGGAATTATACATTACACTTTACAAAAAAGTGTGAAACAACTTAAAATATGTCTTATATTCTAAGTTCTTCAAAGTAGCCACCTTTTGTTTTGATGACTGCTTTGCACACTCTTGGCATTCTCTTGATGAGCTTCAAGAGGTAGTCACCGGGAATGGTTTTCACTTCACAGGTGTGCCCTGTCAGGTTTAATAATTGGGATTTCTGGCCTTATAAATGGGGTTGGGACCATCAGTTGTGTTGTACAGAAGTCTGGTGGATACACAGCTGATAGTCCTACTGAATAGACTGTTAGAATTTGTATTATGGCAAGAAAAAAGCAGCTAAGTAAAGAAAAACGAGTGGCCATCATTACTTTAAGAAATGAAGGTTAGTCAGTCCGAAAAATTGGGAAAACTTAGAAAGTGGGCAGCACGGTGGCTCAGTGGATAGCATTGCAGCGCTGGAGTCCTGGTTCAAATCCCACCAAGGACAACATCTGCAAGGAGTTTGTATGTTCTCCCTGTGTTTGCGTGGGTTTCCCCGGGTACTCCGGTTTCCTCCCACACTCCAAAGACATACTGATAGGGAATCTAAATTGTGAGCCCCCATCGGGAACAGCGATGATAATGTGTGTAAACTGTAAAGTGCTGCGAAATATGTTAGCGCTATATAAAAATAAAGATTATTATTATTATTAACCCCTTTATTCCATCAGACGTACTATTCCGTCCATGTGACCCTGGACCTAATTCCCATGGACGGAATAGTACGTCATGGGCTATCAGCTGCGCTCCCGGGGGGAGCGCAGCTGATCGCGGCCGGGTGTCAGCTGTTTATCACAGCTGACACCCAGCACTAAGTGTCAGGAGCGGTCAAGGATCGCTCCCGGCACATTAACCCCTGCCACACCGCGATCAAACATGATCGCGGTGTACCGGGGGCACAGGGGAGTATCGCGCAGGGAGGGGGCTCCCTGAGCGCTCCCCTGAGAACCTCAGAGCAGCGCGATGTGTCGCGCTGTTCCGAGGGTCCGTCCTCCCTCCATGTCCCCGGATCCAAGATGGCGCCGGGGTCCTGCAGGGAGGCGGCTTCCTTAGTGCCTGCTGAGAACAGGCGCTGAGGAAGCCTGCAGCGATGCCAGAGCAATCGCTGGTGTGACAGAGTGCTGTGCACACTGTCACACCAGCGATCTGCTAAAATACAGTGATGTCCCACCCTGGGACAAAGTTAAAAAAGTAAAAAAAATAAAAATAAAAAGTGGTAAAAAAAATCATAAAAAAAAAATATATATTCCCCAATAAATTCATTTTTTCCTGTAAATAAAAAAACAAAACAATAAAAGTACACATATTTGGTATCGCCGCGTCCGTAACGACCCCCCCCTATAAAACTGTCCCACTAGTTAACCCCTTTAGTGAACCCCTTAAAAAAAAAAAAACGAAGCAAAAAATCAATGCTTTATCATCATACCGCCGAACAAAAAGTGGAATAACACGCGATCAAAAAGACCGATATAAATAAACATGGTACCGCTGAAAACGTCATCTTGTCCCGCAAAAAACGAGCCATCATACAGCATCATCAGTGAAAAAATAAAAAAGTTATAGCTCGCAGAATAAAGCGATGCAAAAATAATATTTTTTTATATAAAATTGTTTTCATTCTATAAAAGCGTCAAAACATAAAAAAAATGATATAAATGAGGTATTGCCATAATCGTACTGACCCGAAGAATAAAACTGCTTTATCAATTTTACCACACGCGGAACGGTATAAACGCCTCCCCCAAAAGAAATTCATGAATTGCTGATTTTTGTTCATTCTAACCTCCCAAAAATCGAAATTAAGAGCGATCAAAAAATGTCACGTGCTCAAAAATGGTACCAATAAAAGCATCACCTCGTCCCGCAAAAAATAAGACCTCACATGACTCTGTGGGCCAAAATATGCAAAAATTATAGCTCTCAAAATGTGGTGATGCAAAAAACTATTTTTTGCAATAAAAAGCGTCTTTTAGCGTGACAGCTGCCAATCATAAAAACCCGCTATAAATAGTAAATCAAACCCCCCCTTTATCACCCCCTTAGTTAGGGAAAAATAATAAAATTAAAAAAATTTATTTATTTCCATTTTCCCGTTAGGGTTAGGGTTACGGCTAAAGTTAGGGTTAGGGCTGGCGCTAACGTTAGGATTAGGGTTAGGGTTGGGATTACGGTTAGGGGTGTGTTAGGGTTAGGTTTGTGGTTAGGGTTGGGACTAGGGTTAGGGGTGTGTTGGGGTTAGGGTTGGAGTTAGAATTGGGGGGTTTCTGCTGTTTAGGCACATCAGGGGCTCTCCAAATGTGACATGGCGTCTGATCTCAATTCCAGCAAATTCTGCGTTGAAAAAGTCAAACGGTGCTCCTTCACTTCTGAGCTCTGCCATGCGCCCAAACAGTAGTTTACCCCCACATATGGGGTATCAGCGTACTCTGGACCACAAGAGTTATTGTGCAATTTGTCCTATTTCTTCTGTTACCCTTGGGAAAATAAAAAACTGGGGGCGACAAAATCATTTTTGTAAAAAAAAAAAAAGATTTTTTTGTTTTTACGGCTGTATGTTATAAAACTTCTGTGAAGCACTTGGGGCTTCATAGCGCTCACCACACACCTAGATAAGTTCCTTGTGGGGTCTATTTTCCAAAATTGGGTCACTTGTTGGGGATTTCCACTGTTTAGGCGCATTAGGGGCTCTCCAAATGCGACATGACGCCCCCAGGCCATTCCATCAAAGTCTGCAATCCAAAACGTCACTACTTCCCTTCCGAGCCCCAACGTGTACCCATACAGTAGTTTTCTCCCACATATTGGGTATCAGCGTACTCAGGACAAATTGGGCAACAACTTTTGGGGTCCAATTTCTCCTGTTACCCTTGTAAAAATAAATATTGGGGCGAAAAAATCATGTTTGCAAAAAAAAAAAAGATTTTTTATTTTTACGGCTGTGCGTTATAAACTTCTGTGAAGCACTTCGGGGTTCAAAGTGCTCACCACACATCTAGATAAGTTCCTTGTGGGGTCTATTTTCCAAAATGGGGTCACTTGTGGGGGGTTTCCACTGTTTAGGCGCATCAGGGGCTCTCCAAATGCGACATGACGCACCCAGACCATTCCATCAAAGTCTGCAATCCAAAACGTCACTACTTCCCTTCCGAGCCCTGACGTGCGCCCATACAGTAGTTTTCTCCCACATATTGGGTATCAGCGTACTCAGGACAAATTGGACAACAACTTTTGGGGTCCAATTTCTCCTGTTACCCTTGTGAAAATAAAATATTGGGGGCGAAAAAATCATTTTTGTAAAAAAAAAAGGATTTTTATTTTTACGGCTGTGCGTTATAAACTTCTGTGAAGCACTTTGGGGTTCAAAGTGCTCACCACACATCTAGATAAGTTCCTTGTGGGGTCTATTTGCCAAAATGGGGTCACTTGTGGGGGGTTTCCACTGTTTAGGTGCATCAGGGGCTCTCCAAATGTGACATGACGCCCCCAGACCATTCCATCAAAGTCTGCAATCCAAAACGTCACTACTTCCCTTCCGAGCCCCGACGTGTGCCCATACAGTAGTTTTCGCCCACATATTGGGTATCAGTGTACTCAGGACAAATTGGACAACAACTTTGGGGTTCCAATTTCTTCTGTTACCCTTGTGAAAATAAAATATTGGGGGCGAAAAAATCATTTTTGTAAAAAAAAAAAAAGATTTTTTATTTTACGGCTGTACGTTATAAACTTTAGTGAAACACCTGGGGGTTCAAAGTTCTCACCACACATCTAGATAAGTTCCTTGAGGGGTCTAGTTTCCAAAATGGTGTCATTTATGGGGGTTTCCACTGTTTAGGCAGATCAGGAGCTCTCCAAACACGACATGGCGTCCAGCCAATTCTGCGTTGAAAAAGTCAGACGGCGCTCATTCCCTTCCAAACTCTGCCATGCACCCAAACAGTGGTTTACCCCCACATATGGGGTATCAGCGCACTCAGGACAAATTGCACAATAACTTTTGGAGTCTTGTTACCCTTGGAAAAATAAAAATTGGGGTGAAAAGATCATTTTTGTGGAAAAAATATGATTTTTAAATTTTACGGCTCTACGTTATAAACTTGTGTGAAGCACTTGGGGGTTCAAATTGCTCATCAAAAATCTAGATAAGTTCCTTAGGGGGTCTAGTTTCCCAAATGGGGTCATTTGTGGGGGGTTTCCACTGTTTAGGCACATCAGGGGCTCTCCAAATGCAACATGGCATCCAAACTCAATTCCAGCCAATTTTGGTTGGAAAAAGTCAAATGGTGCTCCTTCCATTCCGAGCTCTGCCGTGCGCCCAAACAGTGGTTCCCCCCCACATATGGGGTATCAGCGTACTCAGGACAAATTGGACAACAACTTATGTGGTCCAATTTCTCCTGTTACCCTTGGGAAAATAAAAAATTAGTGACTAAAAGATAATTTTTGTGGGAAAAAAATAGGATTTTTTATTTTCATGCCCGGGCATTATAAACTTGTGTGAAGCACTTGGGGGTTCAAAGTGCTCACCAAAGATCTAGATAAGTTCCTTAGGGGGTCTAGTTTCCAAAATGGGGTCACTTGTGGGGGTTTCCACTGTTTAGGCTCATCTGGGGCACTGCAAACGGAACATGACCCCCATTAACGTCTGCATTCCAAAACGTTACTACTTCCTTTCCAAGCCCTGCCGTGCGCTCAAACAGTTTCCCACCCCACATATGGGGTATCAGCGTACTCAGGACAAATTGGACAACAACTTTTGGGGTCCAATTTCCTTGGGAAAATTCAAAAATTTGGGACTAAAAAATCATTTTTGTGGAAAATTGATTTTTTTTTTTCACACCCAGGCTTTATAAACTTTTGTGAAACACTTGAGGGTTCAAAGTGCTCACAACAGATCTAGATAAGTACCTTAGGGGGTCTAGTTTCCAAAATGGCGTCACTTGTGGGGGGTTTCCACTGTTTAGGCGCATCAGGGGCTCTCCAAACGCGACATGGCATCCAATCTAAATTCCAGCCAATTTTAGTTTGAAAAAGTCAAACGTCGCTCCTTCCCTTAGGAGCTCTGCCGTGTACCCAAACAGTGGTTTTCCCCCACATATGGGGTATTGGCGTACTGAGGAGAAATTGCATAACCTTATCTGTCCATTTTCTCCTTTTACCCTTGTGAAAATAAAAAAAAAGTTTGTAAAAGATAATTTTTGTGGCTAAAAAGTAAAATATTCATTTTTTCCTTCCACGTTGCTTTAGTTACTGTGAAGCACCTGAAGGGTTAATAAACTTCTTGAATGTGGTTTTGAGTACCTTGAGGGGTGCAGTTTTTAGAATGGTGTCACTTTTGGGTATTTTCTGCCATATAGACCCCTCAAAGTGACTTCAAATGTGAGGTGGTCCCTAAAAAAATAGCTTTGTAAATTTTGCTGTAAAAATGAGAAATCGCTGGTCAACTTTTAACCCTTATAATTTCCTAACAAAAAAAAATTTTGGTTCCAAAATTGTGCTGATGTAAAGTAGACATGTGGGAAATGTTATTTCTTAACTATTTTGTGTGATATATTTCTCTGTTTTAAGGGAATAAAAATTCAAAGTTTGAAAATTGCAAAATTTTAAAAATTTTCGCCATATTTGCGTTTTTTTCAAAAATAAACGCAAGTTATATCGAAGAAATTTTAACACTAACATGAAGAACAATATGTCACGAGAAAACAATCTCAGAATCGCGAAGATCCGTTGAAGCGTTCCAGAGTTATAACCTCATAAAGAGACAGTGGTCAGAATTGTAAAAATTGGCCCGGTCATTAACGTGCAAACCACCCTTGGGGGTGAAGGGGTTAAATGAGGTGTGTCCAAACTTTTGGTTTGTACTGTACCTATGGAGCATCTTATGGGGCCATCAACCTTTATGCAGCAGTATATGGGGTATATTATTCTATGGAGCAGCATATGGGGCATATATATCTATGGAGTGGAGCATCTTATGGGGCCATCAACCTTTACGGAGCAGCATATGGGGCATATTTTTCTATGGAGCATCTTATGGGGCCATCATTAACCTTTTATGCAGCATTATATGGGGCTTATTTTAATATGGAGGATCTTATGGGGCCATTATTAACCTTTGTGCAGCATTGTATGGGGCATATTTTTTGTATGGAGCATCTTATGGGCCAAATCATGAACTTTTTGGAGCATTGTTGTGAATACTTTGGAGGCAACTTCTGAGCTGGGGCTCACTCCGGTGGTTGCTGAGGGTAATGAACTAATTACTGAATGGCCTTCAGCTGGCTCTGAATGGTATGATATAAGTGACCTGAGTTCCCATCAGTCTTGCCAGTAATCAATAATTCCTCCTGGTCTTGCTTGGAGCACAGCTTGCTTTCCTGCTCTCATTCAGATAAGTGTTTTGTTTTTTTCCTCTGTTGGATTTTCACTGCTGGTTTGCTGCTTACAGTGGACTTCAGACTGGTCCCCTTTTGGGGTCTTGCGCTGCAATTGTGCTCATTATGTGTTTGCAGTTTTGCTTTGTTCCTTTGTCATTTTTTATTTGCTGAGTTGTGAGTTACACCAGAGATCTGATTTAGGTGGTAGAGATCGTGTGATCTCAGGTTTTTTGTTAATCAGAAGTGTTGATATTTTTGTCAGGTTTTTTTTTGGGTTGCAGTCAGAATTCTTTCCTATACTTTTCTATCTAGACAGATTGGGCACCTGCGTTTGCTCATTCTATTTTCTGTCTGTGTCCGTGTTTTCTTCTGGTCTAACTGCCATTACATGTTTGGGGGCTTCCTATTTCTTTGGGGATTCTGCTCCGGGGAAGATAGCTTTCATCTTTCTGCCTTTAGGTGTAGCTTTCTCTCCGGCTGTGACGAGGCGTCTAGGATCACCGTAGGTACGCTCAACGGCTGCTTCTAGTGTGGCGGTTAGTTTAGTGTAGTGCAATCCAGTAGTTTTCAGCCTCTCTGGTGTATTACTACTTTGGCTATTTTTTGCAATTTCTCCTCAGCTACCGAAACATAACAGTATTACCGGCCCTGTTTTGGTTGAGAGCAATTTGAAGTATGTGGTTGAGAAAATATTGGATTCTCGTTTTGCTAGACGGAAACTCCAGTATTTGGTTAAGTGGAGAGGTTATGGTCAGGAGGACAATTCTTGGGTGTTTGCCTCGGACATCCATGCTGGGAGACTTATCCGTGCCTATCATTGAGCTCATCCTGATCGGCCTGGCTGCGCAGGTGAGGGTTCAGTGATCCCTCCTCAAGGGGGGGGGTACTGTTGTGAATACTTTGGAGGCGACTTCTGAGCTGGGACTCACTCCGGTGGTTGCTGAGGGTAATGAACTAATTACTGAATGGCCTTCAACTGGCTCTGAATGGTATAAGTGACCTGAGTTCCCATCAGCCTTGCCAGTAATCAATTATTCCTCCTGGTCTTGCTTGGAGCACAGCTTGCTTTCCTGCTCTCATTCAGATAAGTGTTTTGTTGTTTTTTATTTCCTCTGTTGGATTTTCACTGCTGGTTTGCTGCTTGCAGTGGACTTCAGCCTGGTCCCCTTTTGGGGTCTTGCCCTGCAATTGTGCTCATTGTGTGTTTGCAGTTTTGCTTTGTTCCTTTGTCATTTTTTATTTGCTGAGTTGTGTGTTACATCAGAGATCTGATTTAGATGGTAGAGATTGTGTGATCTCAGGTTTTTGTTAATCAGAAATGTTGGTATTTTTGTCAGGTTTTTTTTGGGTTGCAGTCAGAATTCTTTCCTATAATTTTCTATCTAGAAAGTTTGGGCCCCAGCATTTGCTCATTCTATTTTCTGTCTGTGTTCGTATTTTCCTCTTGACTAACCGCCATTATATGTTTGGGGGCTTCCTATTTCTTTTTAGGATTCTGCTCCGGGGCAGATAGCTACACCTAAAGGCAGAAAGATGAAAGCTATCTCTCCGGCTGTGACGAGGCGTCTAGGATCACCGTAGGTACGCTCCACGGCTACTTCTAGTGTGGCGGTTAGTTTAGTGTACTGCAACCCAGTAGTTCCCAGCCTCTCTGGTGTATTGCTACTTTGGCTATTTTTTTGCAATTTCTCCTCAGCTACCAAAACATAACAGTGCATTATATGGGGCATCTTTTGTATGGAGCATCTTATGGGGCCCATCATGAACTGTATGGAGCATTATATGGGGCTCCTGATTCAATATGGATATTCAAAAACATTTAACCTAATGATGTCTCAATTAATTTTACTTTTATTGTTATCTATTTTTATTTTTTCAATTTACCAGTAGCTGCTGTATTTCCCGCTTATACTTGAATCAATGTTTTCCCAGTTTTTTGTGGCAAAATTAGGGGGTCGGCTTATACTCGGGTCAGCTTATACTCGAGTATATACGGTAATTAAAAAGAACAGTGTGGGGACCCCTCTATTCTTGATAACCAACCTTGCTGAAGCTGACAGCTGTGAGTGTTGCCTGGATGGTTATCAAAAATACAGGGGAACCCATGCTATGCTATATATTTATAGTGGAGGTGGCGGGTGATGAATAGACGCTGCCTGCTCTGTTATTAGCGGGAGCAGGTGTAGGCTGATGGGAGTAGTAGTCCCACCAGCTGCCGCCTGCTGTTACCAGCTGAATATAACGCTCTACATTCTCCTCTGCTGGCGCTGATCACTGACCGAGCAGGGAGAATGACGAGAGACGTCTTCGGGGAACAGCGCGAACTGTACCACTGCTTTCCAGGAGCCGCTGCGTGTCACACTGATGACACACAGATGTCATCCCACGGGTGGGACGTGAGCCTCTACACACGCAGAATTATATTGCTGCGCTGATGATGAGTTTGTAAAGGGGTCCCCCGAAGATTTCACTGAAGGAATCCATCGCTGAGCTCTCATCACTGCCAACACTGTAAGGACCTGTGACATCACGTGCGGAGAGAGGCCGCCATTCACAGCGACGAGCGAGGATCGGAAGGAATCACTTTACTGCATTATCGGAAAGTGAGGCAGTGACGTCAGCAGAGGAGAGGCTGCTGGGAAGTTCCTGGAGGCCGCTCAGCACATCTAGAAGCCAGGCGCTGCCGTGTATTTCTGCATATTACATCTGCTTATAAAATAATTCATAGAATTGTAGTGCTAGGCCCTCTATAAGCAATTCCTATCAAAGCCGGATGAGGTGACTACATGGGGTCTCTGAGGGTCCTGGAATCACCTGAGCAATGACCCTCAAAAATCACCTCCACCCTAGACGTAGCCGCCCTCTCAGCGCCACCTCTCGGCAGCCTCTCTGCACTGCAGCAGCACACCGCGGCGTCCTGCTAACCAGGCGGCGAGAGGTCCCGCCTCTTCCGGTGACATCATCCCCTTACATGGTCACATGAGCATTACGTCATCAGAGGTCCGGACTGTTGCCAACCATGTGTAAAAATAAGGAAGTGAGACCGCGCCAACCAGGAAGCGAGTATTCCTCTCGGAGCGAGCTGCGGACCTTCCCGGAGAAGGGTGAATGGGGTAACAGGAAGGATCATGGGTAGGGTGCTTTACATTTCCGCTTCCCATCTCTACACCTTGCGCTGTCTTGCTCAGTCACAGGCATAAAAGCATTTGCTATTTCTCAACACACTCAGCGTATAACACACATCACCCCGTATAACACGTCACGTAACACACGTCACGCAAGGTGTATGAAGCTGGAACTAAGTCATACCTGTCTGCGCCTTGATGATGCCTTGTTCATTAAAAATCTTTTGCAGTTTTGATCCTCCAGGCTATAGGGCGTACGCTGGCCGGAGATGACACTGCCTCCTCTCATTATACTGCATTTCTCCCATTCTTCCCTGCTTGCCCTCGCATCGGGTTGGTGCCGTCTCTCCTGTGCCTTTCGCCTGCCGTCTCTCCTGTGCCTTTCGCCTGCCTTCTCTCCTGCGCCTTTTGCCTGCCGTCTTTCCTGCGCCTTTCACCTGCTGTCTCTCCTGCGCCTTCCGCTTGCCGTCTCTCCTGCGCCTTCCGCCTGCCGTCTCTCCTGCGCCTTCCGCCTGCTGTCTCTCCTGCGCCTTCCGCCTGCCGTCTCTTCTGTGCCTTCCGCCTGCCGTCTCTCCTGCGCCTTCCGCCTGCCGTCTCTCCTGCGCCTTCCGCCGGCTGTATCTCCTGCAGCTTCCGCCTGCCATCTCTCCTGCGCCTGCCGTCTCTCCTGCGCCTTACACCTGCTGTCTCCTGCGCCTTCCGCCTGCTGTCTCTCCTGCGCCTTCCACCTGACGCCTCTCCTGCGCCTTCCGCCTGCCGTCTCTCCTGCGCCTTCCGCCTGCCGTCTCTCCTGCGCCTTTCTCCTGCCATCTCTCCTGCGCCTTCCGCCTGCCGTCTCTCCTGCGCCTGCCGTCTCTCCTGCGCCTTCCGCCTGCCATCTCTCCTGCGCCTGCCATCTCTCCTGCGCCTTACACCTGCTGTCTCCTGCGCCTTCCGCCTGCTGTCTCTCCTGCGCCTTCCACCTGACGCCTCTCCTGCGCCTTCCGCCTGCCGTCTCTCCTGCGCCTTCCGCCTGCCGTCTCTCCTGCGCCTTCCGCCTGCCGTCTCTCCTGCGCCTTCCGCCTGCCGTCTCTCCTGCGCCTTCCACCTGCCGTCTCTCCTGCGCCTTTCTCCTGCCATCTCTCCTGCGCCTTCCGCCTGCCGTCTCTCCTGCGCCTTCCGCCTGCCGTCTCTCCTGCGCCTTCCGCCTGCCGTCTCTCCTGCGCCTTCCGCCTGCCATCTCTCCTGCGCCTTCCGCTTGCCGTCTCTCCTGCAGCTTCCGCCTGCCGTCTTTCTTGCGCCTTCTGCTTGTCATCTCTCCTGCGCCTTCCGCCTGCCGTCTCTCCTGCGCCTTCCACCTGACGCCTCTCCTGCGCCTTCCGCCTGCCGTCTCTCCTGCGCCTTCCGCCTGCCGTCTCTCCTGCGCCTTTCTCCTGCCATCTCTCCTGCGCCTTCCGCCTGCCGTCTCTCCTGCGCCTTCCGCCTGCCGTCTCTCCTGCGCCTTCCGCCTGCCGTCTCTCCTGCGCCTTCCGCCTGCCATCTCTCCTGCGCCTTCCGCTTGCCGTCTCTCCTGCAGCTTCCGCCTGCCGTCTTTCTTGCGCCTTCTGCTTGTCATCTCTCCTGCGCCTTCCGCCTGCCGTCTCTCCTGCGCCTTCCGCCTGCCGTCTCTCCTGCGCCTTCCGCCTGCTGTCTCTCCTGCGCCTTCCGCCTGCTGTCTCTTCTGTGCCTTCCGCCTGCCGTCTCTCCTGCGCCTTTCGCCGGCTGTATCTCCTGCAGCTTCCGCCTGCCATCTCTCCTGCGCCTGCCGTCTCTCCTGCGCCTGCCGTCTCTCCTGCGCCTTACACCTGCTGTCTCCTGCGCCTTCCGCCTGCTGTCTCTCCTGCGCCTTCCACCTGACGCCTCTCCTGCGCCTTCCTCCTGCCTTCTCTCCTGCGCCTTCCGCCTGCCGTCTCTCCTGCGCCTTCCGCCTGCCGTCTCTCCTGCGCCTTCCGCCTGCCGTCTCTCCTGCGCCTTCCGCCTGCCGTCTCTCCTGCGCCGTCCGCCTGCCGTCTCTCCTGCGCCTTCCGCCTGCCGTCTCTCCTGCGCATTCCGCCTGCCGTCTCTCCTGCGCCTTCCGCCTTCCGTCTCTCCTGCAGCTTCCGCCTGACGTCTCTCCTGCGCCTTCTGCCTGCCGTCTCTCCTGCGCCTTCCGCCTGCCGTCTCTCCTGCGCCTTCCGCCTGCCGTCTCTCCTGCGCCTTCCGCCTGCCGTCTCTTCTGCGCCTTCCGCCTGCCGTCTCTCCTGCGCCTTCCCCGGCTGTCTCCTGCAGCTTCCGCCTGCCGTATCTCCTGCGCCTTCCGTCTCTCCTACGCCTTCCGCATGACGTCTCTCTTGCGCCTTCCGCCTGCCGTCTCTCCTGCGCCTTCCGCCTACCGTCTCTCCTGCGCCTTCCGCCTGCCGTCTCTCCTGCGCCTTCCACCGGCTGTCTCTCCTGCAGCTTCCGCCTGACGTCTCTCCTGCGCCTTATGTTGTGAATGTTTTAGAAATGAATTCTGAGCAGAAGCTCCCTCTGGTTGTTACAAGCAGTACTTCAATGAGGATTGATAGAATGGCTTGATATAAGGGAGGTTCCCTCCCATCATGGTTGCCGGTGTTCAATTGTTCTTGTCTCAACTGTGGTTCCTGGTTCACTTGGAAGCTTGCTGAGTCTTGCCTCTTCTTCTGCTTTCAGATAAGATTTTTTCTGTTTTTTTGTTTTTGTGCTTACCATTTGCATATTTCTCTGCATTTCTGTGAGGTTGGCCAGGTTCCCCCCCCCCCGGGGGGCTTGGGCTCCTCTCAGTTCCTCTGGAGCCATTGTTATTTGTTCATTTGCCTTTTCCAGTTTTTTCAGTGGCTGCGGCTTAGTTTTGTTACACCAGAGAACTGATTTAGGTGGTAGAGGTCGTGTGATCTCAGGTGTGTTTGCAATCAGTAGCGTTGGCATTTTTTAGGGTTTTTTTTGATTGCAGTGAGTATCCTTTCTATCCTTTTCTGTCTAGGCAGATTGGGCCCCAGCGTTTGCTCATACTATTTTCTGTCTGTGTCTGTATTTCCTCTTGTCTAACCGCCATTACATGTTTGGGGGCTTCCTATGTTCTTTGGGGATCTGCTCCGGGGCAGATAGCTTTCCTCTTTCTATCTTTAGGTGTAGTTAATCTCTCAGGCTGTGACGAGGCGTCTAGGACCAACGTAGGAACGCTCCACGGCTGCCTTTAGTTGTGGTGGTTAGTCAGGGTACTGCAATCCAATAGATTCCAACCTCTCTGGTGTATTGCCGTTTTTGCCTGCTCTCCTCAGCTACTGAAACATAACAGCCTTTCGCCTGCCGTCTCTCCTGCGCCTTCCGCCTTCCGTCTCTCCTGCAGCTTCCACCTGACGTCTCTCCTGCGCCTTCTGCCTGCCGTCTCTCCTGCGCCTTCCGCCTTCCGTCTCTCCTGCAGCTTCCACCTGACGTCTCTCCTGCGCCTTCTGCCTGCCGTCTCTCCTGCGCCTTCCGCCTGCCATCTCTCCTGCGCCTTCCGCCGGCTGTCTCTCCTGCAGCTTCTGCCTGCCGTCTCTCCTGCGCCTTCCGCCTGCCGTCTCTCCTGTGCCTTCCGCCTGCCTTCTCTCCTGCGCCTTTCGCCTGCCGTCTCTCCTGCGCCTTCCGCTTGCCGTCTCTCCTGCAGCTTCCGCCTGCCGTATCTCCTGCGCCTTCCGCTTCCCATCTCCCCTGCCCACTGTTCTGTCATTCTCAGGGCAGTGACTTCAATTTTCTTGTGCACAAGTGTCGGAGAGTCGCTTTCATTTTCACTCAGTTTTCCAGAGCTCTGAAAACTTACAAGTCCGGTGTGCAACTATGTCTGTTGCATAATTTGGTTGTCCAGTGTTTTGTTCATGCTATATTTACATTTGGTATCTCCATATAGGTGTGCACATGGCTATGGGTATTGCCTTTTTAGTTTTTTTTTCTTCCATTCACTTGTATTGCACTGTAATCTTCGGTGTCATCAGATATCACCAGCCTTAAAATGAATATTATCGCCACCGTTCCTGAGATTAGGGATCCGAAATGCCTGATTAGAATGGACAGACAGCAGTGCAAGAATAGCACCGCTCCATCCACTGTCTACAGGAGTGCGGAGAAAGAAGACTTCTGTACTCCACTATCTATGGCACTGCTGGAGATGATGGATGGGGCAGAGTTCAGCGCCTCTTGCAGTACTTGGTACCCTTATGATGATCCCACGTGGATGACGTAGCCCCAGGCTAGCTGATCAACAGTACAACCACATATACCATCAGATACAGTGATGTACAGCCAATGGCGGAAAACTAGGGGGCCCAGCAGCACCCCCCTGCCTACCCTTTCACTTTCGACTTTATTGGCATTCAGAATGCCGATATAGCTAAAAGTTATAATGGAGGAGGGAGCATCAGCTGACCCTCCCTACTACATCATTCTCTCTCTGCGTCTGACATCTCAGCGAAGATTGCAAGATGATGTCACTATCACACCGAACTGCAGAGGACAAGCTGAGGAAAGCGGAGCAGCGAGTAGGTGAGTTTTGTTTTTTTTATGTGGACCCCATTATACTATATGGAGGACTATGTGGGGTCCATTATATTGTATGGAGGACTTTTTGTGGCTCATTATACTGTATGGAGATGGAGGACAATTTGGGAACCATTATTCTGTATGTAGGACTATTTTTGACCCATTATACTGTATGGAGGACTATGTTGGGCCCATTATGCTGTAAGGAGGGCATTGCGGGGCCCATTATGCTGTATGGAAGGCAATGCGGGGCCCAATATACTGTATGGAAGACAATGCAGTGCACATTATACTGTATGAAGGATTGTGTGTGGCCCATTACACTGTATGAAGGACTATGTGGGGCCCATTATGCTGTATGGAAGGCAATGCAAGGCAAATTATACTGTATGGAGGACTGTGTGGAGCCTATTAAACTGTTTGGAGGACTAGGTGGGGCTAATTTTACTATATCGGCCCCATATAGCCCTCCATATGCCAACGCTTGTCATAAATTTAACCCACCCCAGTTCGGTCTATTTCACTGCAGCTAGGAGAAACCGCCATGAAATAGTCGCATAATTTAGGCGCAGCTCCGAGTTACCAGGGGACTAGCTTAGCTAATAAACCAATCGTGGCATCAGTCCATTCATTATGTCACGGACGGGGGAAAGCTTTCTACCTGGATAATTGGCGCAGATTTAATAGGCAACGATTATCGGTAAATTTCTTAAAAATACAATTGGTTGTCCTGTGTGACAATCCCTTTGAGTGCTGCGATCCATTTTGATAAATTTCAGAACAAAACTTAATTTTGTTCTCTTAGCTTTAGTACAACACTTTTGTCTGCCAGTAATGGTATTTTTCATTCTTTTAGCACCTAATGTAGTAATCAGTATGGGGCACATGCCAGTACTGTTGTGTTCAGACTGTGCCAGCCTGGTGATGATTTTTTTTTTATTTTCTATTAAAAATACTGACACAATGCCTGCACTTTACTACTTTTTTAATTTGTGATTTGGGTTCATGTGTATTTATCGGAATAATCTATTTCTATTGAACCTAGTGATGGGTCCAGTATTTAGTGGGGGCATATATATATATATATATATATATGTATTTATATATATATATATATATATATATATAATGTGTTCTTATATCTAACAATCTGTTAGAATACCTCAAATATTGACTTTAACATTTTTGTTAATTACTTTTTTCTGGTGTGTTAATGTCCTTGGCTTCGTGCCACACTATTACCACTATGACAGCCGTGCGAATACACCTTTATTATTGATGAAAACCAACGTATGTTATCTTGTTTCTTTCCAGAAGACACTCATTACAGGTTCTATATCGGGCTGGCTCTAGCGCTTTCTTCCACTGTCTTTATTGGAGGAAGTTTCATTCTTAAGAAAAAGGCATTACTAAAGCAGTGTGGATATGGTCAGCTTAGGGCAGGTAAGAACTCTATACTGTCCTCATGGCACACAAAGAGGAAACCAATTAGTTATTTAAAGGGGTTGTCCAGGTTTGAGATGTAATTCTGCACTCACCCCATATGATTGCTGAATTTTGCACCCCCAACGCTGTAAATATTCTCAATGGGAACCGGCGGTCATGTGACCACACTAATGCAATTTGCATACTTCTGGCCACATTCCGACAAGTCGTGCGCGGTCTCGTTCAATACAAGTGAATTAAGTGAGGTTGTGCATGTCTAGTGGGCATGTGACTGCATGTATGCAAGTCGCATATTGACGGCCTGCACTTACCACCAGCAGCAGAGAATTCTGGCAGCGTGCCTTTAAAGGGAATCTTACAACATACAAGCCCCCGATGTAACCTGAAAGATAAAAAAAACTAGTTATATTATACTCACCTGGGGAGCGGTCCGGTGCAGTCCGGGTCCAATGGGCGTCGCTGGGCCTTTCTGACCTTTCCCGGCGCCTGCGCCTCAGCAGGGCAGATAAAGTACGCCTGCGCAGGAGCCGCGATGGGAAGCAAGGAAGAGAACGTCATCGCTAGAAGATGGGAGGCCCCGGACCTGCGACGCCCATCGGACCGCCCCCCCGGTGAGTATACTATAACTTGTTTTTCTTATCTTTCAGGTGACATTGGTGGCTTATCTACAGCGTTACAGAATGCTGTAGATAAGCCCCTGATGGCGATGGCCGCAGCTTATATACGAAAAATGGAGTGACAGATTCCCTTTAATAAAAAAAAAAAACAGAGCTGTAGACTCTCATTGTAGTGATCAGGGTGGCGTTATGAAAGGACATTAATCACCCATACTGTAGGTGGGAGATGATTGTATGTTGTAAGGAAACCTCATTAAAGTGATTTAAAAATTTGTCTACAGGTTGGAAAAAATTTAAAACCATGACATTTACTTATTTAAAGATTTTTGATTAGCTCCAGAGGCATTTTGCACACATATGTAAAACCAGTCAAACGTTTGTATACACTTGTTCATGCAAAGGTTTTCCTTGTCGTCATTGGAACGTGCACACTGTAGATTCAGACTCAAGGCAGCGAAACCACGAAGGAACTCAAATGGAAACATGGAGTAAAGAACCACGGGTGAATCAAACCAAAGTATGTGTTAAACTTTGCATTCCTCAGAGTACTTTTTGTCTTCTTTTACACTTGCCGTGTTTTTTGCAGCCCGTTTTTGCGAGCCATATTGCTGTAATTTTCATGGTCTGCCGCAAAAACGGGCTGCAAAAATCTTCTCGGATCGCCGGTCTTCTGGTTTGGAATAGGTTTTAAAAAGTAGGGGAAAAAAAAGGAAGTTGTAAATAAAATTGAAAAAATAAAAATACGGCGTTCCGCAAATACGGTCTTCACGATGTACCACAAAATCAACACACTGGGCAAACTTCCGTTGTTTTTGCGGCCCCATTGATTTCGTGTCCGTAAGCCATGTAAAATATCGAGCAGGTTCGATATTTTTTCATGGCCGTAAATACGGCGTATGGCGCTCCGAATTTTTATGGCCCATTTTTTGCGGTCCCTTAGAAATCTATTGGGGCCACAAAAACGGCCTGCAAAAACATGGTAAGTGTAAAAGAAGCCTTACACGGATGACAGTTTTATACCACCTTGGCATTCTCTCAAGTAGCTTCATCAGGTGTCAACTGGATTGGCTTCCCAGTGGTGTTGAGTACTTGTTGGCTGATTTGTCTTCACTAGTGATGAGCGAGTATGCTCGTTGCTTGGGTTTTCCCGAGCATGCTCAGGTGTCCTCCGAGTATTTTGGCGTGCTCGGAGATTGTTTTTGTCGCCGCAGCTGCATGATTTGCGGCTACTAGAATACATTGGGGATTGCCTGTTTGTTAGGAAATCCCCACATGTATTGAGGCTGTCTAGCAGTCGCAAATCATGCAGCTGCGGCGACAAAAATTAAATGTCTGAGGACGCCAAAATACTCGGAGAAAACCCGAGCATGCTCTGGGAAACCCGAGCAATGAGTATACTCGCTCATCACTAGTCTTCACGCTTCAGTCCAACTCTTCCCAAACCATCTCAATTGGGTTGAAGTCTGTTGATTGTAAAGGTCATGTCATCTAACGCAGCCTCCATCCATCTACTTGGTCACTTAGCCCTTACATAGCCAGGAGGTGTTTTGGGTCATTGTGCTGTTGCATCACAAACGATGGCACCACTAAATGCTAGCTAGGATGGCATGTTGTTGCAGAATGCTCTGGTAGCCATGCTGGGTAGGTTTGCCTGGAATCTGCAACACTTTCACCAGCAAAGAAACCCAACACAACACCATCATACTTTTCCTCCATATTCACTGTGGTCACCACTCTGGTAGAAAGCATATACTCGCCTTTTCTGTGTCTCACAAAGACATCACAGTTGGTGATGAAAAATCTAAAATTTTGACTCCTCAGACCAGAGTACAAATTATCCTTGATCTAATGTTCAGTCCTTGTGTTGCTTGGCCGAAACAAGTCTCTTCTTTTCTGAGGTCCTCGGTAGTGGCTTCTTTGCAGCAATTTGACAATAAAGGCCTGCTTTTCACAGTGTCATCTGGATGCTTAATGTTGAGATATGTATGCTACTTGATGTCTGTGCATCATTTACGGAGGATGTTATTTGAGGTGTTGTCGATTTGCTGTTTCTGAGGCATCTCTGATGAACTTATCCTCTGCAGCAGAGGTGATTCTTGGTCTTCCTTTACTGGGCGGGGGGTTCTCATGAGAGCCAATTTCATCATGGCATTTAATGGCTTTCATGACTTCATCATAAAAGGTCCTAGAAATTTTCAGGACTGACTAATCTTCATGTCTTAAAGTAATGATGGGCGATCGTTTCTCTTTACTTAGCTGAGTGGTTCTTGCCATGTTCTGGCTTAGAACAGTTGTACAATAGAGCTCAGCATTGTATGGATATATGTACCAAAACTACCTGCCTAAAACACACCTGATGGTCGCAAACTTTTTCTGAAGGAAAAGGGGATCCATATTAAGATTCTGGATCATTCATAGCTGTTCATTGGAAACAATTATAGTTGACAACCTGATGAAACTGGTTGCGAGAATGCCAATAAGGTGTTAAACTGATATTAGATTAAAAGGGATGGCTTCTTTGATACGCCTAAGGTTTAACACACACACTGGTTTGTTTCACCCATGTAATTTGTTTTACATTTTTTATGGGGACTGTAACCATAACGTGCACAGGCCTTTCATGAACTATTGGTGCACAAAGATGGTGACGTCAGGCGATCATTATCAGCTCTGATCACAGTGGGTACGGAAAGTATTCAGACCCCCTGAATACTTATGACCATGTGATATTTCAGTTTTTCTTTGTTAATAAATTTGCAAAAATTTCTACATTTGTTTTTTTTTTCAGTCAAGATGGGGAGCAGAGTGTACATTAATGAGAAAAAATGAACTTTTTTGAATTTACCATATGGCTGCAATGAAACAAAGAGTGAAAAATTTAAAGGGGTCTGAATACTTTCCGTACCCACTGTGATCAGAGCTGATAATGATCGCCTGACGTCACCGTCTTTGTGCACCAATAGTTCATGAAAGGCCTGTGCACGTTATGGTTACAGTCCCCATAAAAATGTAAAACAAATTACACAGAAGGAAAATTTTCCTAGCACACATGACAGCACCCAAACTAGAGAGGGGATTCGCCCCACAAGGACAAGGAACCTTTAAGATAAAAAGGGGGGCTCCTCTCTGCGCATCAGTGGTTTCCTGTCCTTGTAGGGCGGAACCTGTTACCTGGACGGCGGCAGCAGCAGGCGCTGCAGAAGACAGAAGATTGTCCTGGGCCGGTCGGCAGCGGCAGAGAACCGACTCTGCTTCGGCCGGTGCCGGTGTCCTGTAAGCGCCGCGGGGGGCCCAGTGGGGTTCTGGCCGCGAGCGGGCAGGTAACCCCAGTGCAGAGCACAATCTGGTGGATAGCGGGCCTGCGTCCCGACGCGTGGAACAGCGAGGCCGGAAACCGAAAGTCGCGCGTTGATGATGCGGTCGGGACATCCTTTTGCACCCGCAAGTTGGGTGCGCGGTGCCGGAAGTGCGGGGAACACCGGACGGTGGATCTCCCGTGCAGGAGAAATTTAAATGGGGATTACCGGGCCAGGGAGGGGCGATAGCCCTCACCACAGCAGCGGAGCCCGCAGCAGAGCCCGCAGCAAAGTCCGCAGCAGCACCGTGTAGGTCCTTCAAAGGAGCAGGCAGAGCATCATATGGAAAAGTCCAGCAACGCGCAGAAGTCCAAGGATTCCAAGCGGCGAAGCTCCTCCAAGATGAAAAGTTTAAGCCCCCCTAAAGGAGACCTTTTGGACAGCATCCAGCCTCCTGTTCCGGTACCTTTTGTTGGTGGGGAGTGGTAAGTGAGCTTCGAGAATGCCATTTATTAATGTAGGCCTCTCTCTCCTCTCTCCCCCTGTTTCTGTATGGCCTTATGATAGCGGTCTCTTAGAAAGCATACAGGGAAGAAAAAGCATAGGGAGTGTGCTTTATGTGGGCAGGGTCTGGACAGTTTGTGGCCCAAGAAGTTGTGTCAGTCATGCATCAATGACACAGTAGCTAACGAAACCCCCGGATTTCTCCAACTCCCTGAGGACCCTTATCAGAGCCGAGGTGGAAAGTTCTCTTAGTTCCTGGTCCCATACGGGGGGCCATCGAGGAGGGATAGGGCCGAAATGTCCCCTTCACTACCTGAATCCTCAGAGGAGGGAATCTTACAGGACACTGCAAGTTCTTCGTCAGAGAGCGACTTGGGGACGGGTTATTGCTTTCCACTGGAAGAAGTCGATAGGTTAGTTAAAGCTGTAAGGTCCACGATGGAGCAGAAACCTTAAAAAATCTTTTCAGGACATTATGTTCGGTACTTTGGAAAGGAAAAAGTACAGAGCCTTTCCCTTAAATGAACAGCTCCAGAGTCTAATCACCAAGGAATGGGAAAAAACAGACAAGAGAGGCCCCCTGCCATCTTCCTTTAAGAGGAAATATCCTTTTGAGGAGGAGGCATCCTCATCCTGGAGCAAGGCACCCAGGTTAGACGTTGCCATATCAAAAGCTTCAAAGGGTTCTTCTCTTCCTTTTGAGGACTCGGGATTGTTGAAAGACCCCTTTGATAGAAAGGTGGACACCTTCCTCAAAACTACGTGGGAGTCATCAGCAGGTGCATTAAGGCTGGCCATCGCGGTAACTTGCACGGCCAGGTCCCTTATGATGTGGCTAAGTACGTTAGAAGACCAGTTGGAGGAAGATCCATATGCGGAGGCTGTTAAAACCGCACTGCAAATGATTAAGGGGGCAGCGGCTTTTCTGGCAGATGCATCTCCTTATTCAGCCAGGCTGGCCGCAAGATCAGCGGCACTGTCTAGCGTGGGCCGCAGAGCAGTTTGGTTAAAAAGCTGCCCTGGGGATGCTCAGGCGAGAGGGAGATTATGTTCCCTTCCCTGTGGGCCAGCTCTAGACGACTTGTTAGAGAAGGCGGCTGATAAAAAGAAGGGATTCCCTAAACCTCCCTTCTCTTCCTTTAACCAGTCCTTTCGGAAAAGACATCGCAAGAAAAGGGGGTTCATGGATCAGAGGAAAAAGCAGGATAGTTGCAAAGGATCCGAAGGGTTCGTGTTTGGCTCTTCATCCCGTAGAGATTGGAAGTATTACAAATGACTCAATCTCCCAGGTGGGGGGAAGGCTTTCCCGCTTCCTTCCAGCCTGGGAAAGAATATCATCGAGCACCTGGATTCTCAATCTAGTAGGGGCAGGACTGAAGCTGGATTTCGGAAGGCATCCCCCCGAAAAGTTCATCGTCACGGCTCCATGGGTATCCATCTCAGAACAGAGAGCCCTAGAAATGGAGGTTCTAGGCCTCTTGGAGAAAAAGGTCCTCCAGTATGTACCAGCAGAAGAGCAGGGGAAAGGCTTCTATTCTCCTCTGTTCCTTATAAAAAAGCCGGATGGCTCTTCCAGGACCATCTTCAACTTGAGAGGCCTGAACAGATACTTACAGGCTCCAAAATTCAAGACGGAATTGGTAAGGTCGGCCATTCAGTTACTCTTCCCCGGCTGCTATATAGCCGTCCTGGACTTGAAGGACGCGTGTTATCACGTGCCGATTCATTCAGAGTTCAGGAAATTTCTCAGGGTGGCGGTGCAAGTGGACGGCACGGTGAAACATCTTTAGTACAAGGCGCTTCCCTTCGGGTTGGCAGTGGCCCCTCGGGTGTTTACAAAGTTAGTAGCGGAGGTCACTGCTCACCTGAGAAAAAGGGACAGGCTAGTGATCCCGTACCTGGACCATTTTTTAATAGTGGGGCGTTCCTTTACTCATTGCCAACGTCAAGTAGCGGACATAATCACCATCTTAAGAGGGTTAGGATGGTGTTTAAACCTAGAAAAATCAAGATTACTACTGCAGATGACACAAATCTTTCTGGGGCTCATGCTCGACTCCCGCAGACATGAATGTCGTCTCCCAGAGAAGAAAGAGAAGTTGTTCGATCTCATCTTCAGGACAATAGAAAGTCCAGTCTTGACTCTCAGAAGTGCTATGTCGCTCGTGGGCTCCCTGACCTCGTGTATTCCGGCAGTGAAATGGGCCCAGATCCATTCGAGAGACTTGCAGCAGTTCGTCCTGGAGAGTCAGCGTCACTTGCAGGGGCAACTAGACTATACACTAATTCTGCCACAAGAAGTCGTACATTCTCTCCGTTGGTGGTTGAGGATAAAAACCATTCAGGAGGGAGTCCCTTGGTTTCCTCAGATCTCCAGAGTAGTCACCACGGATGCCAGCCCCAGGGGATGGGGGGCTCATCTGGGAAGCCACCTGGTTCAGGGGACATAGTCTCGGTTAGAAGAGGGAGCCTCTTCGAATATGTGGGAGCTGCTGGCAGTAGAAAATGTGCTAGAGACTCTCTTACCGTTCCTGCAAGGCCATCATGTAAAGGTACTGTCAGACAATCAGGTCACAGCATATCTGAACCATCACAGACCCTACTGCAGATAGCCAGACAAATTTTCCAATTGGCAGAAGCAAACATTCTATCACTATCAGCCCTACATATCAAAGGGAAGGACAATGTGACAGCAGATTTTGTAAGTCGCATGCCACTTCTGCAGGGAGAATGGTCCCTCAAGCCGACAATCTTCAAACAATTGGTACACATGTGGGGGGAACCAGAGATCGACCTATTTGCCACCCGATCAAACACCAAGGTGAAAAAGTTCTGCTCCCTGAACCTGAGAGAGAGCCCCTACGTAGTAGACACCTTCCGGATCAAGTGGAAATTTCCCCTAGCATATGCCTTTCCCCCAATCTGCCTGATACCAGCGGTCATCAGGAAGATCAGGCAGAACGGGGCGAGAGTAATTCTCATAGCCCCCTTTTGGCCAAAGAGGGACTGTTTTTTCTGGCTCAGGAGTATGTCAGTTATGGATCCCTGGGTCCTTCAGGAGATCCCAGACCTTCTAGCTCAAGGGTCGGTACTTCATCCTCATCCTCAGGTGTCTGGGCTGCACTTGACAGCCTGGAACTTGAGAGGTCAGTGCTAGGAGGTAGGGGATTCTCAGATAGTCTAATTTCCACCTTGCTTGCTTGTAGGAAACCAGAGTGGACGAGATCAGGGCCTAGCATTAAGTACATTAAAGGTTCAAGTGTCTGCATTAGGGGCGCTCTATAACTACAACTTAGCGGGTATCTGTTGGATAGTTAGATTCATCAAGGCCTGCACTAGATCCAGACCAGCCCCGATAGCCAGAGTACCTCCATGGGACTTGAATCTAGTACTGAATGCCCTGACCGAACCCCCGTTTGAACCACTAGAGGAGGCGTCCATAAAGCTGATAACATTTAAAACCATACTCCTGGTGGCCCATACGTCAGCACGTAGGATTGGAGACATACAAGCCTTCTCAGCAAATCCTCCCTTTACAGTCATAATGGTTGATAGAATAGTCTTAAAACCTGACCCAGCCTATTTGCCCAAAGTAGTGTCGAAGTTTCATAGATCGCAGGGTATATCTCTACCTTCCTTCTGCCCTGACCCTAAAAATTATAGGGAAAAGAAACTTCATACCCTCGATGTTAGGAGGTGCCTTCTTCACTATTTACAGTCAACAGAATCTGATAGGAAGGATAGGGCTCTGTTTATCTCCTTCCAAGGTTCTAGAATGGGGATGGAAGCCTCGAAGGGTACCCTATCCAGGTGGACAAGGAAGACGATCAAGTTGGCCTATGTGTATGCGGGAAGATCGATCCCGGATGATTTGATGGCCCACTCTACAAGAGCAATAGTAGCCTCCTGGGCAGAGAGTGCAGATGTGTCTATCGAACAAATCTTTAAGGCGGCTATGTGGTCATCACCTTCCACCTTCTATAGTCACTATAGACTAGATCTATCTGCCTCTTCTGATTTGACTTTTGGGAGAAGGGTTCGACAAGCTGTGGTCCCTCCCTGAGTAATTTTCTCGTTTGGGTGCTAGGAAAACGCAGGTATTACTTACTGGTAATGTATTTTTTACGAAGCTCATGACAGCATCCATATATTCCCTCCCGTTGCTAACCTTTTCACCCTTTGGTTGGTGGGTTATTATATATGGCTTCGCTTAGAGTGAGTTTAATACTTGTTAATGATTAAGTTTAATTGAGATAGTTAGTAAAATGTATATATATATGTGTTTGCACTAACCGGAGGTCCTCTTAAGCTCTGTAAACCACTGATGCGGAGAGAGGAGCCGCCCTTTTTATCTTAAAGGGAGTCTGTCACCCCATTTTTGGACTATGAGATGCGACCACCGCCATCAGGGGCTTATCTACAGCATTCTGTAATGCTGTAGATAAACCCCCGATGTTACCTGAAAGTGAAGAAAAACTAGTTAGATTATACTCACCCAGGGGCGGTCCGCCGTCCGGTCCGGTTCTGCGCCTCCCATCTTCTAGCGAAGCCGGCCTCTTGTTTGCGTCCCGTCGCAGCTCCTGCGCAGGCGCACTGATCTGCCCTGCAGAGTACTGCAGTGCGCAGGCGCCGGACCTCTCTGACCTTTCCTGGCGCCTGCGCACTGCAGTACGACGGGAAACTAACAAGAGGAGGGCTTCGCTCGAAGATGGGAGGCGCTGGACCGGACCGCGACGCCCATCGGACCGGACTGCGGACCGCCCCTGGGTGAGTATAATCAAACTCGTTTTTCTTCACTTTCAGCTGACATCGGGGGCTTATCTACAGCATTACAGAATGCTGTAGATAAGCCCCTGATGGCGATGGTCGCATCTCATAGTCCAAAAATGGGGTGACAGATTCCCTTTAAAGGTTCCCTGTCCTAGTGGGGCGGATCCTCTCTCTCGTTTGGGTGCTGTCATGGGCTTCGTAAAAACACATTACCGGTAATACCTGTATTTTTCTTCCAATGAATAATATATTACGTATTGTTTTCCACTTTATGGCCAGAGTTTAGCAATTTCAAATGTTTTTTGGCCTATTATTTGTGTGACTTTTTCAAAAGTCTCAGAATTTGGTGCAACACCACTCGAGACCCCCACATTTTATGAGACGTGACATTTTACGCTGAGAACTCACAAAGACAATTTAAGACATAAGTTTTTGCGCTAAACTTTTGAGCCGGGTGCAACAGTTTGAAGAATTGGGCAGAAAAAATGGCAATGAATACCACTAGACAAAAAAAGAAAGTGACTTAAATCCTCCCTCTGAAAATGATGACACTAAGTGAAAGTGCAGGGAGACAGTGACCGCAGTGACACAGGGCTGTGTGGCCACAAGCTGCAGCGGGACCGCTGTGAGCGATTAGGGGGGTCCAATTGACTTTGGTTGTTTAGTGTATTTGAAACATTTTTATTCTCTGGCTGTCAGACGATACTTTTACAGTTTTCAAACTTAACTTTTTATCCCTTTATCATGCAGGTCAAGGAGGATACGCGTACCTAAAACAGTGGCTCTGGTGGGCAGGACTTCTGTCCAGTGAGTATAATATGGTAAACGGTCTATTAAATAAAAAAGATTAATAAAATAGATGTTCTAACTTTAGTGTTTCTGTTTTAAAAAATTGGACATTGTGTCCAAGTCACTGATACTGCAGTAAGTGCCAGAGTTCAGTGAGTGCTGAGGAATTGCACCCTTCTAGTGGAATACACCTTCATTGTGTGACAGACGGCTTTTGTGACTTATCGCTGATTGATCAACATTGCATTGAGAAAAGGAAACAAAGGTGAATGGAGTTCTGAGTATTGCAGTGGGAAAATTAGCATTTTGCCTAATAGTTTTTGCTTGTCTGCCGCTCTGCCAGATAGCTTTCTGCCACTCTGCAGGCCGGCTGTCTGCCGCTCTGCCAGATAGCTTTCTGCCACTCTGCAGGCCTGCTGTCTGCCGCTCTGCCAGATAGCTTTCTGCCACTCTGCAGGCCGGCTGTCTGCCGCTCTGCCGGATAGCTTTCTGCCACTCTGCAGGCCGGCTGTCTGCCACAGCCGGATAGCTTTCTGCCGCTCAGCAGACCGGCTGTCTGCCACTGCCGGATAGCTTTCTGCTGCTCTGCAGACCGACTGTCTGCCACTGCCTGATAGCTTTCTGCCACTCTGCAGGTCCGCTGTCTGCCACTTTGGCGGATAGCTTTTTGCTCCTCTGCAGGCCCGCTGTCTGCCACTTTGTCGGATAGCTTTTCCCGCTCTGCAGGCCCGCTGTCTGCCACTCTGCCGGATAGCTTTTCCTGCTCTGCAGGCCCGCTGTCTGCCACTTTGCCGGATAGCTTTCTGCCACTCTGCAGGCCGGCTGTCTGCCACAGCCGGATAGCTTTCTGCCGCTCAGCAGACCGGCTGTCTGCCACTGCCGGATAGCTTTCTGCCGCTCTGCAGACCGGCTGTCTGCCACTGCCGGATAGCTTTCTGCCGCTCAGCAGACCGGCTGTCTGCCACTGCCGGATAGCTTTCTGCCGCTCTGCAGACCGGCTGTCTGCCACTGCCTGATAGCTTTCTGCCACTCTGCAGGTCCGCTGTCTGCCACTTTGGCGGATAGCTTTTTGCTCCTCTGCAGGCCCGCTGTCTGCCACTTTGCCGGATAGCTTTTCCCGCTCTGCAGGCCCGCTGTCTGCCACTCTGCCGGATAGCTTTTCCTGCTCTGCAGCCCCGCTGTCTGCCACTTTGCCGGATAGCTTTCTGCCACTCTGCAGGCCGGCTGTCTGCCACAGCCGGATAGCTTTCTGCCGCTCAGCAGACCGGCTGTCTGCCACTGCCGGATAGCTTTCTGCCGCTCTGCAGACCGGCTGTCTGCCACTGCCGGATAGCTTTCTGCCGCTCTGCAGACCGGCTGTCTGCCACTGCCGGATAGCTTTCTGCCGCTCAGCAGACCGGCTGTCTGCCACTGCCGGATAGCTTTCTGCCGCTCTGCAGACCGGCTGTCTGCCACTGCCTGATAGCTTTCTGCCACTCTGCAGGTCCGCTGTCTGCCACTTTGGCGGATAGCTTTTTGCTCCTCTGCAGGCCCGCTGTCTGCCACTTTGCCGGATAGCTTTTCCCGCTCTGCAGGCCCGCTGTCTGCCACTCTGCCGGATAGCTTTTCCTGCTCTGCAGCCCCGCTGTCTGCCACTTTGCCGGATAGCTTTCTGCCGCTCTGCAGGCCCGCTGTCTGCCGCTTTCCTGGATAGCTTTTTGCTCCTCTGCAGGCCCGCTGTCTACCACTTTCCCGGACAGCTTTTTGCTTCTCTGCCGGATAGCTGTCTGCCGCTCTGCCGGATAGCTGTCTGCCGCTCTGCCGGATAGCTGTCTGCCGCTCTGCCGGATAGCTGTCTGCCGCTCTGCCGGATAGCTGTCTGCCGCTCCGCCTGCTGATTGTCTGACTCTGTCATCTCATAACATGAGTTGATGAGGCATTGTCTATATGCACATTTTTCTCCAAAATGTCCGAGGAGCCATTTTTCGACATGACAACGCTAGGCAGCACGTTGCTCATGCTACTGTTGCTCATCTGTGTGGCTGAAGCACTTCTGGGACACCATTGGTGCTGATTTCTGTGCCCAAGTGCAGTTTGACTTGCTGTCACCACTGTAGTTAAAACACCAGGACCAGAGCAGCAGTGCGGAGCCGGCATTAGACCCAGTAAGGGTGAGTACCTGCCATGTTGGTGGACAACCCCTTTAATTATGTAATACTAGCAGAATATATTTTCTTAAAAGCTGGTGTCTGTACACTTCTACTGACTGACACCACAGCTTTGTGGGTCTGCTTTTCCCTTCACAGCTAATTACATGTGCATCACCCCATTTGTTTGCTGTCTTATTGCACATGTTTTTATAATGATTTGTGCTTGGCCTTTGTTGCAGTAACCATGTGGTATTAAAGGGCTTTTCCACATTCAGAAAAATGGGCCCCAAATGCTCTAAAATAGTCCCTGCTGCTGCTCCGGTCTCGCTGTTTTGACTGCAGCGGTGACGTCATGTCGAGATCATGCACCACCCCTGTAGCCAGTCACTGGCTGACTGTGGTGGTAATGCACACTACTTCTGAAAAAATACAGAGACTCGAGCAGAGGTGAAGAGCCGCTGCTGGACCCAGGTAAGGGGTGAGTACTTTCTGTTTGTTATTTTAGATGTTTTAGATAATTTTGGGTCCACTTTCCTGAAATTGTAAACCCCCTTCTATACAATTGCTTGTAATATTAGTGCTTTACCATCCGATGTCATGCCATATATCCTGCTGAGTTGCATTGGTGTTTGCGCACCTGCCCCGGTCTGTTAGATCTTCTTGTGCTCCACTTCAGGCTTTGCATACAGCCGACGTATTCCTATGTTGTATTTCCTGGACCTATATGAGGCCTCCCAGGACTCACACCTGGGTCTTACTAGAGTTACTAGAAAGTATTAAGACTTTCTAGTAACTCTTTTAGTTTGTCTGTGCACAGTTAATGTCCTCCTGCTCCAGGCCATCTCCTGGTCGCCTGTGTGATTTACAATCCCTTAGTTACTTGTCTGTGGCTTCCAGTAACCCTGCTGCCTGCCAGTGGTCTTCAGCATGTCACCTGCTTGTCTGCAGTTGCCAGTAACCTTGATGCCTGTTAGAGGAGGTCTTCACCTGCTTGTTTGTGGCTTCCAGGACCCCTTTGAGACTTTGTTTACCTCTACGCGTCCACCTGCGGCTTCCTGGATGTCTCCTGTCTGCTTGCAGCTTCCAGTAGATGTCCTGGAAGCTGCAGCCGGACACGTAGAAGCAAACTGAAAGTCTTAAAGGGATCCTGGAAGCTGCAGGTAGCAAGGTTACTGAAAACCAGAACAAGAAGGTGAAGTCCTCCTCTGACAAGTATGTTCCCAGGATTCCCCACAACGGTGTAACATATGCTGGGCCATCAATGGGGAAACACAACTATTCTGAGAATGGGACCTTGATATGCATCAAATGTCAGTAGAGAGGTGGGTGGAAATCCTTTCATTTGTATGAAAATTCAGACCCCTCCGTCCTTGACATCAGTGCAAGACGTGGTCCCGTCCTGCAGAAAGGTCCATATTGGAGCCGGCATCTAAGATACGTTCATGGCATATACTGTCCTGTGATCATGCATTAAATGTGCACAATGGAAATATTCATTTTACATATCAAATATTGGTTGTGACTTTATTGGTTTATGAATTTTTTTAGAGTATGTTCACACATGGCGGGTGCGCTGCGATATTCCATCAGGATTTGCCACACTTTCATTGTAGCTTCATAGTAGATGAGAATATAACAAATGAAAAAAATCAGCACCGAAATTAAAGAGGATTTTCATCAACAGATCTTGGAATAATAAAAATTTCCACAATTGGATGTAATAAATAAAATGTTCCTGTGCTGAGATAATTTTATAAATGTTCCCTGCTGTACTGTGTAATGTCTGTGTCTGACCGTGCAGGGACATGGTCTGATCATACCACAGCTCCTGACACAACCACTACGCAGAACATAGCAGCGACACATTTACAGTATAAGATTATCTCAGCACAAGAATATTTTATTTATCACATCCAATTGTGGAAATTATTATTCCAAGATCTATTGATGAAAATCAACTTTTGTTTGTGGGAAAACCCCTTTGAGCTACATTGTGAATGTCAGTTTCTGCTGCAGACTTCACACCTTGCGATGTATGGAGTCAAATCTGCAACCAGTTTGCAAAGCATCTTTCCAGCTAACTTCTGCTACGTGTGGACATGGCGTGGTGGCCCAATATAGGCTGACGATTGATGTGGGTATTCATGCAAAAAGCTGTTTTTTTCCTGTTATTTTTATTGTTGTCCATCACATGCTTTTTTTCCAGTGGGACTTGGTGAAACTGCCAACTTTGCAGCATACATCTTTGCTCCTGCAACATTGGTGACTCCCCTTGGAGGACTGAGTGTGCTGGTGAGGTAGGTGGACACAGTAATTATCAGGCCAGTCTAAACACTGTTTCTAGAGAATGCTCCATTTTTCTCCATCTTGGCTACAATGGTTGTACAAGTACCGTGGATGCGCGCTAGCTGTACGGCGCGGCTCAAGACAGCAGCAATTGTGACAGAAGGGTTTTAGTGGTGTACCTACCTTGACCCATTACTCTCTTCTCCCATCGCCCTCTTTTTCCTGAGTACAAAACGCTCCATGAGGATCCAGTTGTATTTTCATTACAGCAGGGGCCTACTGACCTTCATAGGAGATCACCAGTTTTATGATGCCCTTTTCTACAGGCTTAAAGGGGTATTCCTATCTCATCTGAGTGTAGGTGGCACTAACATGCCCAGCTCGATCAGCTGATGCACCAGTCCCAAGAACCGCTGCTTCTGAGTGTCTGCCTCGATAATCTCTGCGGCTTCGAGTCCGCAGCCTCCATGTTGCAGAGCGTGCGGTGCCATTTAGACCACCCCGGAACCAGAAGTCTTTCCCGCACTGCACGCATCCTGATGTTGCAGCCATCTTGTTGTTCCCCACCTTGTGGTAGAACACCCTGCACATTTTACCAACTAATTCCTTATTCATTTATAGAGGACATGTTAGAAAATATATACCGTGTATGTATACCGTGTATATATCTTTCTTACAAAAGGGTTATTTCAAATGTCCAAGGTGTCCCAAGATCAGAGCCCCCCCAATCCTGAATGGAGCGGAGATCTGCATGCGAGGGTTCAGCTACAAGACTGCTGAGTACAGTGCCCTGCTATTTCCGGGAATCCCATAGATATTAATGGAGCGGAGGCCACGCAGCGATTCTTCATTTACAATGGGCCTGCAGAGACCTGATCTTGGGATCGCTGGAAGTCTCGGTGATCGGACCACTAGCGATCAACAAGTGATGGCAGATGTCATATACTTTTTGCAAATAACTCTTCAAAGAGGTATTTCCATCTCCAGGATCCTATCCCAATATGTAGTAGGTGTACTAAAGCTAATATTAGCAAATGCCTGCAATTACAAATGTAGTATAGTTCTTCTGATTAGCTATATTGCTTACCCATGTGCAGGGAATTGCAGTAGCTTAGGAATCCATGGTTACGATCACTCATATAGTGACAGTTAGTTACAGTTGTGCTCAAAACAATCCCGGCAGAATTTTTGCTTTCTTGGTCTTATTTCATCCAAATGACCCTAATTAAAAGTTCACATACCCCATTTCTTAATACCATGTATTGCCCCCTCTAACATCAATGACAGCATGAAGTCTTTTGTGGCAGGTGTGGATGAGGTTCTTTAGTTTCTCAGATGGTAAAGCTGCCCACTCTTCTTGGCAAAAAGCCTCCATTTTTCTGTAAATTCCTGGGCTGTCTAGCATGAACTGCGTGCTTGAGATGTCCCCAGAGTGGTTCAATGATATTGAGGTCAGGAGACTGAGATGGCCACTCCAGAACCTTCACTTTGTTCTGCTGTAGCCAATGACAGGTCGACTTGGCCTTGTGTTTTGGATCGTTGTCATGTTGGAACGTCCAAGTACGTCTCATGCGTAGTTTCCGGGCTGATGATTGCAAATTTGCCTCCAGTATTTGCTGAAAGTGTGCTTCATTCATCTTTCCTTCAACTTTGATCAAGTTTCCTGTGCCTTTGTAGCTCACACATCCCCAAAACATCAGCGATCCACCTCCGTGCTTTACAGTAGGAATTGTGTTCCTTTCATCATAGCCCTTGTTGACCTCTCTCCAAATGTAACGTTTATGGTTGTGGCCAAAAAGTTAAATTTTGGTCTCTTCACTCCAAATTACCTTGTTCCAGAAGTTTTGAGGCTTGTTTCTTCTGTTTTGCATATTGTAGGCAAGATACAGGGGTTGGACAAAATAATGGAAACACCTGAAAACATCAACAAAAGTTAGTTTAATATGGTGTAGGTCCACCTTTTGCGGCGATTACAGCCTCAATTCTACGAGGTATGGATTCATACAAGGTGTGAATTTTAGCCCATTCTTCAGTGAAAACACCCTCCACTTCTTTGAGCGACGATGGCGGCGGAAATCGACGTCTAACTTGAATCTGTAAAATCGACCAAAAATGCTCAATAATGTTGAAGTCTGAGGTTTGTGGGGGCCAGATGAGATGCTCAACTTCATTAGAATGTTCCTCGTGCCATGCTTTAATGATTCTAGCTGTATGAATTGGTGCATTATCATCCTGAAAGATGGCGTTCCCCTCCGGGAACAGTGCTTGAACCATAGGATGCATTTGGTCGCCCAAAATGCCTAAATAATCGCGGCTGTTAATTCTTCCATGAAGGGATATCATTGGCCCGGCGGATCTCCACGAAATAGCACCCCAGATCATCACAGAACCTCCGCCATGTTTTACGGTTGGGAGAAGGCAGTCTGGATGGAATGCTTCTTTCAGCTGTCTCCAAACGTACATGCGGCCAGAGGTCGGAAATAGGGTAAACGATGATTCATCTGAGAATATCACATGTTTCCACAGCTCGAGGGACCAATTCTGGAGGGTTCTTCACCACTCTAAACTCTTGGAAACATTTGTCATTGAGAGCAGCGGTTTTCGAATCGCAGCTCTTCCGTGGAATCCAGATTTGTTCAGCTCCCGACTAACAGTTTTCGTGGAAACTGGGTTCTGTAGGTGTTCATTGAAATCAGCAGTGATTTACAGAGCCGTGGTCTTGCGATCCTCTCTCACAATTCGCTTTAGAGTCCGACGGTCTCTCTCAGTCAACTTCGACTTTCGGCTGGACCTGTGCTTTGCTGCGGACGTTTTTCCTTCTCTTTCAAACGCGGTCATTACTTTGGAGACAGTACCTCTTGACACGCCAAGCATTCGGGCACTTTCGGTTACACTAGCGCCTGCCATAGCAGCACCAACAATTTGGCCTCTTTGAAAATCAGAGACGTCTGCCATTGGTATCAGGTTCTCATCAATGTTCTTACAATTCTGCAAAACAAACAGTTAATTTACATACACATATCACATAACACAAATAATCAACTACAAAACATTACCATATGTCACGGTTTGCATGTTTATAAACATGTTCGAAGATTATGATGCCAAAACGTTAGGTGTTTCCATTATTTTGTCCAACCCCTGTACTTTGTGGTATTTGCGCAGTAATGGCTTTTTTCTGGCGACTTGACCATGCAGCCCATTTTTCTTTAAGTGCCTCCTTATTGTGCATCTTGAAACAGCCACACCGCTAGTTTTCAGAGAGTCCTGTATTTCAACTGATGTTATTTGTGGGTTTTTCTTTGCATCCAGAAGAATTTTCCTGGCAGTTGTGGACAAATTTTTTGTTGGTCTATCTGATTGTGGTTTTGTTTTTACAAAGCCCCTGATTTTTCATTTGTTAATCACAGTTTGAACGCTGCTAACTGGCATTATCAATTCCTTGGATATATTTTTGTATCCCTTTCCTGTTTTATACAGTTCAACTACCTTTTCACGTAGATCCGTTGACAATTCTTTTGCTTTCCCCATGACTTAACATCCAGAAACATCAGTGGCTGGATGAAAGATGCAATTTTCCCTGACAGGAGAACCTCTACAGACATACCTGGTGAAGAGGTAGAAGATTTCTCGTACCCGGCAGGCCGACCCAGGTAGCGGGGGTCCCCTGCCTCAGTCTGTCCGAGGTGCCTGAAGCGCCACACTGCAGATGTAGGCGTCAGCAGGAGAAACAGCCTTCGAGAGGGGGTACTAGCTTCAGTATGGCCCATCGCCGCAGATGCAGGTAAGTATGTGCTGCGTCTGTCTCCTGGGCCGTTTCTGGGGTTGTGGGTCCAGTTGACTGCGTCGGGTATGCGCTGTGTGTGCCGCGGGCGCCCCTGGGTGGAACAGTCGGGCGCGCCCTGATAACATCACGGGGTCGCCGGGAAACATGGCGGTACTCGGCGGCGGTTGCAGGGCGCCGCCTGGGGTGCTGTGCATGGGTCCAGGGCGGAAGGGGGAGTTGCCGCACAAGACTTGGGGTGGCCGCGGGCGGGAGGGGTGTGCAGCAGCTGACAGGGCACCGGGCAGACCATTGAGGATTCTGCTGGCCCCAGCCGGGGGCGGTACCTGAGGGGGTGTCCGACTGTTAAAGTAAGCTGCGATGTCTGCCAAAGGGCTTCCAGGCAGAATGGAGTCGCCAGAGATGCCAGTGGAGCAGCAGCAACAGCAGCTACTCACACAGAAGCCCCATATTAAGGCAACCCAGCGGCAATCTAGTGGCAGTAGTCGCGCTGGTAGCTCCAAAACTAGTCAGAAGACTAGGCCGGACAAGTCTCCATGCCGCAGAGAGGAGCTGACGGTTCAGGATGACACCCCATGGATTTCAGTACCACTTAGTTGTACGTCACAGGGTAAGTGATCTTCGAGAAAGTTCACTTGGTGATGTACTGTTCCCCTCTTTCTATATTTGTCAGGGGAGAAAGTGTACCACGAAGGCCAAGCACAGGGAGTGTGTGGAGTGTGGAGTCCCACTGCCGGACTATTATGAAAAAAAGCTGTGCAAGCCATGCATACAGCATTTAGTGGCAGAAGAGACTCCAGACTTTACTTCCAATTTGAGGGAGATGGTCAGAGCAGAGGTTAGGGGCTCAGTAAGATCCCTATCCCAAGAGATGGTCCTTAAGGGAAGAGAGCCCAGGTCTCTGGTGTCTATTTCGGGGAGTGACTCAGGAGAATTAATATCAGATTCATCTCCCTCATCTTCATCATCTTCAGAAGCCCGATCAAGTTGTTCCTGTTTTCCACTAGACCAGGTGAATCGGCTAGTGAAGACAGTAAACAGTGCAATGGGTATTGTGGAACCCCGGCCAGAGAAGTCCATGCAGGACATGATGTTTAGAGGGTTGGATAGGAAAGTCCGTAGGTCTTTTCCCGTGTGATAAAACCAAGTCGCTGATTCAATGAGAGTGGAAAAAACCTGAGAAAGGGTTCTCTACCTCCTGCCTTTAAACGGAGATACTCATTTGAGGAGTCGGCCTCATCCTCATGGGATAAACCCCCAAAATTAGACGCAGCTTTCGCCAAAGTATCCAAAAGGTCCTCTCTACCATTTGAGGACATGGGGAATTTGAAGGACCCGTTGGACAGATAGGCGGACGTTTTTCTAAATGGCGCTTGGGAAACGTCGGTAGGGTCCCTTAGGCCAGCTGTAGCGACAACGTGCACAGCCACGTCATTAATGGTTGGGCTAGACCGCTTAGAGGAGCAACTCCAAGAAAAGGTCTCTAGAGATGATATTCTATCCTCCCTATAATCCAGGGAGCTGCTGCCTTTTTATCAGATGCTTTGGTGGACTCTGTAAGATTAGCAGCAAGGACGGCGGCACTTTCCAATGCTGCTCGTGGGGCCTTATGGCTGAAATGTTGGCCTGGGGACATCCAGGCCCGATCTAAATTGTGCAGCATTCCGTGTGAGGGAAAGCATTTGTTTGGCTCTGTACTGGATGAACTTTTGGAGAAAGCAGGGGACAGTAAGAAAAAGTTCCCTTCCCTGGCAGGGCCTTCATGTAGGCGGGATTTCAGCAGGAGGTAGTCTGACCGTAGGAGACCTGCTAAAGATAAGAACAGATGGGATAGCAGTAAGAAAAAAGGTAGAGGATATTTGTTCAGTTCCTCTCGGGATCGCAGAAAACCGCAATGACTGGCAGACCAGGTGGGGGGGGGGGGAGGTTAACGGCCTTCTACCCAGCCTGGTCAAAAATTTTGAATAGCCCATGGATACTTGATGTCATCAGGGCAGGACTCGGATTTGAATTTTCGAGAGAGACCTCAGGATAGGTTTTTGTTAACCCCCATCCGTTCTTCACCTGCAGAGCAACTAGCGCTGGAGTCGGAGGTCCTGGAGCTACAACAGAAAGGAGTCTTGGTAGAAGTTCCTGTGTCACAAAGAGGTAAGGGGTTCTATTCCCCCCTCTTCCTGGTTAGAAAACCAGATGGTTCCTTCCGGACTACTATCAACTTGAAAGTTCTCAATAGGTTCTTGTTGATTCGATCCATCAAAATAGAGTCAGTAAAGTCAGCAATAAAGCTGCTCTTTAAAAATTGCTTCATGGTGGTATTAGATCTTACTATCACTTCCCGATACACACAGATCATCAACGGTACCTTAGAGTGGCAGTCTCACTGGGAGGAGTAATAAATCACTTCCAGTTTAGAGCTCTCCCGTTTGGGGTTGCTATTGCTCCCCGGGTATTTACTAAGATAGTGGCGGAAGTCATGGCACATCTTCATGAACAGAACATACTTGTGATCCCCTATCTGGATGACTTGTTAGCTGTAGGCCACGCAGACCGACACTGCACTTCTCAGCTAAAGAAAGTAAGGGCAACCTTACAGGAATTAAGGTGGCTTATTAATTTTAAGAGATCTCGATTGCAGGAGTTCCTGGGTCTCGTTCTGGACTCTGGAGCTCAGGAGTGTCGGCTACCGGATTCGAAAGTTGATGGTATTAGGCGGCAGGTGCTCAGGGCAGTGAATAATACATCTATGTCACTTTTAGGCTCACTCACGTCATGCATTCTGGCGGTTCTGTGGGCCCAATTCCACACTAGAACTCTGCAGTGGGATGTATTGTATAATGTTCGTCTACTAGGAGGATGTCTAGAGAGTAAATTTTCTTTGGCCCCTTCTTCCATACAGTCTTTACGTTGGTGGTTGCATTTGTCAAACCTGTGCAGAGGAGTTCCCTGGATAAATCATATCTCCTGGGTGGTCACAACGGACGCTAGCCCCTGGGGCTGGGGAGCACGTATAGGGGATATGTGGGTCCAAGGGGCTTGGTCACATTCTCAACGGGAAGCGTCGTCTAACCGAAAGGAGCTGTTAGCTGTAGAGCAAGCTTTAAATAAACTCCTTGTTTCCCTACAGGGCCGGCATGTCAGACTGTTATCAGACAATCCGGTAAATGTAGCCTACATTAACCACCAGGGGAAAACTCGGTCCAAATCCCTGATGGAAGTGATGGATCGTATTTTCCAGATAGCTGAAACTCATCTGCTGTCACTCACATCCCTACATATAAAAGGAAAGGACAACGTCGAAGCAGATTTCCTAAGTCGCAACAGGCTCAGACAAGAAGAATGGATGCTTAAGTCAGTCTGTTTTCAACCAGATTGAACAGATGTGGGGTCCCCAGAAATAGACCTTTTTGCAAACAGGGGGAACAGGAAAGGTCATCAATTTTGTTCTTTAAACCCCAGAGAAGATCCATATGCGGTGGATGCCCTTCTAATCCCATGGGACTTCAATTTTGCCTATTCCTTTTCCCCAATAGCCCTAATTCCCATAGTTCTAAGGAAGATACAGGAGGACCGAGCACGGATAGTCCTGATTGTTCCCCTGGCTAAGGAAGATGTTGGTTAGGACATGGGTACTTCGGGAGCTCCCAGATCTCCTCTCCAAAGGTCCGATTTTCCATCCACGAGTGTCCAATTTACATCTGATGACTTGGAATTTGAAGGGGCACTACTGAGGGGGAGGCGGTTTTCTCAGGGCTTGGTTAGTACCTTGCTAAAAAGCAGAAAGGTTTCCACAACGAGGCTATATTCCAGAATTTGGAAAAAGTTCCTGACAGTCTAAGGGGCGGAAATTGGAGGAAAGGTTAGAATTAACCAAGTGCTGGAATTTCTGCAAAAAGACTTAGAGATGGGTTTAGCCACGAGTACTCTTAGGCCAGGGTCACACACAACGTCTAAAAAATCGTACCGTTTTAGTGGGACTATTATAGCACAAAAGTTTCCTGAACATTGATCCGTCTGTCATCCGATTATCCGGTGATGATGCGATTTAGTCGCATCGGAGCGTATGTTTCACATCCGATTGACATCCGACTTGCCAGATTTTGTTGGTGGCTAGCAAAACCGACATATAATGGATCCAAATGAATAGTTTTTCAATCACAAAAGAAACAATAGATATATACACATAGAATACATATATATGTATATATATATATATATATATATATATATATACATATATATACATATATTTATAGTTCATGCACTTCTGCATAGTGTAATAGCCGCTAATTCAATTGCCGGCTTTTGTGAAATTACAGACCCGACATGAAATGACACATGGTTTACATACAGTTAACCATGTCATTTCATGTAGTTTGATTTATGGTTTTCACTAACAATTACATGAGTGTATGTGTGCAAAATTTCATACATGTAAGGGTTAATTAAAGGTGTGAATTCATTGAAAAAAATGCGTGAGTTCCCGCGGTATTTTCTCAACCAGACAGACAAAGCCAGCGAGTGGGGGCAGATAATAATAGCCTATGGAGGGTCCATTTATTTTGTGCCCCCCCCTGGCTACTAACATCTGCCCCCAGCCACCACAGAAAAGGCAAATCTATAATTAGATGCGCCCTTTCTGGCACTTAGCCCGTCTATTCCCATTGCCCTGTAGCGGTGGCTAATGGGTTAATAATGGGTTAAAGGCACCTTGCTATTGAAAGGTGACCTTAAGCCAGGTTAATAATTGAGAGCTGTCAATTAGACAACTATCAATTATTAATCCTATTGCATGAAATAAAAAATAAAACACGCACACTTTACTTAATCATTTTAATGAAATAATCACACAGTTTTTGACCATCTTTTATTTTACTGGTAATCCGTGCGAAGCCCTTGTTCTCCTGTATTAAAAATAAAATAATAAAGCAAGCTTTTTCTTACCTATCCGGCGCACAGTCAGGTCCCCGCTGTAAACCATCGGAAAGGGTTAACAGGTTTACAGCTAGCAGCGCAGCTAATGCTGGCAGCTCAGCTGTAAACCCCCGAAGGAATGAGCTAATCTCCCGGCTGACAGGAGAGGAAGTAATTAGTGTGGGAAGCTTAATTGATTGCTTCCCACGGTAATCAGTTCACTTCAGGTCAGCCGGAACTCCCTCTGAAGTCACTGATGCTGTGCGGTGTCCCCGGCTGAACTGAATTGGACTGATTAGCCTGGGAAGCAATCAATTAAGCTTCCCAGCTAATCACTTCCTCTCCTGTCAGCCGGGAGAGGAACTCATTCTTTCGGGGGCTTACAGCTGAGCTGCTAGCATTAGCTGCTTGCTTGCTGTAAACCAGTTAACCCTTTGTGAAGGATTACAGCGTGGGACCTGACAGAGCGCCGGATAGGTAAGAATAATGTTGTTTTATTATTTTATTTTTATTACAGGAGAACAAGGGCTTCGCACGGATTACCAGTAAAATAAAAGATGGTCAAAAACTGTGTGTTTATTTCATTAAAATGATTTTTAAGTAAAGTGTGCGTGTTTTGTTTTAATTTCATGCAATTGGATTAATAATTGATAGTTGTCTAATTGACAACTCTCAATTATTAAACTGGCTTAAAGTCACCTTCCAATAGCAAGGTGACTTTAACCCATTATTAACCCATTAGCCACCGCTACAGGGCAATGGGATTAGACGGGCTAAGTGCCAGAAAGGGCGCATCTAATTATAGATTTGCCTTTTCTGTGGTGGCTGGGGGCAGATGTTAGTAGTCAGGGGGGCACAAAATAAATGCACCCTCCCTAGGCTATTATTATCTGCCCCCACTCGCTGGCTTTACCTGTCTGGTTGAGAAAATAGCGCGGGAGCCCACGCATTTTTTTTCAATGAATTTACACCTTTAATTAACCCCTACATGTATGAAATTTTGCACACATGCGCTCATGTAATTGTGAAAACCATAAATCAAACTACATGAAATGACATGGTTAACTGTATGTAAACCATGTGTCATTTCATGTCGGGTTTGTAATTTCACAATAGCCGGCAATTGAATTAGCGGCTATTACAGTATGTAGAAGTGTATGAACTATAAATATATATATATGTATTCAATGTGTATATATCTATTCTTTCTATTCTTTATTAAACCTGTCAGTGTGATTTTACAGTATAGCCGGGGATGAATTGCCGGCTTTTCTAAAGGACACCGGTGCGATTTAATGGCAAGTCACACGTGCAGTCCGTTTGTAATCCCATTTTTCATCGCACCCATAGACTTGCATTGGCGATTGTCAACCCACAATCGGTGACAATCGCAGCATGCTGCGATTGCACTCGCACGTATAAAACGGACGACAAAAAATCGCTTGTTGGGAGCCGCTCCATTGATTAACATTGGTCCGACTGCATTGCGATATTTCATCGCTTTGCAGTCGTCCGATTTTGTCGCCAGTGTGACCCCGGCCTTAGGGTTCAGGTATCAGCATTAGGAGCCCTGTACCTGTAATCTAGCAGGTAATTACTAGGTAGCCAGATTCATCAAGGCTGCGGCTAGATCCAGACCCATCCTTAAGCAGAGGTTGGTCCCGTGGGATCTAAATCTGGTGCTGTTAGGTGCTTCCCATTTGAACCTATAGAAGTAGCCCCGATAAAAATTCTATCTTTCAAAAAGGCCCTTCTAGTCGCACTGACGTCCGCTCGCAGGATTAGTGACCTGCATGCTCTTTCCTGACAACCTCCATACACCCAATTTAGGGAGGATAGAGTTGTTTTGAAACCAGATCCTCTGTATCTGCCAAAGGTGGCGTCAAAATTTCACAGACTGCAGGAATTAGTCCTCCCTTCTTTCTGCTCTAACCCTACCAATCAGAAAGAAAAAAATGCTCCATTCATTGGATGTTAGAAGGTGTTTACTTAATTATATTTCAGTAACCAACCCATGGAAGAAAGAAAATTCTTTATTTATATCCTTTCAGGGAGTTAGGAAAGGGTTTAGAGTCTCTAAAAGCACTTTAGCTAGGTGGATCAGGGAGGCGATTTCTTTGGCCTATACAGCAGGTGGCGTGGCAGTTCTGAAGGGCCTGAAGGCTCACTCCACACGAGCCATAGCGACATTCTGGGCAGAGAGGTCGGAGGTGTCGATTGAAGACGTGTAAGGCGGCTACTTGGTCTTCTCCATCCACATTCTTCAAACATTATAGACTAGATTTGGGTGGCTCCTCCGATCTCACGTTTGGGAGAAGGGTGCTTGAAGCGGTAGTCCCTCCCTAGGCTCTTTTACATCTCTGTAATTCTCTTGTGGTGCTTTCATGGGAGACCGAATAAATGCTTATCTGCTTACTGATAGCGGTGTTTTTCGGAGCCCATGACAGCACCCTTATATTCCCTCCCTTTCACGTGTGGGTGAGCACTCTTCTGGACTTTCAGTTTTCTCATGTACAGATTATATTAGTGTAAGTTGTTGTATATATATATTTTGCTACTAACCTGGGAGGTCCTCTCATGCTCTGTAATCCAACTGATGCGGGAGAGAGGTGCCGCCCTTTTATGTCTGTAGGTTTCCTGTCCCTGAAGGGCGAATCCCCTCTCTCGTGGTGCTGTCATGGGCTCCGAAAAACAACGCTACGGTAAGTCGCTAAGCATTTTCCATTTTACTTGTATTTTGTTTTCCTGCTCTCAGTACATTAGGGAATAAAATGTCATTTAAAACTACAATTCGTCCTTAAAAAAAAAACAAGCCCTCATGCAACTATTTCTTGAGGCTGGGGGACAGCCTCCGTTTGCTTCCTGGAGCCTGATTCCCAGGTGACTAGACTGTAAGTGACCCTGCTTCAGGTAATGCTGGAGCCCCCGAAATAAAAAAATTGGGCAACAGCCCCCTCTGTCACCTGCACCATCAACCGCTCACGCAAAGGAGGTGGGTGGTAGTAGCTCTGTCTTGAGCCACTTCAGGGAGTCTCTCCAAGGCCCATTCATTCCTCAAGAATGGTTCAAAGGGTTCATTCTGCTCTCTTCCTTCTGGTATCACACCCACTGCATACCAACGTTGTTTCCCCTCCATTTTGAGGAACGTGATGCTAGTTCCAGCCTTCAGCTCTTGCAGCCTTCGAGGCTTGTGTTCTGTCTCTACTGCCCAGTGGTCGAGTGAGATGTAATAATGGGTCACAAACTCTTCTTTGGATCCCCTTCTCCACTGATGGTTGTAAGTAACGACCAGCCCTCAGGGATGCCAAATCTTGGTACCTTACGGTAAGTGGGCCTGATAACATTTGTCCAGGCCTGGTCCTGGCTCGCCTTCTTGTCTCTTCCGACCAGCCTAGACCACGCAGGCTGCACACCAGTTCCTGAATCCTAGCTCTCATGTCTGCAGTCTGTAATAACCCCAGCAGTAAAGGATGCAGCCTGGGTTTGGGCCTTGGTGGATCCAGGATATCAGCCGATCAGGAACACAGGCTACTGCCACCTCTGTTGTCGTGCAAGCTCCCTCTTAACACTTTTTTGGAGTGTTATAAATCACATAAATGTACCCTAGACCACCTAATATTGTATGGCTGAGAACTGTAACCTTACAAAATTTTTAAACGCTATTTATCAGTTTTATAGATCACAGAAATGTACTACACACTACGGAATAGTGTGTGGCTGAGGAATGTAACCCAGGAAAATCTTTCAACGATTTTTGGGAGTATTATTTAACACAAAAAAGGTCCTCAAAGCACCTTATACTTGATGGATCAAAATATATTACATTTTTTACCCCCCCACCCAAAACAAAAAAAAAGCTATAGCTATATATTTGCCAACAGACTGCAGAGCCCTAATCCCTGTCTACAGATTGGATTCTGTCACTTTTCCTGCTCCTGCGACTTTCTCCCTACCTAGGCTAAGTGCAGATTGTATGTGATACAAACGATTATCCCTTAGAAGGGCTGTTAGTATGATGGCTCAGTTTCAGCACCAGTATCTACACTACAGGCCTCTGTTTCATTATACTGTGCACACACAGGCCTGGACAAGCAGTCTCTCCAGTCAATATGAAGTGTCACAGAGCTGTGCAATGGCGTCAGTGTGCCGAGCCAGGTGGCGCTTGTCCTTTTATAACCTCTTATGATGTCACATGGCCAGCCAATCACAATAATGCCACAACCAAGTGGTTATAGCATTACAGTGACGCGCAGGCAATTCCCGCATGCTTATTGGCTGCATAACAGGCGTCAAAAATACAGGGCGGGGATTTGAATTTTACATAGCGCACTGCCCATTACTTGCCAAGTAGCGAGTACATCCGGGCACCGTGATACTCGAGTGACAATTGAGCACCGAGCACGTTCGCTGATCCCTATTTACTACCACTTCTGTTTTCTCATTTGCCATCTACATGTAGCTCAATGAGCGCTTTGTAATGAATACAAGAATCACCATTGTCAAAGTTTTTATAGGAACTGGTGATTACATAATCACCAGGCAACTGCTCAGAATAATTCTGCCAGTGACATGTGGCATTAGGGGGTTGTTTTCCCCTGTAACTGGGGCTTCTATGGATACCACAGTTACAGTGTAGAAAATACAAAGTAAAGTAATAATAGTCCTCCAAGAAATTATAAAAAACAAATTATGCCAAAAAAATATAAATATTTGCATGTATATATACTGAACAAAATATAAACGCAACACTTTTGTTTTTGCTCCCATTTTTCATGAGCTGATATCAAAGATCTAAGACTTTTTCTATGGACACAAAAGGCTTTTTTTCTCTCAAATATTTTTCACAAATTTGTGAATATGGGGTCGCTTGTGATTAGTTTCAGGGGTCGCTTGTGATTAGTTTCAGGGGTTCTCCAAATGCAACATAGCATCTGCTCTTGATTCCAGCTATTTTTGCTTTCAAAAAGTCAAAAGGTGCTCCTTCTTCCCTTTTGAGCCCTGCTCTGCACCCAAACAGTGGTTTTCCCCTACATATTGGGTATCGGAATACTCAGGAGAAGTTGCACAACAAATTTTGGGGTCAATCTTTTTCTGTTTCCCTTGTGAAAATAAAAAATGTAATGCTAAAGTAGAGTGAAATTTTTGTGAAAAGAAAGGAACATTTTCATTTTTTTCCTTCCACATTTCAGTGAAGCACCTAAAGGGTTAAACTTCTTGAATGCGGTTTCGAGGACTTTGATGGGTGCAGTTTTTAGAATGGTGTCACTTTTGGGTATTTTCTGTCACATAGACTCCTCAACGTCACTTCAAACGTGATGTGGTCCTTAAAAAAAAAAAAATCGCTTTTCAACCTTTAACCCTTCTAACTTCCTAACAAAAAAATGATGTATTCAAAAATGATGCAGAAGTAGAGTAAATATTTTTATTTTTTTTGTCAGATTTTTTATATTTTAATAAATATACGCCAATCCTACCGACCAAACTTTACCACTATCATGAAGTACAATATGTCTCAAGAAAATATTCTCAGAATCAGCGGAATCCGTCGAAGAGTTCCAGAGTTATTACAACATAAAGTGACATTTATATTCGTCAACTGGGGGTCAAGTATGACTGGTGCACAGAGAGGGGCCTTGTAGCCCCAGGCTCTCCTGCCCCCCTTTACTGTAGATATTTAGCCCTGGTGTCATATCTAAAGTCACTGACCCTGCTGGAAACAAATAATATAATAACAATTATGTCTATCACATTGTACATTTACCAATATTTGTAATCAGAGGCTTTTCTGTACCGATTGAGGATAAAAGCAGTTGTGCTTCACCTCTAGTGCAGTGTCCCTTCTATATTCACTTTCTGCCATTCCTCTGTATATTTTCTTTTAGTGCCATTTTATCATCTCATTTCCTGAATGAAAGACTCACCTTCCCAGCCAAAATAGGCTGCGCTTTAAGTATCTTCGGCTCCACCATTATGGTTCTTCACGCGCCTCAAGAAGAAGAGATTTCCACATTAGGTGAAATGGAGCAAATACTCAAGAAGCCTGGTATGTTGGTGTGATATCCATGACTGAAAGGGGTAGTCTGGCAAGAACGCATTGATGACCTATCCACAGGATAAATGAACAATGAGATATATGGGGGTCCGGCACCCCGGTCATTTTCTCCGTTGGTGGTCAGATGTAAGCACAATGTAGTGTTATTAAATGTGTAGCGCCCGCTACCGGGCAATGCAGAACAGCCCCTATTCAGAATGAAAGCGCTGTTCTGCAGTACCCTGCAGCAGCCAAGGCCTGTAGTACGTTTTTGTCTTAATTTACACCCATTTTTTTGGCTTAAATTATGATTAAATGGTTGGCCATTCCCTTTTCAGGCAAGCTCCGTCCACTTTCCAAAAAGTTGTCGGAATGGCATAAAATCTCCAAAAGTCGTAACTTTTTTTTTTACACAACTTACAGCTGGTGTCAACTGCTTGATGAACTGAGTTTGGGAAAAAAAAACAGTTGAAGAGTTTGTGTCCTTAAATGACTTCTTGATGTATAATAACCCCAAACGTAACGTTATATCTCTTTCCTCTAGGTTTTGTGGCTTATGCATCGTGTGTGGCTCTGCTGTCTCTGGCATTGGCACTCCTGGCCGCTCCACGGTGGGGTCACACCAATGTGCTTGTGTACATGATGATCTGCTCTCTTGTGGGCTCGCTCACGGTGGCCTCTGTAAAGGGCCTTGGTGTTGCCATAAAGGGCTTATTTTTAGGCAGTGCAGTCTTTAAAGACCCCCTTACCTGGTTACTCCTGCTTTGCTTGGTCATCTGCATATCCGTGCAGATCCATTTCCTGAACAGGTAACTACATATAATTATGATTTGGATTCTTAGAATTGTTGATGTTTCTTTTTCACTTACAGATCCTTTTCTTCTTTCTACAGAGCTCTGGATGTGTTTACTGCTTCTCTCGTGACCCCAATATATTATGTCTTGTTCACCTCCTCCGTGCTGATATGTTCAGCCATCCTGTTCGAAGAATGGCGACATCTTAATTTTGGAAATGTGCTTGGAAACCGTCAGCGGATTTGTCACCATCATACTCGGTGTTTGCATGCTTCATGCTTACAGAGATTTCCCCATGCACTTTTCAACATTGCCAAATTATTTAAGGTCTGCGCAGAAGCGAGAATAAACATGTCAGCCATCAAGACGGGATGCAATCTTGTAAGCCCTGTCCCCTCTGACCATGGAGGAGCAGTGGTGGTGATGCAGGGCATGTTCTGGATGTCTTATGTGCGTGCTAGGGCTAGGGCCGAGAGCAATAATTTTTGTGCGGGTTTTAATGCGGGTTATTGCACAGATCCCCAGGTTTGGACCAAGCAAAAGAACTGAATAATCAGTTGTTATCTCAGCCTTAGCTTCTGTATTTGGACAAGAACCCCATAACGTAACGACGTCCCAAGTATGCCCTGCAGAGAGGACGCGGTAGTATGAAAAAATAATTTCTCTGCTAAGTCTTTGCATAGAGATCTGAATATGCTGGAGGTGGCTTCTGAGCTGGGGCTCCCTCCGGTGGTTGCTGAGGGTAATGAACTGATTACTGAATGGCCTTCAGCTGGCGCTGAATGGTAGGATATAAGTGGCCTGAGTTCCCAGCAGCCTTGCCTGTTATCAATTGTTCCTTCTGGTCTTGCTTGAAGCACTGCTAGCTTCCTGCTCTCCCTCAGATAAGTGTTTGCTGCTTTTTTTTCCTCTGTTTGATTTTCTCTGCTGGTTTGCTGCTTGCAGTGGACTGCAGCCTGTCCCCTTTTGGGGGTCTGGCGCTGCAATTGTGCTCCGTTTGTGTCTGCACTTTTGCTTTGGTCCTTTGTTACTTTTTATTTGCTGAATAGCGTTTTGTTACACCAGAGATCTGATTTAGGTGGATGAGATCGTGTGATCTCAGTTTTTTTGGCAATCAGAAGTGTTGGTTTTTTGTTAGGGTTTTTGTTGGATTGCAGTCAGAATTCTTTCCTGTACTTTTCTGTCTAGACAGATTGGGCCCCAGCGTTTGCTCATTCTATTTTCTGTCTGTGTCCGTGCTTTCGTCTCGTCTAACCGCCATTACATGTTTGGGGGCTTCCTATTTTCTTTGGGGATCTGCTCCGGGGCAGATAGCTTTCATCTTTCTGCCTTTAGGGGTAGTTATCTCTCAGGCTGTGACGAGGCGTCTAGGATCACCGTAGGAACGCTCCACGGCTACCTCTAGTTGTGTGGTTAGTTCAGGTTACTGCAATCCAATAGGTTCCAGCCTCTCTGGTGTATTACCGCTTTTGCTATTTTTTGCTATTTCTCCTCAGTTACCGAAACATAACAGAGATCATTGATAAGTGATCTTACCATTAGAAAAGTCATAGCCTTATGGAAACCGCAGGATGGAGAGCTATGTTATTGATCTGGAAATGCTGAAAAAAATGGAAACAACATTTTGAAAACATCTTGATTTATTCAGGAGTATGAGCCACATGCAGAAATCCCGACACTTACAGCCTCGGCTGCTACCAGTGAGGTTATTAATGGTCGTCTGAGGAACGCTCTTGGGCAAATCATCACGATCCGCTGCTGGCAGCTGCCTCTTCCAATTAGGCTCCAGATGTGCTCGACGAAAGACCAGATTGGAGACTCTGCAGCCACAGTCGCACATTTAGGCCAAATATAATGTGAACCAAGAAATCGTAATTATCCAGTCACTGGAGGGGAGGAGAGGCGTACCAAGAGAGAGACTATACGAGGGCAAACTTCAGATGATTGAGCTACTGTTCAGTCATTAATCTGCACCTGAGCCATTACATGGGCATTAGTGATCTTCAGTGGTTATTGTTCACCAGTAGATGGCGGCTTGTACAATGTTTATTCTCATTGTTCATATGAATACATATTGCTTATTGACTGTATATAAAAATACCTATATATAAACGTGCAAGGCTCAAGATCAGTACAAATATTTTCTTTATTGGATAACACAAAACATAAAAATAGACATACAAAGGTCAGGCACATAAAATACGGTAGGTAAGCGATTTAATCCGCCATCATGTGCCTCCAACAGCTGCGTGTGGTCGGAGCTCTTACCTAGGCTGTTAACCTATTAAAGCCCTCTGTCAGTCTCTCCATATGCTGGCAGGGGGTGACGTGATCGTGGGGTGCCAATGGGTTGTCCTAACAGCTGGGAGTCTGCTGAAGACGGCCAGGCCTGTAGTGACTGTTCTCCTGTGAAAGCCGGCCTGCGGCCAGTGTTCACGGCAAATTGTGATTTACACTATACATACATGTATAGTACATGTATGATCGCAGCTTCAAGTGTCCTAAGGGAGCTATTAAATACAGTAAAACTGTGTAACAAGAAAAAAAATCAAAACGTCAGACTTACGCTTTTTTGGCCACCGCAACATTGCAATAAAATGTAATAAGAGTCAATCAAAACATTGTATCTACCCCAGGTAGCAATAAAAATGTCAGCTCAGGGTGCAAAAAAATCAGCCCTCACCCAGGCCCAGTTCCCGAAAAATTAGTACGTTGCGGCTATCAAAAAATGGCGACACAAGCGAAGTTTTGTTTTTTTATTACAAATTTCTGTTTTTTTTTTCCTCCATTTGCGTGTAAACAAAAAACTATACGTGTTTGGTATCTGTGTACTCGTACTGACCTGGAGAATCGTAATGGCAGCTCAGCTTTACCCTACAATGAACATCAATAAAAAAAATATATATATTTTTGCAATTTCAACGCACTTGGAATTTTCTTCCCATTTTCCAGTGCACTGTATGGGAAAATGAATGGCGACATTCAAAAGTGCAACTCATCCTGCAAAGAACAAGTATTATACTGCTAGGGGGACGGAAAAATAAAAAGGTTATGGGAAGAATGAGAGGAAAAAAACAGAAAATGGCCATGACATGAAGGGGTAAAGGGCTGTACCTTACACCGCCCCGGCTTTTTTGGCTTGCACCTTTTGAGTGTCGGTCCCCAATAGTGTGATTGCACACAATAGAACTATTGATTTTCAGTATTCACACAGGGGACATTGGTCATTATCACTTACCTACGTTTAGTATTTTACTCCAGTCCGCACAGCCCCCAACAGATCATGTTTTCAGGATTCCTTTAACCCCCTCCGCCCTGGGCGATTTTCCATTTTTTCCTCTCCTGCCAAGAGCCATTACCTCTTTCATTATTCCGTCTCCGTGGCCGTACAAGGGCTTGTTTTTATGGGATGAGTTGTACATCTGAATGACTCCATTGATTTTACCATATATTGTACTGGAAAACGGGGAAACAAATTCCACGTGCGTTGAAACTGCTAAAAAAAAAAGTGCAATTCCGCAATTGTGTTTTTCATTTCCCGTGTTCACTATATGGTAAAGCTGACCTGCCATTGTGATGTTCCAGGTCAGTCTGAGTTTGCAGATGCCAAACATTTATAGGTTCTTTGTAACTTAAGTGATGGAAAAAATAATTCCAAAATCTGCATGAAGATTGTATCAGTATTTTTTTTTTGTCACCATTTTCCGAGACCCATAGCGTTTATATTTTTTGGGATCTGGGGCTTATTTTTTTGCCTTGTTGTTTTGATACCATTTTGGGGTAAATACGATGTTTTGATCGCCCATTATTCCAGTGTTGTGTTGACAAAAAAAACGTAATTCTGGCGTTTTGATTTTTTTTTTCTCGTTACGCCATTTACCGATCTGATTATTTTACATTTTCATAGATCGGACATTTCTGAACTCAGAGATACCAAATATGTGTGTTTTTTTAATTGTTTTTATTTTTCTGTTCCCTGAGATGTCTGGATTAACCTGCTGGGCGTGCACGGACGGCGATGTTGGGTTAGTGCTGCTGCTTCATGCGCTGTATTCTCTATTATAACGTGATCCCATAGTTAAAAAAAAAGGTTTACATCCCTCACAACCTACTCACAGATATTAAATTGGTTATTACACCTTCAAAATTTCTCCTAAGACACATGTGGATGAACAACAGTCCGCAAATGAGCGTCTGTAAGAGCGCTCGTCCCCGATTACCGGCCCGTATGGACGTGCTGCACTCACCCTATGAACGAGCGACATACAGATGTACCGGAGGCCGTATGGGAATAGCACAGCTGTGGTGACGTGTATATACAGGTCCAGCTCTCCGCGGACCTGGTGGCAGTCAGCGGCCCGTGCTCATCACCTGGACCTCACACATCATTGCTCCTTATCTCCACTGCTCCCTGGCTCTTTGGCCTCCCTCCCTGCCTCTGGAGAGCAGAAGATACTGCAGAACAGACAGTAATTACAGCAGTATTACAGAAACTGTATGGAAGAGGCCCAGGGAGCTGTAAATTACCTGAATAATATATAAAGGGGTCGTCCACTCTAGTTAGTGCAGCTTGAAATTAAATGTATAGATGAGTCTCATCGGCTCAGACTAGCGGTTGCTGCTATTTTCTTCTTTATTTGTGTTAAAAAAAATATTGGTCCATGTGAAAAAAAAAACATTTGTGTGAACGAATACATTGATGAACATTGGTCCATGTTTTGTCATTCACATGGCCAGCACTTGGTCCACAAAATATCTTTGTATAAACATACCCTATGGCTGGTATCACACCGCGTTTTTGGTTGCCAACCAAGTGAAAGTGAAGCTTGTGAAAGTATTCACCCCCCCCTTGCCTTTTTACCTCTTTTGTTACATTACTACCGGGGTGTATATATTTTTGTAATCCGATTTGTGTATGATGCATCAGCTCTAAATAGTCTAAGTTGGTGAAGTGAGAGAAATATAGGCATACATTAAATTTAAGGGATCAAATAACTAAAAATTGGCATGTGCATATTTATTCACCCCTTTTGCTATGAAGCCCCTAAAAACTTCTGGTGCAAGCAATTCCCATAATAAGTCCCATGCTTAGTGACAGGACGTTCACCTGTGTGCTAAGTGTCACATGTCAGTATATATACTTCACCTTTTCTGAAAGGCCACAGAGGCTGCAACACCATTTATAAGAGACACCACTAACCAAACACCATGAAGACCAAGGAGATCTCCAAACACCACCATGAAGACAAAGGAGGTCTCCAAACACCACCATGATAACCAAGGAGATCTCTAAACAACACCATGAGGATCAAGGAGATCTCCAAACACCACTATGATGACCAAGGAGATCTCTAAACAACACCATGAAGACCAAGGAGATCTCCAAACACCACCAAGAAGACCAAGGAGGTCTCCAAACACCACCATGAAGACCAAGGAGGTCTCCAAACACCACCATGATGACCAAGGAGATCTCCAAACAACACCATGATAACCAAGGAGATCTCTAAACAACACCATGAGGATCAAGGAGATCTCCAAACACCACTATGATGACCAAGGAGATCTCTAAACAACACCATGAAGACCAAGGAGATCTCCAAACACCACCAAGAAGACCAAGGAGGTCTCCAAACACCACCATGAAGACCAAGGAGGTCTCCAAACACCACCATGATGACCAAGGAGATCTCCAAACAACACCATGATAACCAAGGAGATCTCTAAACAACACCATGAGGATCAAGGAGATCTCCAAACACCACCATGAGGACCAAGGAGATCTCCAAACACCACCATGAAGACAAAGGAGATCTCCAAACACCACCATGATAACCAAGGAGATCTCTAAACAACACCATGAGGATCAAGGAGATCTCCAAACACCACCATGATGACCAAGGAGATCTCTAAACAACACCATGAAGACCAAGGAGATCTCCAAACACCACCAAGAAGACCAAGGAGGTCTCCAAACACCACCATGAAGACCAAGGAGGTCTCCAAACACCACCATGATGACCAAGGAGATCTCCAAACAACACCATGAGGACCAAGGAGATCTCCAAACAACACCACGAAGACCAAGGAGGTCTCCAAACACCACCACGACGACCAAGGAGATCTCCAAACAACACCATAAAGACCAAGGAGATCACCAAACAACACCATGAAGACCGATGAGATCACCAAACAACACCATGAAGACCAAGGAGGTCTCTTAACAAGTCAGGGACAAAGTTGTTGAGAAGTACAAGTCAGGGCTGGGTTATAAAAATACATATCCCAATCTCTAATGATCCCTCGAAGCACCATCAAATCCATTATCATCAAGTGAAAATAACATGGTACCACAGCAAACCTACCAAGCGATGGCGCCCACCAAAACTCTCAGCCCTGGCAAGGAGGGTATTAATCAGAGATGAGGCACAGAGCTCATGGGTAACCCTGAAGGAACTGCAGAGTTCCCAAGCAGAGACTGGAGTATCTGTCCATACGACCACAATAAGCCGTACACTCTATAGAGGTGGCCGTTATGAAAGAGTGGGCAGAAAACAGCCTTTAATCACACCCAAATTGTAAGGCTTATTGTGAGTTTGCCAAAAGATATGGGAGAATCTCCAAATGTATGAAGGAAGGTGCTGTGCTCAGATGAGACCAAATGGGAACTTTTTGGCCACCAAGGTAAACGCTATGTCTGGTACCAAACCAACACAGTACATCACCCTAAGAACATCATCCCCACTGTGAAACATGATGGTGGCAGCATCATGCTGTGGGGATGTTTTTCAGCAGCAGGGACAGGAAAAATGGTCTGAATCAAGGGGAAGATGGATGGTGTGAAATACAGGGATATTCTTGAGCAAAACCTGTTCATTCTGTCAGTGATTTAAGACTGGAATGGAGGTTCATCATTCAACAAGACAATGACTCAAAGCATTCTGCTAAAGCAACACTCGAGTGGCATAACAGGAAACGTTTAAATGTTTTGGAGTAGCTTAGTTAAAGTCCAGACCTTATTCCAATTAAGTCTGTGGTCAGACGTGAAGATCGATGTTGAGCAGAGAAAACGCCTAACCTGAAGGAGCTGGAGCAGTTTTGCCTTGAGGAAAGAGCAAAAATACTAGTGGCCAGATGTGGAAATCTCAAAGAGACTTATTCAAAGCAACTTGTAGCTGTAATTGCTGCAAAAGGAGGATGTACAAACTACTTTAGGGTGGTGAATAGTTATGCACAATTAAGTTTTCAGCTATCTATTCTATTATTTCTAAACACTGTTTTTCGGTGATTACGTTTTATCTCCGTTCATACTGCACCCACACACACAAATGATACACCATTTAACATGCAAACTTGCCCCCTTCAGCAAGAAAATAGCCAAACAAACCACACATCCATGATTTGATCACAAAATACAGTGTAAACATTAATTTTCATAAACCTGCAGTAAGGAAAAGTGACCTGCAGGTGGCAGCACAGTACCCCAAAGCTGCTTACAGACATCACAAACAAATCCAATCATTTGCCTTGGGGGCTTTCCAGCTTGCTCAAGTGCTTAGAATCATAGAATGGTAGAGTTGGAAGGGACCTCCTGGGCCATCTGGTCCAACCACCTGCTCAAAGCAGGATTCACTAAATCATCCCAGACAGATATTGGTCCAGCCTATTTCAGGCACATTGGAGGATTGCACACTTCACTGAAGGTGAGGCACAGATGCAAACACATTTGTAAACATGCACTGCCTATTGAATTGCAAACTTGCTCCGTTCATACTCCACCCATACAAACAAATGATACACCATTTGAAAGGTCAAATTACCTGCAGGTGGCAGCACACTACTCCAAAGCTGCTTACAGACATCACAAATCCAAACATTTGCCTTGGCGTCTTTCCAGCTTGCTTAAGTGCTTGCCCAGCCTATTTCAGGCACATTGGAGGATTTCACACTTCACAGCAGGTGAGTCACATCTGCAAACGCATTTGTAAACATGCACTGCTTTTTCGCTGATTACTTTGCCCCACACACACAAATGATACACCATGTGAAACGTAAACTTGCCCCCTTCAGCAAGAAAAGAGCCAAACAAACCACACATCCACGATTTTATCACTAAATACAGTTAGTTGTAGTCCGGTAGCTCTGGCTGACGGGATGATGTCAGATATTAGGGGTAGTAGTCCGGTGGCTCTGGCTGATGGGATGATGTGGGATATTAGGGGTAGTAGTCCGGTGGCTTGGATGGGATGATGTGGGATATTAGAGGTAGTCCGGTGGCTCTGGCTGACGGGATGATGTGGGATATTAGGAGTAGTAGTCCAGTGGCTCTGACGGGATGATGTGGGATATTAGGGGGAGTAGTCAGGTGGCTCTGGCTGACGGGATGATGTGGGATATTGGGGGTAGTAGTCCGGTGGCTGTGACAGGATGATGTGGGATATTAGGGGTAGTTGTCCGGTGGCTCTTGCTGACGGGATGATGTGGGATATTAGGGGTAGTAGTTTGGTTGCTCTGGCTGACGGATGATGTGGGATATTGGGGGTAGTTGTCCAGTGGCTCTGGCTGACGGGATGATGTGGGATATTAGGGGTAGTAGTCCGGTGGCTCTGACTGACGCGATGATGTGGGATATTAGGGGTAGTAGTCCGGTGGCTCTGGCTGAAGGGATGATCTGGGATATTAGGGGGAGTAGTCTGGTGGCTCTGGCTGACGGGATGATGTGGGATATTAGGGGGAGTAGTCTGGTGGCTCTGGCTGACGGGATGATGTGGGATATTAGGGGTAGTAGTCCGATGGCTCTGGCTGACGGGATGATGTGGGATATTAGGGGTAGTAGTCCGATGGCTCTGGCTGACGGGATGATGTGGGATATTAGGGGTAGTAGTCCAGTGGCTCTGATGGGATGATGTGGGATATTAGGGTAGTAGTCCGGTGGCTCTGATGGGATGATGTGGGATATTAGGGGTAGTAGTCCGGTGGCTCTGGCTGACGGGATGTCAGATATTAGGGGTAGTAGTCCTGTGGCTTGGACGGGATGATGTGGGATATTAGGGGAAGTAGTCCGGTGGCTCTGATGGGATAATGTGGGATATTAGGGGTAGTAGTCCAATGGCTCTGGCTGACGGGATGATGTGGGATATTAGGAGGAGTAGTCCGATGGCTCTGGATGATGGGATGATGTGGGATATTAGGGGTCGTAGTCTGGTGAATCTGGCTGAAGGGATGATGTGGGATATTAGGGGTAGTAGTCCGGTGGCTCTGGCTGACGGGATGATGTGGGATATTAGGGGTAGTAGTCCGATGGCTCTGGCTGACGGGATGATGTGGGATATTAGGGGTAGTAGTCCAGTGGCTCTGATGGGATGATGTGGGATATTAGGGGTAGTAGTCTGGTGGCTCTGATGGGATGATGTGGGATATTAGGGGTAGTAGTTCGATAGCTCTGGCTGACGGGATATGGGATATTAGGGGTAGTAGTCCGGTGGCTCTGGCTGACGGGATGATGTGGGATATTAGGGGTAGTAGTCCGATGGCTCTGGCTGACGGGATGATGTGGGATATTAGGGTAGTAGTCCAGTGGCTCTGATGGGATGATGTGGGATATTAGGGGTAGTAGTCCGGTGGCTCTGATGGGATGATGTGGGATATTAGGGGTAGTAGTCCGGTGGCTCTGGCTGACGGGATGTCAGATATTAGGGGTAGTAGTCCTGTGGCTTGGACGGGATGATGTGGGATATTAGGGGAAGTAGTCCGGTGGCTCTGGCTGACGGGATAATGTGGGATATTAGGGGTAGTTGTCCGGTGGCTCTGACGGGATAATGTGGGATATTAGGGGTAGTAGTCCGATGGCTCTGGCTGACGGGATGATGTGGGATATTAGGAGGAGTAGTCCGATGGCTCTGGATGACGGGATGATGTGGGATATTAGGGGTAGTAGTCCGGTGGCTCTGATGGGATGATGTGGGATATTAGGGGTAGTAGTTCGGTAGCTCTGGCTGACGGGATGATATGGGATATTAGGGGTAGTAGTCCGGTGGGTCTGGCTGACGGGATTGTGTGGGATATTAGGGGTAGTAGTCCGGTGGCTCTGATGGGATGATGTGGGATATTAGTGGTAGTAGTCCGGTGGCTCTGGCTGATTTGGGATATTAGGGGTAGTAGTCCGGAGGCTCTGGCTGACGGGATGATGTGGGATATTAGGGGTAGTAGTCCGGTGGCTCTGATGGGATGATGTGGGATATTAGGGGTAGTAGTTCGGTAGCTCTGGCTGACGGGATGATATGGGATATTAGGGGTAGTAGTCCGGTGGGTCTGGCTGACGGGATTGTGTGGGATATTATAGAGAATGTGGCTATGTGGAGTGGGCAGGGCTATACACTCAGCTTTATATATAGAGATATAATCATTATAATTTGTTATAACCGTAGTTACTATGCCCGGGCAGCGCCGGGCTCTTCAGCTAGTAACTATATAAAAGTTAGTATTACCATAATTATGACTTGAAGAATAGTTGAAGGGGTCTGTCCCGTCTAAAGTGACAAGTCTGCAGTCACCCTGTGTGACCACACGCTTCTGAATCCCCCCAGCCTCATGTAAAACAAGCTCTGGGGGCAGAGTAATCTCCAGGCGCCATCCACCCCGGAGCCTGGAAGGGGTCATTTCTATAAAGACATAAGAGGATTTCTCAACATCTGAGGAGACATACAGGGAGGACTGTTCTCATCAGTCTCTGACCTGTATGGCCATATTAATAGTCTAGATTGGTCAAAGGTGGTGATAGATTCCCTTTAGGTGGTGAAAAAAAATACAAAGTTTGTAATAGAAAAAAAGTCATTTTCCAAGACCTCTATTTTTCGGGATTGGCGCAGGGTGAGGGCTTTGTGCCTTGAGCTGACGTTTTTAATGGTGCCATATTGGTGCAGATACGATCTTTTGATCGCCTGTTATTGCATTTTATTGCAATGTTGCGGCAACGATAAAAATGTAATTCTGGTGTTTTGATTTTTTTTTACGCCGTTTACCGATCGGATTGTTTTATATTTTGATAGATCGTATATTTCTGAATGCAGCTATAACAAATGTGTATTTTTTTATTGTTTTAATTTGAATGAGGCAAAAGAGGGTGATTTGAACTGTTTTATTTTTTTTAAAAACATTTTTTTTACTTGCTTCTATAGCCTCCTTAGGAGACTTTAAGCTGCCATCATCCGATCGCCTGTGCTACGCATAGCGGGGCTTCAGCCCTATGTGTAGCAGAAATGGTCATCTCCCATGAATGCCGGCCATGTGCCAACATCCATAGATCTGCAATAGCACAGGGGTTTTCTGCAGACTGCCGGCTCTCATGCCATCCCATTGCTGTCCTGCTATCATGTGCCAAGAGCACCTATTGATGGGTCTTATGATGCGCTTCTGGCGCGCTCATGTTAACAGCCGCGGGTACATCTTGATTCCACCCACGGCTGTTAAAGGCAGATGATAGATGACCAGACCACCTGTCATGTGCGGGGAAAGAAGTGGTCTCAGCGTTGGAGCAGCATCAAAGGCGGGGTAGACGACTTGGACATACCTATACGTCTAAGGCCGTGAAGAGGTTAATTCTAGTGTACATCTTGTAGCTCAGGACTTACAAGTGCTGCTCTGATGCTGCGGAGAAGTGAAGATAGACCCAGAGACAGATGTAAATGTCGCCTTGTGGAGAGATTACCGCCTGTTCTGTGTTTTGGAGTCACTCCTGACTTTGGCACACAAATACTGATAAAATATTGACTTCGGCTAGGAGTCACCTTGTGATGAACATGGCGTCTTTTCCAGGCCGATGTCACAAAAAGCACTAAACCACCCCCACCCCCCTAAATAAATGAACATACACATAGCACTGTAAAAACGTGTTTTGTCACTTCTTTTAACTGTTTCAGCTTTCAAAAGCTAGTAAAAAAAAAAGTAGCACATTCATTATCTGGGCGTTGCTCACTATGGTAACGTTAAAATTAAAAAAAAAAAAAAAAAACAAACAGCAAAAATTGCGGTAAAGACACAAACGAAAAAGGTTCAGGAAAAACTCTGCGAGTGGTCTCTGTAATCCTCTCTGCCTTTCCCTGTCACTACCACCTTATATTCCTATGAATTGCAGAGATCGTCATTTCTATTATATGCTGCTATATATATATATATGTATATACACACTCACACTGTATATACTCGAGTATAAGCCGACCCGAGTATAGTATAAGCCGGGGCACCTAATTTTGCCACGGAAAATGGGGTAAGCTTATTGACTCGAGTATAAGCCGGATGCATTGTCTCCTCATCCCTGCCCTGCTATGCGTGGCTCCATTTTCTCCTGCTATATGTGGCTCTCCCCCGTCCTGTCCTGCTATGTGTGGCTCCTCCTGTTCTATTTATGGCTCCCCTGGTCCCGCATGACTGACACCCCACCGTCCTACTCACCCTCCTATTGCCGTCCCTGCATCTCTGATGCCCCGGCTCGGCAGCTTTTCCTGTGCCGAGTGGTCACATGGTACCGCTCATTAAGATAATGAATATGTGCTCCATGCCCATGGGAGTGGAGACGCGTGCATATTCATTACCTTAATGAGAGGTACCACGTGACCGCTCAGCACAGGAAGAGCTGCCTGCGCTGGGACAGAGATGCAGCGACTGCGCGAGGTGAGTGAGTATTGATGTCTTCTGGAAGCCTGCAGCTGTCACTGTGCCACAGCCGCCGGCTCCTGCCACTGCTCCCCCTTTCTAGACAATGACTCGTGTATAAGCCGAGGAGGGCATGTTCAGCACAATAAAATGTGCTGAAAATCTCGGCTTATACACGAGTATATACTGTACGTCACATTATAAAGTAAGAACAAATGCGGGTCACCTACAAGGACTAAGTAGTGAGATGTAAAGGTGCACAAAAAATAAATGGTCACCACCCTCCTCCCTTTCCAAATTCAAAAACAAGTAAAGCAAATGAACACACAGTGGGGAGAAAAGTATTCAGTCAGCCACCAATTGTGCAAGTTCTCCCACTTAAAAAGATGAGAGAGGCCTGTAATTGACATCATAGGTAGACCACAACTATGAGAGTCAACATGAGAAAACAAATCCAGAAAATTACCTTGTCTGATTTGGTAAGATTTATTTAGCAAATTATGGTGGAAAATAAGTATTTAGTCACCTAAAAACATGCAAGATTTCAGGCTCTCACAGACCTGTGACTTCTTCTTTAAGAGGCTCCTCTGTCCTCCACTCATTACCTGTAGTAATGGCTCCTGTTTGAACTTATCAGTATAAAAGACACCTGTCCACAACCTCAGTCACACTCCAAACTCCACTATAGTGAAGACCAAAGAGCAGTCGAACGACACCAGAAGCAAAATTGTAGCCCTGCACCAGGCTGGGAAGACTGAATCTGCAATAGGCAAGCAGCTTGGTGTGATGAAATCAACTGTGGGAGCAATAATAAAAAAATAGAAGACATACAAGACCACTGATAATCTCCCTCGATCTTGGGCTCCACGCAAGAGCTCACCCCGTGGGGTCAAAATGATCACAAGAACGGTGAGCAAAAATCCCAGAACCACACAGTGGGACTTAGTGAATGACCTGCATAGAGCTGGGACCACCGCAACAAAGGCTACCATCAGTAAACACTACGCCACCAAGGACTCAGATCCTGCAGTGCCAGACGTGTCCCCTGCTTAAGCCAGTACAAGTCCGGGCCCGTCTGAAGTTTTCTAGAGGGCATTTGGATTATCCAGAAGAATATTGGGAGAATGTCATATGGTCTGATGAAACCAAGTAGAACTGTAGTAAAACTTGTCGTGTTTGGAGGAGACAGAATGCTGAGTTGCATCCAAAGATACTGTGAAGCATGGAGGTGGCAACATCATGCTTTGGGGCTGTTTCTCTGCAAAGGGACCAGGACGATTGATCCGTGTACATGAAAGAATGAATGGGGCCATGTATCCTGAGATTTTGAGCGCAAACCTCCTTCCATCAGCAAGGGCATTGAAGATGAAACGTGGATGGATCTTTCAGCATGATAATGAACCCAAGAACAACGCCAGGGCAATGAAGGAGTGGCTTCGTAAGAAGCATATGAAGGTCCTGGAGTGGCCTAGCCAGTCTCCAGATCTCAACCCCATAGAAAACCTTTGGAGGGATTTGAAAGTCCGTGTTGTCCAGTGACACGACCAAAACATCACTGCTCTAGAGGAGATCTGCATGGAGGAATGGGCCAACATACCACCAACAGTGTGTGCCAACCTTGTGAAGACTTACAGAAAACGTTTGACCTCTTATTGCCAACAAAGGATCTATAATAAAATATTGAGATGAACTTTTGTAAATGACCAAATACTTATTTTCCACCATTACTTGCAAAATAAATCTTGCCAAATCAGACAAGGTGATTTTCTAGATTTGTTTTCTCATGTTGACTCTCATAGTTGTGGTCTACCTATGATGTCAATTACAGGCCTCTCTCATCTTTATAGGGGGAGAACTTGCACAATTGGTGGCTGACTAAATACTTTTTTCCCCACTGTATTTGGCATTCCCACATCTGTTATAGTGTGATCGATGGAAATCTTACATTAATTATCCCGTAGAATTATCACTGTAAACAGAAAAACACACGTTCTATCTTTCAGATTGTTTTAAACCACTAAATTATATATAAAAAAACTAAGCAAAAAAAAAAAGAAAACAGCAAAGTTTGGTACTGGCCAGAAGTAGCACATTGCCATTTTTACTGCACAATGAAAACAACCCACAAGGTAGAGTTTTGATTCCCAATTTGAAACATTGGCTGAGACAGTGAAGGGTTAAAGTAAAGGAGTATTCCCGTCTCCAAGATCCTACCTCAATATGTAGGAGGTGTAAGAATAATAATATAAGCAAATACCTCCAATTATAAATGTAGTATAGTTCTTCTGATTTGCTATGTCAGTTAGGCATTGCAGGGGCTTAAGTATCCATGGTTATCACCACTAACAACTGTGACTATGTGAGTGATCGTAACCATGGATACCCACACTACTGCAACGCCCTGCACATGGAGTTAGCAACATAGCTAATCAGAAGAACTATACACATTTCTAATTGGAGGTATTTTCTAATATTATTATTACACCTACTACATATTGGGATAAGATCTTGGAGATGGGAATACTTCTTTAACATCACTGAATACTAATAAGGTTTTATATTTTGTGGTCTCTGGACGCATTTGGTGTTGAGGATAGGATTAGACGATTGTGTTTAGACGCATCTGATAAATTATGTGCTGCACATTTCCAGACTTCTGTTAGGAACATATGATTGAATAAAGCAGCACGACTGCAGGTTTTTAGTTTTTAATTCACTGCCGGGGTGGTATCATTAATGCAAGTTCCATGCCCCTAATCTTCTACTCTCCAGCCTCCATTATCTTCTTGTTCTCTGCGCCGTTCCGGTCGTCTTCTGCAGGTTATGATCTGACGGATCACTCCAGTGTTTGCTCAATGCAAGTCTATGATAGGCAGATCCTCAGACTTTCACAGAGCGTGTCACGTGCCTCTGACTTCCATCCAGGAGCTGCCGTCACAAGATGCCAAAATGGAGCCATGAAGAGTAGGGGGCTGGCGAGTGTATTACTAGGGGACGGGAACATAAATGAGTGCAGGCCGTATAGGAGCCCCACTGCAGATACAAGCTATGGAAAATGGGCTGTTTTTCATCCAGGAAGTAATGGTAGATTTTTCACCCCTATCTCTGTAAGTCCATCTCAGACATACAATTTTTAGATAATTATTATTAAGCACAATTAATTTTTCTACTATATTTGTGCAATAAATCTGTTAAAAAGTGATGTAATACCTAACAAAATACAAGTCTTATGCAAAAGACTTGAGCTTCCTGCAATTCCCCCACAAACACAGATCGCTCCAATCACACATTGGATCCTGTGCGGTGTCTTCTACACAGACCCAAAATATACAGAGAGCGCTCATATAGGGGAGCATCACCACAGCTCAGGGTACGATTAGGGATCACTGTGTAATCATGGGAAGAATATGGAAATAGGCATTTCTTCTTTTATTTGACGAGCAGCAGTTCATACATATTCACTGTAGCGATGCCTTCAAGATTAAAGGGGTCGTCCATTACTCCAACACCTTCTCAATTACTATATCCCCCCATGTAAAATAAAAGCAGCCTGTACACCCCGCCCCCCGATGCCGTTCCAGCGACGTTATGTCACGTGAGCCCTGCAGCCAATCAGCGGGCGCTCCACACTCACTTCCTTTGGATGAAACGCATATCCGGAAGTCAGAACTGCGGCTGCTCCCCAACTTCTCCCGAATGTCATTACATCCAACGGAAGTGAGAGTCAAGTGGCTGCTGATTGGACGCAGCGAGAGTCAAGTGGCCGCTGATTGGACGTAGTGAGAGTCTAGTGGCCGCTGATTGCACGCAGCGAGAGTCAAGTGGCCGCTGATTGGACGCAGCGAGAGTCAAGTGGCCGCTGATTGGACGCAGCGAGAGTCAAGTGGCCGCTGATTGCACGCAGCGAGAGTCAAGTGGCCGCTGATTGCACGCAGCGAGAGTCAAGTGGCCGCTGATTGGACGCAGCGAGAGTCAAGTGGCTGCTGATTGGTTGCACTGCTCATGTGACAATGTCCCATGAGCCTGGCATCACCACCGGAGTGGAGTATAGGCAGTTTTTACTTTACATGGGAGAATCTAGCAGTTGAGAAGGATTTGTCAGCGCAGTGGACAATCCCTCTAAAAGAAAATACAATCGAGAACAATCGCAATTCAGAAGTGAGGATAACTTTCTCCGTGTAGCGACCTCCTCCGCCGCCGCGCTGTGGACCTCTGATGTTCTTTGGCACATCCGTGGCCTCGGTGTTTCAGTGGACGGGTCAGATTATTTTTTCAAGGCAACATAAGTAGTCCACAAACAGAACCAGCTGGGTCATGTGTGAACAGAGCAGGCGGCCGGCTGAGGACGCACCTGAATGGCAGACATGTCCTACAAGAGATTCAGTCCTCAGTCTGTAAGGCTTTCGGAGAAGGATCCCCGAGATTTCTGAGTCTGTTCTAATCGGTTTAGGATAAATTGGCTTGTGTCTATAAATCTCTCCACACAGTTCACAAAACAGCCCTCACATCGGGCATCCAGCTTTGGTCCTGGTTTCTCCATACATTTGTCCTGGAAAAATGGAAAACACAATCATTAACCATGAGTTACACTGCTAGCTCATAACGAAGAGGAAATACTCACTACACTGTGTGATATCTGACACAGAGGGTCATACACAGTCATATTACAGGGTGGGACCCCGTCGTGTCCGGGTCCGCTTCATGGTCCTATATATGCTCCCGCAGGGTTAATAGCAGCATTATTATGGTATCACATCAGTATTATATACACAGATGACGTAAAGCAAAGACCCGCAGATTCTGCAGTCCTGTATTCATGCTGGGGACAAGGCGGCTCCTTCCGTACCCCATCTCTCCTCGTGCCATTATCAGAATGTATCGGTGGGGAGCCATCACAGCGATAGACCTAACATTCTGGGTCTGCCATGTATTCAGAGGGGGTTGTCCAGGCTTGTGGTTACAAGTCTGCAGTCACTTTATACGACAATGTGCAGTCAGGATTCTCCTGCGTCAGGCGCATGACCACGAGTATGTGACTTGCACACATGATGACATGCTGACTAGATGGGCGCAGCCTCGCTAAATGCAGATGGTAACTGCAGACGTATCTAGTCGTCATATGACAATAGCAAACGGAGTCACAAGACGGACAGCTCCTGACGCCGGAGAATCCTGACAGCACGCACTGCGAGGATTCACAAGTCTGCAGTCACAGAGTGACCGAAGACTTGTACCCCAAGCCTGGAGAACCCGAGGCTATACCATAGCGAGGGCCAGCAGTCTGCCTAGGCCCAATACTGACACAGAACACATTCAACAGATTATCATAAAAGTGATTAAAGGGGTGGTCCAGTGAAAGCCAGGGCAGGTGATGACTTGCTGATGGGTGGGTGTGCGACCAATGGGACACCGTACTGATACAGATAGGGGAACTTTTATCCACTCTGGAGCAGCAGGTTAGATGCCGACAACAGCTCCATTCATTCTCTATGGGGCTGTCAGAAATAGGCGAGCGCAGCGCTCGGCAGCCACATGAATGAGTGCAGCTGAGGGATTACAGGGATCAGTGCGAGTCCCAGCAAACAGATCCCCACCGATCAAAAAGCCTTGGAATCCTGCCATCAGAAAAAAACACAACCTGCAGATATGGGGTTAATCTGACACTGGCTCTGCATTGGGGACTGCTGTCAGTCAGGGCCCGGTCACAGCCGCTGTATTCTCAGAACAGTGACAGAACATGCGCCAGGGCCACCCCGTGACTAGCACCTGGACACAATCAGGGAGAATAAGGTTCATCCCCCCCCACAGTCTTTGGCTACATGCAGGTTAGTGATGGTATTACTGCAGATTAACCCCTCACCTGTAGGTTGTGTTTTTTCCCATTAGGGTACATCTCCATGGGCCGTATTGTCGGCGCTTTGGACGGAGCGGAAACCCCCTTCAGTACGCACGGTGATTCCGGATGTGTTCACACATCCAGAATCGCCGCACCCTATACATAGGATTGTTTTATTTACTATGCGGAGACGGAGCGTCGCCACAAGGTAAACAGACATGCTGCGGTCAAAAAAGACACGCCGCATGTCAGTAAACGCAGGGACGTCAGATGCGCGTTTACACGCATAGTGGAGACGAGATCTGTACGCTGCGGCTGTATGCAGTGTCCAATCCGCAGCTTATCCGGCCCGAGGAAATGTACCCCGTCACCAGGAAACTGTACGCAGTCTTTGCTCTTATTTTCTTCTGGTTTCTCTTTGCCCAGTGTGTAACATACAGGTGTGTGACAAACGGGCAGACACTGGTCTGCAACACCCCAAGGACACTGGTCTGTGACATCCCGGAGCCCCGAGGACACTGGACTGTGATACCCCGGAGCCCACAGGGCTGACTGTGACACCCCAGAGCTCAAACGGCGCCGTGGACACTGGACTGTTTCACCCTGGAGCCCTGAGGATGCGCAGTGGACACTGGACTGTGATGCCCCGGAGCCTCGAAGATGCGCCATAGACACTGGACTGTGACACCCCGGAGCCCCGTGGACACTGGACTGTGATACCCCGGAGCCCACAGGGCTGACTGTGACACCCCAGAGCTCAAACGGCACGCCGTGGACACTGGACTGTTTCACCCTGGAGCCCTGAGGATGCGCCGTGGACACTGGACTGTGATGCCCCGGAGCCTCGAAGATGCGCCGTAGACACTGGACTGTGATGCCCCGGAGCCTCGAAGATGCGCCGTAGACACTGGACTGTGATGCCCCGGAGCCTCGAAGATGCGCCATAGACACTGGACTGTGATACCCCGAAGCCCCGTGGACACTGGACTGTGACACCCCAAAGCCCCGTGGACACTGGACTGTGACACCCCAAAGCCCCGTGGACACTGGACTGTGACACCCCAAAGCCCCGTGGACACTGGACTGTGACACACCGGAGCCCCGAGGACGCACCTTGGACACTGGACTGTGATACCCGGAGCCCCAAGGACACTGGACTGCGGCACCCCAGAGCACCAAAGATGCGCCGTGGACACTAGACTGTGACACAAGGAGCCACGAGGATGAGCCGTGGACACTGTACTATGACACCATAGAGCCTAAAGGACGTGCCGTGCACACTGGACTCTGACACCCCGGAGGCCAACGGACGCACTGTGGACACTGGACTGTGACACCCCGAGGTCGTGAGGATGCGCTGTGGACATTAGACTGTGAAACGCCGGAGGCCTAGAGGATGCGCCGTGGACACTGGACTGTGACACCCCGGAGCCCATAGAACGCGCCGTGAACACTGGACTGTGACACCCCGGAGCCCAGAGGACGCGCCGTGGACACTGGACTGTGACACCCCGGAGCCCAGAGGATGCGCTGTGGACAATGGACTGTGACACCACGGAGCCCAGAGGACGCGCCGTGGACACTGCCTTTGACACCCTGGAGCCCAGAGGACGCGCCGTGGAAACTGGACTGTGAAACCCTGGAGCCCCGAGGACGCGCCGTGGACACTGGACTGTGACACCCCAGAGCCCAGAGGACGCGCCGTGGACACAGGAATGTGACAGCCCGGAGCCCAAAGGACGCGCCGTGGACACTGGACCGTGACACCCCGGAGCCCATAGGACGCGCCGTGGACACTGGACAGTGACACCCCGGAGCCCATAGGACGCGCCGTGGACACTGGACTGTGACAGCACGGAGCCCAAAGGACACACCGTGGACACTGGACTGTGACACCCCGGAGCCCAGAGGACGCGCCGTGGACACTGGACTGTGGCAGCCCGGAGCCCAGAGGACGCGCCGTCGACACTGGACTGTGGCAGCCCGGAGCCCAGAGGACGCGCCGTGGACACTGGACTGTGGCAGCCCGGAGCCCAGAGGACGCGCCGTGGACACTGGACTGTGACAGCCCAGAACCCAGAGGATGCACCGTGGACACTGGACTGTGACAGCCCAGAGCACGCGCCGTGGACACTGGACTGTGATACCTCAGAGCCCAGAGGGCGCACCGTGGACACTGGACTGTGACACCCCGGAGCCCAGAGGACGCGCCGTGGACACTGGACTGTGGCAGCCCGGAGCCCAGAGGACGCGCCGTGGACACTGGACTGTGACAGCCCGGAGCCCAGAGGACGCGCCGTGGACACTGGACTGTGACAGCCCAGAACCCAGAGGATGCGCCGTGGACACTGGACTGTGATACCTCGGAGCCCAGAGGGCGCACCGTGGACACTGGACTGTGACACCCCGGAGCCCAGAGGACGCGCCGTGGACACTGGACTGTGACACCCCGGAGCCCAGAGGACGCGCCGTGGACACTGGACTGTGGCAGCCCGGAGCCCAGAGGACGCGCCGTGGACACTGGACTGTGACAGCCCGGAGCCCAGAGGACGCGCCGTGGACACTGGACTGTGACAGCCCAGAACCCAGAGGATGCGCCGTGCACACTGGACTGTGACACCTCGGAGCCCAGAGGGCGCAGCGTGGACACTGGACTGTGACACCCCGGAGCCTAGAGGACGCGCTGTGGACACTGGACTGTGATACCTCGGAGCCCAGAGGGCGCACCGTGGACACTGGACTGTGACACCATGGAGCCTAGAGGACGCGCTGTGGACACTGGACTGTGACACCATGGAGCCTAGAGGACGCGCTGTGGACACTGGACTGTGACACCATGGAGCCTAGAGGACGCGCTGTGGACACTGGACTGTGACACCCCGGAGCCCAGAGGACGCGCCGTGGACACTGGACTGTGACAGCCCGGAGCCCAGAGGACGCGCCGTGGACACTGGACTGTGACAGCCCAGAACCCAGAGGATGCGCCGTGCACACTGGACTGTGACACCTCGGAGCCCAGAGGGCGCAGCGTGGACACTGGACTGTGACACCCCGGAGCCTAGAGGACGCGCTGTGGACACTGGACTGTGATACCTCGGAGCCCAGAGGGCGCACCGTGGACACTGGACTGTGACACCATGGAGCCTAGAGGACGCGCTGTGGACACTGGACTGTGACACCCCGGAGCCCAGAGGACGCGCCGTGGACACTGGACTGTGACACCCCGGAGGACGCGCCGAGGACACTGTGACACCATGCTATGGTTTCGGCCATACTAATGCTGCTGTCAGAGGTTACTCCGCAGTAATAGGAATCTGTGCCGTCACTGCAGGACAGTGTGAACAGGACCGATCTGCAGCAGCTGTCATCGCCCTGGTATAACGAGGCGACATGTGTCATATACCGCACAGCACGAGCCTATCTGCCAGCAGTGACCTCCGCACGGGGCAGCGCTCCTCACACAGCCGGCGGCACTAACATACCCAGCACAGCTCGGTCAGCTGATGCACCAGGCCCTGGAACCTCTGCTTCTGAGTCTCTGCCTCGATAAAACTCTGCAGCTCCGGGTCCGCAGCCGCAGCCGCCATGTTGCAGAGCACACGGTGACCTTCAGCGCGCCCCGGAAACGGAAGTCTGCCCCGCACTGCGCGCATCCTGACGTCGCGGCCATCTTGGTGTTCCCTGCTGCGCTACTGCCACCTTGTGGTAAAATCCCTGCACATTTTACCAACTAGTTCATTATTTCTTTATAGAACACATGGGAGGATGAAGCCTCTATATATCATTCCTGCTTACAAAATTATTGGGGTTATTCCAAAATGTTCAAGGTATCCGCTATTCACAGGAAAGAGGATAATGTGCTGATTGCTGGGGATCTGACTGCTGAGACACTGAACAATCCCAAGCTCAGGGCTCTGCCACCACATGATCCCAAGCTCAGGGCTCTGCCACCCAAAGATCAGGCCCCTGCCACCCAACAATCCTGAGATCAGGGCTCTGCCACCCCATGATCCCAAGCTCAGGGCTCTGCCACCAAATGATCCCAAGCTCAGGGCTCTGCCACCCAAAAATTCCAAGATCAGGGCTCTGCAACCCAAAGATCCCAAGATCAGGCCTCTGCCACCCAACAATCCTGAGATCAGGGCTCTGCCACCCCATGATCCCAAGCTCAGGGCTCTGCCACCAAATGATCCCAAGCTCAGGGCTCTGCCACCCAAAAATTCCAAGATCAGGGCTCTGCCACCCCATGATCCCAAGCTCAGGGCTCTGCCACCAAATGATCCCAAGCTCAGGGCTCTGCCACCCAAAAATTCCAAGATCAGGGCTCTGCAACCCAAAGATCCCAAGATCAGGCCTCTGCCACCCAACAATCCTGAGATCAGGGCTCTGCCACCCCATGATCCCAAGCTCAGGGCTCTGCCACCAAATGATCCCAAGCTCAGGGCTCTGCCACCCAAAAATTCCAAGATCAGGGCTCTGCAACCCAAAGATCCCAAGATCAGGGCTCTGCCACCCAATGAGCCCAACATCAGAGCTCTGTAACCCAACTGTAAGGAAAAGGTTGTCGCCATTTTGTATAGGGCCTGTACCAGCCTCCATTTTGTCAGTTCACACAGCCACAGACTTTTAGCTACACATTGCCTATTAGCATCTCCAGTACGACAGGTTTTGATGCCCACTAGGAATCAATAGGCCTTTACATGCTAATTAGTCTAGGCCAGTGACTGAATGAGATGTTCAGTCGTATGGTAAATAGCCCAAGCTCAGGCATTGTTTCCTGTTCCATATGAATTGCAGGCCAATTAATATGCGTGCTTCAAAGCAATGGGGATGGGCCTAGCAGGTCTAAAAAACTAGCCATGACCAGGCTGCTGGTCTCATTCCATTTCTCACACAGAAGCCAAGAAGATGGTCTAGGAAAGACCAAGGGACTATTCAGGAACTGAAGAACTGTACCTGGGAATGGCAGAGCCAAGGCCTTCCCAAGACCATAATACCCGGTAATATTGATCCATAGCTTATACCTTTTAGCCTTGTACATTATTGTTGTATTTTTACTCTGACTGCCATTCCATTGTAATTACGTTGTATAGCTTTACTGCATATTTTTGTAATTATCTAGTGCGCCCTTAAGGCAAATTAAACCATAAAATTAATCTTGGGCTGATGCTTTTACTCTGATCACGAATCTTAGAATACCCAGTGGGTAGCAGGACACCTTCCCCGGCGGCCATTTGCTCTAGGTGCAGTTCTCTTACTGACCTGAGAGACAAAGGGGGGCGCCGGAGAGCTGTACCTGTGGAGTACGTCCCATTGGTGACGTGGGAGGAAAGGGATCGTCCGTCACATTTGGTAGCGGCGGTGGTATCAGAAGCTGTGATACCCGGGCTACCGTGTGGCGGCCGGCTGAGTTCCTCACAAATTGGTGGCAGCGGTGGGATCAGAGTAATAGTGTGCGTGGGACCCCTACTCCCAGACACTAGAGACTACCAGCAGTACTTTCACTGCTGGGGTCTTAAGGTCAGCCCAGCACTAGACGGTCAGAGTGTAAATATAACAAGTTGTGTGCAAGGTCAGGGTTGCAGCTGTGTTTCAGTGACCAAAGGTTCCCAAGATGGCGGAAGGCACCAGGAGTAGGGCAAAGGGGGAGGCCAATGCTGTGGTCTATGATGAGTTCGATACCGATGGAGGCGAGGGGGAGCTCAGCCAGGGCTCCCCAAGGAGCCCGACCCCCGTGCTCAGTCTCACAGTGGACTGCCCACCCCCTGCCCGTCCCAGCCTGTCCAGATCGGAGACCCTCTTCCAAGCGGCTATGGCGCAGCTCGAGGCTGGTAATGACGCCGCCTATGAAAGACTCCTGGTGGCGGCAGAGACAGCAGCAGAGCGTGAGCGAGCAGAACGCCGTGAAGCTGCGGAGCGTGCGCAAGCAGAACGCCGTGAAGCTGCGGAGCGTGCGCAAGCAGAACGCCGTGAAGCTGCGGAGCGTGAGCAAGCAGCGGCAGAGAGAGCAGCGGAGCGGGAGCATACAGAACGCCGTGAAGCTGCGGAGCACCGGCACCGACTGGAGATGGCTCAGCACGGGCCCCCACTGGATGCACCAGGCCCACTGGAGACAAGGGCTCCCAAGGTCCGGGCGGAGGACTTTCCCTTGCTTGAAAAGGATGGAGACCTGGATTCCTTTTTGCTGGCTTTTGAGAGGACATGCCTCCAACATCATCTGGCCCCGGATCAGTGGGCAAGGTACCTGACCCCCCGTTTGAGGGGTAAGTCCCTGGAAGTTTTGGGGGACTTACCTGCCGGGGAGGAGCAGGACTACAACAGCATCAAGCGGGCCCTGATCCAGCACTACAACCTCACCCCGGAGTCGTACCGCAGGAAGTTCAGGAGCCTGCAGCGGGGTTCAAAGGACACCTGGACCGACCACATGCGGGCCCTGTTGAGAGCTGCGGAGCACTGGACCTCGGGTCTAGAGCTCACTACCCGCCAGGAGGTCCAGGAACTGTTTGTCGTGGAGCAATTTTTGTGGAACTGCCCAGAGGACCTCCAGCAGTTCCTCCGTGACCGGAAACCAAAGGGGGCTTCTGCTACAGCTGCCCTGGCAGACGAGTATGCCAACAACAGGGCGCCGGAGCCAAAGAAGCCTGCCAGCAGCACCTGGAGAGGGGGTAAGCCCAATCCTGCCCCAGCCCCATATCCAGCCCCCAGAGTGCAAGGGGCGTACCCCCCTGCTGCCCTCTCCAGGCCAGGAACAGACCCCAGACGTTGCCATAATTGCAATCAGCCAGGACACTTTAAGGCTGCATGTCCCCAGCGCCAGAAGGCCCCATCCCTGTCCCAGAAACCGTCCACTGTTTTGTGTGTGGGAGGGGGTGGTGGGAGGTCCCTAGACAATTACCAACCCGTCACCATCGGCCGCTCAGCGGTCATGGGACTGCGGGACACAGGCGCTGAACGAACCCTGGTACGCCCTGAGGTGGTGTCCTCTCAAGACTTGGTACCTGGGAAAACCCTTTCCGTCTCCGGAATTGGAGGCGTTGAACCAGCGCTGCCCGTTGCCAAGGTGTATTTGGATTGGGGTGCCGGGAGGGGGATTCGGGAGGTGGGAGTAACGCCGAATATTCCTGCAAATGTGTTGCTTGGGACCGATTTGGGGCGGCTAGTGTCCCAGTATGTGGCCACTGAACCCCCAAGTCCGGCTCCCCAAGAATGTCATGACTCTACTGTGAATGCTAATGTTAATGTATTGAATGTGCCTCCAACAGTGGAGGAGGGAGTGAAACCTGATGGTAAGCCATGCACTGACACTACACACACAGGGCTCACAGTGAGGACAGGTGAGGAGGCTGTAGGGGAGAGCTCAGAGGTGGAGGGAGGGGCTGCTATGGGCAGTGTAGGGCCCTAAGTGAATCCAGCCTGCTGAGTCTAGAGCCCCTGCAGGAAGAGGAACAGGCCATGGGGGGAGGGGGTGTCCCGGGAGAGGAGCCACCAGGTAGGACAGCAGGTCAGGAGTTCCCCACATCCGGGATGTCAGGAAGTCAGGGAAGTCTGCCTGACCCGGCGACTTGGTCAGAGGAGGAGGGAAAGCAGGCGCTACCCGTGGTCTCAGCGGTCGTGGCCGCTGTTACCAGGAGTGGGAGCGCTGAAGCCCAAGGAGCCTCGCGGAGGTCCGACGGTTTCCCCCTCTCTGACCAAGTGGCTGCCGAGTCAGACAGTAGCCAGGAGACAGATCCCGGGGAACTGACAGAGGACAGGGCAGTTTCGTCAATTCTTGCCATATCTAGTCAGGGATTTCAGGCAGCGTTGGAAGCTGACCCTAGCCTGAAGACTCTCAAGGAACAGGCGGCACAGCCTCCCTGGAGTCCGACCGCGAGCGAGTGGTCTGGGACCAGGGACGGCTGTACCGGGTAACGGTCCAGCAGGGTTCACCGGAGGCGTGGCCCAGGGACCGACAGTTAGTGGTGCCCCATCCGTTCAGGGCGGAATTGTTGCGGATCGCACACGAGATTCCAATGGCCGGACACTTAGGGATCACTAAAACCAGGGCCAGGCTAGCTCAGCATTTCTACTGGCCTGGAATGAGGACCGAGGTGATAGCCTACTGCCGTTCATGTGACACCTGTCAGAGGGTGGGGAAGGCGGGGCCGTGCCCCAAAGCCCCACTGGTAACTCTGCCCATCATCGAAGAGCCTTTCTCGAGGGTGGCTGTGGATCTCATTGGACCTCTGTCCACTCCCAGCCGCTCCGGGAAATGCTTCATACTAACGGTAGTGGACTATGCCACCCGGTACCCGGAGGCGGTAGCTTTGTCGTCCATTCGGGCCGACAAAGTGGCCACTGCCTTACTGGAGATTTTCTCCAGAGTGGGGTTTCCCAAGGAAATGCTCACCGACCGAGGGACCCAGTTCATGTCGCAGCTGATGGAGTCTCTCTGTAAGCAGGTACAGGTGCAACATCTGGTGGCCAGCCCGTATCACCCACAGACCAATGGCTTGTGTGAGCGGTTCAATGGCACCTTAAAGCAGATGCTGAGGATGTTGGTCGACTCCCACGGGAGAGACTGGGAGCGGTATCTCCCACACCTGCTGTTTGCCTACCGGGAGGTTCCACAGGCCTCAACGGGGTTCTCCCCCTTTGAGCTCCTGTACGGGCGACGTGCACGGGGGCCCCTTGCTCTGGTGAAGGAAGCATGGGAAGGGGATTTAGCCACCCCTGGAGTGTCGGTCATTGAGTATGTCGTGCGCTTCCGGGACCGAATGATGGCCTTGACACGGCTGGTGCATGACAATATGGCCCAAGCTCAGGCTGACCAGAAGCGATGGTACGACCAGAATGCTTGTGAGCGGACCTACCAGGTGGGTCAAAAGGTGTGGGTACTGGTCCCCGTACCACAAAACAAGCTTCAGGCGGCCTGGGAGGGTCCATACCTCGTGCACGAGCAGCTCAACGCCGTCACCTACCTGGTCACCCTGGACCACGCCCGTGGAAGGAGGAAGGCCTTCCATGTGAACATGATGAAGGCCCATCATGAGCGGGAGGCTTATGCTCACCCAGTGTGCAACCTTCCAGAGGAAGGAGAGGCAGAAACCCTCCTCGATCTGCTCACCCAAGCCAAGGCGGGTGGATCCATCGAGGATGTGGGGGTTGGCCACCAGCTCTCGGAGGACCAACGTTCCCAGCTGGGGGCCACCCTACACCCCTTCCGGGAGCTGTTCAGCAGCCTGCCCGGAAGGACTGAGGCAGCAGTCCATGACGTGGACACTGGTAACCACCCCCCAATCCGGCGTTCAGCATATCGGGTCTCTCTTGAGGTGCAGCAGCAGATGCGCCAAGAGATAGACGAGATGCTGAGGCTGGGGGTGATCCAAGCGTCCAACAGCGCGTGGGCTTCGCCTGTAGTCCTCGTCCCTAAAAAGGACCGAACTACGCGGTTCTGCGTGGACTACAGGGGGCTCAACGCTGTGTCGGTCACCGATGCGTACCCAATGCCGCGCATCGATGACCTGCTCGACCAGCTGGCCGGGGCCAAGTACCTGACCATCATGGATCTGAGCAGGGGGTATTGGCAGATTCCCCTGACCCCTAGGGCACGGGAACGCTCTGCCTTTATCACCCCATTCGGACTGTACGAGTCCACGGTGATGCCCTTCGGCATGAAGAATGCCCCTGCCACTTTTCAGCGGATGGTCAACACGCTGCTCGAGGGACTGGAAGGGTATGCGACCGCGTACCTGGATGACATTGCCATCTTCAGTCCCACCTGGGAGGATCACCTAGAGCACCTGGCGCAGGTGCTCGGGCGGATCCAGCGAGCAGGCTTGACCATTAAGCCGGAAAAATGCCAGCTGGGTATGAGTGAGGTCCACTACCTGGGACACCGGGTAGGTGGGGGAGCTCTGAAGCCAGAGCCCGGGAAGGTGGATGCCATCGCATCCTGGCCCACCCCCAGGACCAAGAAGCAGGTGATGTCCTTTTTGGGTACTGCTGGGTACTATAGGAGGTTTGTTCCGCACTATAGTGCCCTGGCCAAGCCCCTAACGGACCTCACCAAGAAAAGGCTGCCCGTCGCAGTCGACTGGACAGTCGCCTGCGAGACAGCTTTCCAGGCGCTCAAGACCGCCCTTTCTAGTTCTCCTGTACTACAGGCAGCCGACTTCACGCGGCCATTCTTAGTGCAGACCGACGCCAGCGACTTCGGCCTCGGTGCTGTGCTCAGCCAGGTTGACACTACGGGCCATGAACACCCCATTTTGTACCTGAGCAGGAAGCTCCTGCCGAGGGAAGTGGCCTATTCCACGATGGAGAAGGAATGTCTGGCAATTGTGTGGGCCCTGCAGCGTCTGCAGCCATACTTGTACGGACGCCAATTCACCGTGGAAACAGACCACAACCCCCTCAGCTGGTTACACACGGTCTCTGGGACGAATGGGAGGTTGCTACGCTGGAGCCTCGCTCTCCAACAGTACCATTTCACCATTCGCCACAAAAAGGGCAGTGACCATGGTAACGCTGATGGGTTGTCCCGGCAAGGGAGGGTGCGGTAGGGCGCACGGGGGAACACAGGAATGTGATACCCCCTAGCGCCCTCAAAAGCAGGGAGGTGTAAGGAAAAGGTTGTCGCCATTTTGTATAGGGCCTGTACCAGCCTCCATTTTGTCAGTTCACACAGCCACAGACTTTTAGCTACACATTGCCTATTAGCATCTCCAGTACGACAGGTTTTGATGCCCACTAGGAATCAATAGGCCTTTACATGCTAATTAGTCTAGGCCAGTGACTGAATGAGATGTTCAGTCGTATGGTAAATAGCCCAAGCTCAGGCATTGTTTCCTGTTCCATATGAATTGCAGGCCAATTAATATGCGTGCTTCAAAGCAATGGGGATGGGCCTAGCAGGTCTAAAAAACTAGCCATGACCAGGCTGCTGGTCTCATTCCATTTCTCACACAGAAGCCAAGAAGATGGTCTAGGAAAGACCAAGGGACTATTCAGGAACTGAAGAACTGTACCTGGGAGTGGCAGAGCCAAGGCCTTCCCAAGACCATAATACCCGGTAATATTGATCCATAGCTTATACCTTTTAGCCTTGTACATTATTGTTGTATTTTTACTCTGACTGCCATTCCATTGTAATTACGTTGTATAGCTTTACTGCATATTTTTGTAATTATCTAGTGCGCCCTTAAGGCAAATTAAACCATAAAATTAATCTTGGGCTGATGCTTTTACTCTGATCACGAATCTTAGAATACCCAGTGGGTAGCAGGACACCTTCCCCGGCGGCCATTTGCTCTAGGTGCAGTTCTCTTACTGACCTGAGAGACAAAGGGGGGCGCCGGAGAGCTGTACCTGTGGAGTACGTCCCATTGGTGACGTGGGAGGAAAGGGATCGTCCGTCACATTTGGTAGCGGCGGTGGTATCAGAAGCTGTGATACCCGGGCTACCGTGTGGCGGCCGGCTGAGTTCCTCACACCAACGATCCCAAGATCAGAGCTCTGCAACCCAACGATCCCAACATCAGAGCTCTGCAACCCAACAATCCCAACATCAGAGCTCTGCAACCCAACGATCCCAAGATTAGGGCTCATCAACCCAAAGATCAGGCCTCTGCCACCCAACAGTCCTAAGATCAGGCCTCTGCCACCCAACAATCCTGAGATCAGGGCTCTGCCACCCAACAATCCCAAGATCAGGGCTCTGCAACCCAAAGATCCCAAGATCAGGGCTCTGCAACCCAAAGATCCCAAGATCAGGGCTCTGCCACCCAATGAGCCCAACATCAGAGCTCTGTAACCCAACGATCCCAAGATCAGAGCTCTGCAACCCAACGATCCCAACATCAGAGCTCTGCAACCCAACGATCCCAACATCAGAGCTCTGCAACCCAACGATCCCAAGATCAGAGCTCTGCAACCCAACGATCCCAAGATAAGGGCTCTGCCACCCAACAATCCTAAGATCAGGGCTCTGCCACCCAACAATCCCAAGATAAGGGCTCTGCCACCCAACAATCCTAAGATCAGGGCTCTGCCACCCAATGAGCCCAACATCAGGACTCTGCCACCCAGTGATCCCAAGATCAGGGCTCAGCCACCCAACAATCCTAAGATCAGGGCTCTGCCACCCAATGAGCCCAACATCAGGACTCTGCCACCCAACGAACCCAAGATCAGGGTTCTGCCACCCAATGAGCCCAACATCAGAGCTCTGCAACCCAACGATCCCAAGCTCAGGGCTCATCAACCCAAAGGTCCAAAGATCAGGCCTCTGCCACCCAACAATCCTAAGATCAGGGCTCTGCCACCCAATGAGCCCAACATCAGGGCTCTGCCACCCAACGATCCTAAGATCAGGCCTCTGCCACCCAACAATCCTAAGATCAGGGCTCTGCCACCCAACAATCCTGAGATCAGGGCTCTGCCACCCAACAATCCTAAGATCAAGGCTCTGACACCTAATGAGCCCAACATCAGGGCTCTGCCACCCCATGATCCCAAGATCAGGGCTCTGCCACCCAATGATCCCAAGATTAGGGCTCATCAACCCAAAGATCAGGCCTCTGCCACCCAACAATCCTAAGATCAGGTGTCTGCCACCCAACAATCCTGAGATCAGGGCTCTGCCACCCAACAATCCTAAGATCAGGGCTCTGCCACCTAATGAGCCCAACATCAGGGCTCTGCCACCCCATGAGCCCAACATCAGAGCTCTGCAACCCAACGATCCCAAGCTCAGGGCTCATCAACCCAAAGGTCCAAAGATCAGGCCTCTGCCACCCAACAATCCTAAGATCAGGGCTCTGCCACCCAATGAGCCCAACATCAGGGCTCTGCCACCCAACGATCCCAAGATCAGGGCTCATCAACCCAAAGATCAGGCCTCTGCCATGCAGCAATCCTAAGATCAGGCCTCTGCCACCCAACAATCCTGAGATCAGGGCTCTGCCACCCAACAATCCTAAGATCAGGGCTCTGCCACCTAATGAGCCCAACATCAGGGCTCTGCCACCCCATGATCCCAAGATCAGGGCTCTGCCACCCAACGATCCCAAGATCAGGGCTCATCAACCCAAAGATCAGGCCTCTGCCACGCAGCAATCCTAAGATCAGGCCTCTGCCACCCAACAATCCTGAGATCAGGGCTCTGCCACCCAACAATCCTAAGATCAGGGCTCTGCCACCTAATGAGCCCAACATCAGGGCTCTGCCACCCCATGATCCCAAGATCAGGGCTCTGCCACGCAACGATCCCAAGATCAGGGCTCATCAACCCAAAGATCAGGCCTCTGCCACCCAACAATCCTAAGATCAGGCCTCTGCCACCCAACAATCCTGAGATCAGGGCTCTGCCACCCAACAATCCTAAGATCAGGGCTCTGCCACCTAATGAGCCCAACATCAGGGCTCTGCCACCCCATGAGCCCAACATCATAGCTCTGCAACCCAACGATCCCAAGCTCAGGGCTCATCAACCCAAAGGTCCAAAGATCAGGCCTCTGCCACCCAACAATCCTAAGATCAGGGCTCTGCCACCCAATGAGCCCAACATCAGGGCTCTGCCACCCAACGATCCCAAGATCAGGGCTCATCAACCCAAAGATCAGGCCTCTGCCACCCAACAATCCTAAGATCAGGCCTCTGCCACCCAACAATCCTGAGATCAGGGCTCTGCCACCCAACAATCCTAAGATCAGGGCTCTGCCATCTAATGAGCCCAACATCAGGGCTCTGCCACCCCATGATCCCAAGATCAGGGCTCTGCCACCCAACGAGCCCAAGATTAGGACTCATCAACCCAAAGATCAGGCCTCTGCCACCCAACAATCCTAAGATCAGGCCTCTGCCACCCAACAATCCTGAGATCAGGGCTCTGCCACCCAACAATCCTAAGATCAGGGCTCTGCCACCTAATGAGCCCAACATCAGGGCTCTGTCACCCCATGAGCCCAACATCTGGGCTCTGCCTCCCAACGTTCCTATGAATAGTGCTCATCAACACAAAAATCCAAAGATCAGGGCTCTGACACTCAACGATCCAAAACTCAGGGCTTTGCCGCTCAATGATCCCATGATCAGGGCTCTGCAACCCAGTGATCCCAAGCTCAGGGCTCTGCAGCCCCATCCTGAATGGAACGAAGATGTGCATGCGAGGGTTCAGCTAAGAGACTGCTGAGTATAGCGCTCCTCTATTTCCAGAGTCCCATATGTATTAATGGAGTGGAAGCCACATAGCAGATATCGTAACATTTTTGGAAATAACCCTTTAAAGGGATCCTATCTCCTAATGTATTACGGTAGATGTTATAATAATGTTGGCAAATACCTCCAATTAGAAGTGTAGTATAGTTCTTCTGATTCACTATGTCACTTACCCCATGTGCAGGGCATTACAGTACATTCCATGGCTGCAACCAGTTGTTAGTGGTCATAACCATGGATACCTAAGCTACTACTGTACAATGCCCTGCACATGGGGTAAGAAACATAGAGAATCAGAAGAACTATACAATATTTGTACTTGGAGGGATTTGCTAATATTATTATTATTACACCTACTACATCTTGCTATAGGATCTTAGAGATGGGAATACCCCTTTAACTCTTCAAATATAAACTGTGAGGCTGGAACTTCATGTTAGTGGTAAAATTTATTCTATACAACTTGTGTTTCTTTGTGAAAAAAACTGAAATTTGGCGAAAATTTGGATATTTTCAAACTTTGAATTATTATTTCTATTTCCCTTAAATCAGAGAGTGCTATCACACAAAATAGTTAATAAATAACATTTCCCACATGTCTACTTTACATCAGCACAATTTTGGAAACATATTTTTTTTGTTAGGAAATTATAAGGGTTAAAAGTTGACCAGCGATTTCTCATTTTTCCTACAAAATTTGCAAAACAATTTTTAGGGACCACATCATATTTGAAGTGACTTTCAGGGGCTTATGTGACAGAAAATACCCAAAAGTGACACCTTTGTAAAAACTGCACCCCTCAATGTGCTCAAAACCACATAAAAAAAGTTTATTAACCCTTCAGGTGCTTCACAGGAATTAATGGAATGTGGAAGAAAAAATGAACATTTAACTGTGTTTAACAAAAACTGTTATTTAAACCCATTTTTTTTTTTACTTTCGCAAGGGTAACAGGAAAAAATGTAGGCCAAAATTTATTGTGCCATTTTTCCTGAACATTCTGATACTCTATATGTGGGGAAAAAACACTGCCTGGGCACACGGCAGAGCTTAGAAGGGAAGGAGTGCCATTTGACTTTTTGAATGTAATATTTCCTGGAATAATAAGCGGACGCCATGTCGCGTTTGGAGATCCCCTGATGTGCCTAAACAGTGGAAACCGCCCACAAGTGACCCCATTTTGGAAACTATTCCCCTCAGGAAACTTATTTAGATGTGTGGTCAGCACCTGGAACCCCCATGCTACACAGAAGGTTATAACACTGAGCTGCGAAAATAAAAAAATATAAATTTTCCCTCAAAAATGATCTTTTAGCCCCAAATTTTACATTTTCACAATGGTAACAAGAGAAATTGTACCATACAATTAGTTGTGCAATTTCTCCTGAATACACTGATACCACATATGTGGGGAAAACTACAGTCATGGCCAAAAGTTTTGAGAATGACACAAATATTATATTTTCACATGATCTGCTGCCCTCTGGTTTTTATGTGTGTTTGACAGATGTTTTTATCACAGACAGAAATATAATAATTGCAAACATATGAGTAACAAAAGCTTATATTGACAGTTAGAATGAGTTAATGCAGCAAGTCAATATTTGCAGTGTTGACCCTTCTTCTTCAGGACCTCTGCAATTCTCCCTGGCATGCTCTCAATCAACTTCTGGACCAAATCCTGACTGATAGCAGTCCATTCTTGCACAATCAATGCTTTCATTTTGTCAGAATTTTTAGATTTTTGTTTGTCCACCCGTCTCTTGATGATTGACCACAAGTTCTCAATGGGATTAAGATCTGGGGAGTTTCCAGGCCATGGACCCAAAATATCTGTTTTGTTCCCTGAGCCATTTAGTTATCACCTTTGCTTTATGGCAAGGTGCTCCATCATGCTGGAAAAGGCATTGTTGATCGCCAAACTGCTCTTGGAGGGTTGGGAGAAGTTGCTCTTGGAGGACATTCTGGTACCATTCTTTATTCATGGCTGTGTTTTTAGGCAAGACTGTGAGAGAGCCGATTCCCTTGGCTGAGAAGCAACCCCACACATGAATGGTTTCAGGATGCTTAACAGTTGGCATGAGACAAGACTGGTGGTAGCGCTCACCTTGTCTTCTCCGAATGAGGCGTTCTCCTGATGTCCCAAACAATCGAAAAGGGGATTCATCAGAGAAAATAACTTTACCCCAGTCCTCAGCAGTCCACTGCCTGTACCTTTTGCAGAATATCAGTCTGTCCATGATGTTTTTTCTGGAGAGAAGTGGCTTCTTTGCTGCCCTCCTTGAGACCAGGCCTTGCTCCAAGATTCTCCGCCTCACAGTGCGTGCAGATGCACTCACACCTGCCTGCTGCCATTCCTGAGCAAGCTCTGCACTGCTGGTAGCCCGATCCCACAGTTGAAACACTTTTAAGAGACGGTCCTGGTGCTTGCTGGTCTTTCTTGGGCACCCTGGAGCCTTTTTGGCAACAATGGAACCTCTCTCCTTGAAGTTCTTGATGATGCGATAGATTGTTGACTGAGGTGCAATCTTTCTAGCTGCGATACTCGTCCCTGTTAGGCCATTTTTGTGCATTGCAATGATGACTGCACGTGTTTCTTTAGAGATAACCATGGTTAACAGAAGAGAAACAATGATGCCAAGCACCAGCCTCCTTTTAAAGTGTCCAGTGGTGTCATTCTTACTTAATCATGACAGACTGATCTCCAGCCATGTCCTCATCAACACCCACACCTGTGTTAATGGAGCAATCACTGAAAAGGGGTTAGCTGGTCATTTTAAGGCAGGGCTGCAATGATGTTGAAATGTGTTTTGGGGATAAAGTTCATTTTCTAGCCAAATATTGACTTTGCAAGTAATTGCTGTTAAGCTGATCACTCTTTATAACATTCTGGAGTATATGCAAATTGCCATTAGAAAAAGTGAAGCAGTAGACTTTGTAAAAATTAATATTTGTGTCATTCTCAAAACTTTTGGCCATGACTGTACTGTTGGGGCGCATGGCAGGGCTTGGAACGAGTGCAATTTCACTTTTTGAATGCAAAATTTGCTGGAATACTTAGCGGACGCCATGTCACGTTTGGAGAGCCCCTGATGTGCCTAAACAGTGGAAATCCCCCATAAGTGACACTATTTTGGAAACTAGACCCTTTAAGGAGAGCCTGTTTGTTGGGCTCTTCATAGTAACATAGTTATTAAGGTTGAAGGAAGACTTTAAGTCCATCTATTTCAACCCATATCCTATCCTAACCTGCCCTAACATGTTGATCCAGAGGAAGGCAAAAAAAAACCAAGTGGCAAACAGTAAGCTTCACATTGGGGAAAAAATTCCTTCCCGACTCCACATACGGCAATTAGACTAGCTCCCTGGATCAACGCAGTATCTAGGAAACTAGTGAATATACCCTGTAATATTATACTTTTCAAGAAAGGCATCCAGTCCCTTCTTAAATTTTAGTAAGGAATCACTCATTACATTAGACGGCAGAGAGTTCCATAGTCTCACTGCTCTTACAGTAAAGAATCTGCGTCTGTGATTATGGCTAAACCTTCTTTCCTCCAGACGTAGAGGATGCCCCCTTGTCCCCGTCACAAGTCTAAGAGTAAAAAGATCATTAGAAAGGTCTTTGTACTGTCCCCTCATATATTTATACATTGTAATAAGATCACCCCTAAGCCTTCGTTTTTCCAAACTAAATAACCCCAAGTGTAATAACCTGTCCTGGTATTGCAGACCCCCTGTTACACTCGGTCCCAGCGCTGGCTCTGCACTCCGTTCTGCTCACTCACCTGCCCCAGCTGCTCTTCGGCGTCCTGTGTCCTCCTCCACTTCCTGGCATGCTGCTGGCAGGCCTCCAGATAGTTTGCTTAGGATGCGAGGCCGCGCCCACCGTCTCTCTTAAAGGGGCAGCGTGCATTTTTTGAAATAGCTAATTAACCAATGTCTGCGCACTCAGTACTATATCTGGTCACTTCACCATTAGGGGAGTGCCGGAGCAACGTGTTCTATCATTGCTACATCCGGTTCTGTTCCTGATCTGTCTGCGCTGCGTCTGCAGTCTCTGTGCTTCGCTTATACTGTTTGTCTCCTCAGATCATTGCTAACCCGTATCTGGCTAACCTGGACAATCTCGGCTATTACTGGCGCAAGTGTCATCCCGTTCCGCCATCAGCCATCCGTACCCGTGGATCGTGACAAGGTCACTGGAGCCAGCCTACTACCATCCGTTCTGGACCAGGACCTTACCCTTCTCCGTCAAGAACCCTCCACGGACTCTGTAAATACCTGTTACCCTTTTGGTCCCTCTGGGACAGCTGCCACGTGTCCGGGGTCTAACTGGAAGTAGCACCTGTGTCCTCCGGGTATTCCATTCTGGTCCTGTTCGAGGGGCCTTACTACGGGTACCCGGGCTCACTAGTTACGCCCCCTTCGGAGCCCCCCGGACCACGGTCTCGAGGTTCCACATTAAAAAATAAAAACGAATGTGAACTTCACCACCTCTGCCTCCGCTTCCATTCGTTACAGATTGCTCCGGCCATGGAACCCGCTGGATCCCAGAGATCTCCGACCACGGATCTGTGCCAGGAGGTGACCCGTTTGGGAGTTCAATAGGACAAGATCACGACTTATCTACGCAGCTTGTCTACCCGCATGGATTCCTTAGGGTCCTCGTCTGCACCTGACTCTTCTATCAATAATCAGGTACCAGTTCCCATGGCAAGTCAAGGTCCCCGTCTGGCGGCTCCTACCTGTTTCCAGGGTGACCCTACTCTGTGTCGGGGTTTCCTCAATCAGTGCACTCTACACTTCGAAATCTTGGGGCATATGTTTTCTTCTGACCAAGCCAAGGTGGGCTTCATCATGTCACACCTGGGAGGAGAGGCCCTCGCCTGGCTAAACCCGCTATGGGAGAGAGGGGATCCGCTGGTTAACGATCTTCAATCTTTCCTAGAGGCTTTTCGCAGGACTTTCGATGAACCTGGTCGCACCACTTCGACTGCCTCAGCTCTGCTCCGCCTGCGCCAAGGTACTCTCACGGTAGCTCAGTATGCTGTTAAATTCCGCACCCTCTCGTCTGAATTATCGTGGAACAATGAGGCCCTGGTTGCTAACTTCTGGGAAGGCCTATCCGGAAGAATCAAGGATGAGCTGGCGGGACGGGACAGACCTACCCTCTTGGAAGAGCTAATATCCTTGGCAACCCGAATTGACCTGCGTTTTCAGGAGCGCTCCATGGAGATCAAGCGGGACAAAAGGTCCTATCACCTGGACTCTAGTTTGTACAAAACAGGTACTTCGCCCTCCGCCTCCGAGGCCATGGAGGTGGACCATGTAAGTTTGGCCACCCGCCGCCGGGAGGCACGTCGCAAGGAGGGTAGTTGTTACTACTGCGGTAGTTCTGAACATTTGATCCATTTCTGTCCTAAAAAGTCGGGAAACTCCAGTGCCTAGGTCCGTTAGGAGGGGCCAACCTAGGTAGAGAACAGTCCTCTCCCTCTTTACACATCTCAGTCTCCGTGTCCTATGGAGCAATAAAATTCTCCGAACATTGTCTACTGGATTTTGGAGCTGCAGGGAACTTCATCCAGCAGGCGGTTGTGGATCATTACCGCTTACCAGTCCAGCGTCTTCCTGATCCGTTACAGGTGTCCGCCGTGGATGGCAAACCGCTGACCGAGCCCGTCCAGTTTCAAACCGAGTTGGTGGAACTCCGGGTAGGTCTAATGCATACTGAACAATGCGATTTTATGTATATCCCGGTTTATCCCATCCCATGCTTTTAGGTTTACCTTGGCTCCAGATGCATGAACCAGTCCTTAATTGGAAAACTGGAGAAGTTCTGCGTTGGGGAGATACCTGCATGAATCGTTGCTTAACCCGGATTCAACCTGTTTCACCTCCAGTCCAGCCTGATACCCTGCCAGGGTTGCCTTCCGTCTATTGGTCCTTCTCTGACGTCTTTGGGAAAAAGGAGGCTGAGAGACTACCTCCACACAGGTCGTATGACTGTCAGATAGAGCTTCTTCCAGGAGCATCTCCTCCTCGCGGGAGAGTTTATCCCCTTTCACAGGCAGAGACTCAGGCCATGTCGGACTACATCCAAGAGAATCTGGCTAGAGGATTTATCCGAAAGTCATCGTCACCGGCAGGAGCTGGATTCTTCTTTGTGAAGAAAAAGGATGGATCCTTGCGGCCCTGCATTGACTATCGGGGTCTAAATCAAATCACGGTAAAAAACAGGTATCCATTACCTCTTATTTCAGAGCTGTTTGATCGTCTCCGAGGGGCCAAGATCTTCACCAAATTGGACCTCAGAGGGGCCTACAACCTGATCCGAGTCAGAGAGGGGGACGAATGGAAAACAGCCTTCAACACCCGTGACGGCCACTATGAATACCTGGTAATGCCATTCGGCCTAAGCAATGCACCTGCGGTTTTTCAGGAATTTGTTAATGACATTTTCAGGGACTTGCTCTATACTTGTGTCGTGGTTTACCTGGACGATATTTTGATTTTTTCTGCTGACTTGACGTCACACCGGAGGCAAGTACGCCTGGTCTTACAAAGACTGAGAGAGAACAGGCTATATGCCAAATATGAGAAATGCCTCTTTGAGCAGTCTTCTTTGCCTTTCCTTGGGTACATTGTATCTTCCACAGGATTAAAGATGGATCCGGAGAAGTTGTCTGCAGTTCTCAACTGGCCTCGTCCGTCTGGGCTAAAAGCCATACAAAGTTTCCTCGGGTTCGCCAATTACTACCGGCAATTTATTCCACACTTTTCCACCCGAGTGGCTCCAATCACAGCCTTAACCCGGAAAGGTGTAAACTCTAAGGAATGGTCCTCCGAGGCAGAAGAGGCCTTTGTTTCTCTCAAAAAAGCCTTCGCTTCCGCACCCGTTCTCCATCGTCCTAATTCAAGTGAGCAATTTTTTCTTGAAGTTGACGCTTCTTCCATAGGTGCAGGAGCAGTTCTGACCCAGAAGTCGTCTACCGGGCGGATGATCTCGTGTGTTTTTTTTTCCAAGGTTTTTTCTCCTGCAGAAAGGAACTACTCTGTCGGTGATCGCGAACTGTTGGCCATCAAATTGGCTCTGCAAGAATGGAGACATCTTCTTGAATGAGCTCATCACCAGGTAATCATATTCACCGACCATAAAAACCTTGCCTATCTCCAATCTGCTTTAAGACTGAATCCCCGTCAGGCCCGTTGGGCATTATTTTTTGCCCGTTTCAATTTTGTACTTCATTTCCGTCCAGCTGACAAGAACATCAAGGCAGACGCACTCTCTAGAGCCTTCTTGCCTCCTGAACTGGAGGAGGAACCTCAGCACATTATTGAACCTTCTAAGTTAGTCTCTGTTGCCTCCACTGATCTGGCCCGGCTTCCTCCTGGGAAGACTTTCGTGTCCGCCTCTGATCGTAGTCGTGTTCTGCGCTGGGGTCATTCTTCTAAGTTGGCTGGCCATGCTGGTCAGAGAAAGACGCAGCAACTCATCTCCCGTTATTACTGGTGGCCTACCATGGGCAAGGATATCCAGGAGTTCGTCGCAGCCTGTCCTTCATGTGCCCGTAACAAAACTGTTAAACATCTACCAGCCGGCAGGCTTCTGCCTCTTCTGATTCCGTCCGCTCCCTGGCAGCACATCGCAATGGATTTCATCACGGATCTTCCCATTTCTTCTGGCTGCTCAGTGGTATGGGTTGTGGTGGACCGCTTCTCTAAAATGGCCCACTTTGTTCCGTTATCTGGTCTCCCGTCTGCTCCAGAACTGGCCACTCACTTCATTCAGCACATCTTCCGTCTACATGGATTTCCTCTCCACATCGTGTCCGACAGGGGCGTCCAGTTCACCTCTAAGTTCTGGAGAGGACTCTGTAAAATGGTAAAAATTGAACTAGATTTTTCTTCTGCATATCATCCCCAGTCTAATGGGCAAGTGGAGAGGATCAATCAAATCCTGGCTGGATACCTGCGTCATCATAATGACTGGGTAGAATTACTGCCCTTGGCGGAATTCTCCTACAACAACCAAGTAAGTGAATCTTCTGGAAAGTCTCCCTTTCAGATTGTGTTTGGACTGCAACCCGGAATTCCTCTTCCTGTCTCGGGATAGTCTGATGTTCCGGCAGTCGATACCTTGTCTAAGAATTTCTCGGACATTTGGAGAGAGTCCAGGTCGGTTTTGGAGAAAGCTTCTCAATGTATGAAAACGCATGCGGACAAAAGACGTTTGGAGGTTCCCATCTTTCGTCCAGGAGACAAGGTATGGCTCTCCTCCAAGTACATCCGTCTGAAGTTACCATCGTACAAATTGGGTCCCCGTTTCATTGGTCCCTTTGAAGTCTTGAGACAAATCAACCCGGTCTCTTATAAACTGAAATTGCCTAATTCTCTACGAGTACCTAACTCCTTTCATGTTTCCCTCCTCAAACCAGTAGTGTTGAGCTCCTTCTTTAAGGACCCGGGTACCACTCCTGATCTGGTCTCTGAGGATGATGTTTTTGAGGTAAAACATATCTTGGCCTCTAAGAGAGTAAGAGGTAGGATCTATTACCTGGTGGACTGGAAAGGTTTTGGTCCTGAGGAGAGATCTTGGGAGCCTAAAGAGAACATCCAGGCTCCTCTTCTTCTTAAAAGATTTCACGCAGGCTTGAAAAAGAGGGGGAGTAAAGAGGGGGATACTGTTACACTCGGTCCCAGCGCTGGCTCTGCACTCCGTTCTGCTCACTCACCTGCCCCAGCTGCTCTTCGGCGTCCTGTGTCCTCCTCCACTTCCTGGCACGCTGCTGGCAGGCCTCCAGATAGTTTGCTTAGGACTCGAGGCCGCGCCCACCGTCTCTTAAAGGGGCAGCGTGCATTTTTTGAAATAGCTAATTAACCAATGGCTGCGCACTCAGTACTATATCTGGTCACTTCACCATTAGGGGAGTGCCGGAGCAATGTGTTCTATCATTGCTACATCCGGTTCTGTTCCTGATCTGTCTGCGCTGCGTCTGCAGTCTCTGTGCTTCGCTTATACTGTTTGTCTCCTCAGATCATTGCTAACCCGTATCTGGCTAACCTGGACAATCTCGGCTATTACTGGCGCAAGTGTCATCCCATTCCGCCATCAGCCATCCGTACCTGTGGATCGTGACAAGGTCACTGGAGCCAGCCTACTACCATCCGTTCTGGACCAGGACCTTACCCTTCTCCGTCAAGAACCCTCCACGGACTCTGTAAATACCTGTTACCCTTTTGGTCCCTCTGGGACAGCTGCCACGTGTCCGGGGTCTAACTGGAAGTAGCACCTGTGTCCTCAGGGTATTCCATTCTGGTCCTGTTCGAGGGGCCTAACTACGGGTACCCGGGGCTCACTAGTTACGCCCCTTCGGAGCCCCCCGGACCGCGGTCTCGAGGTTCCACATTAAAAAATAAAAACGAATGTGAACTTCACCACCTCTGCCTCCGCTACCATTCGTTACACCCCCCAGTTCTCTAATAACCTTGGTCGCTCTTCTCTGCACCCGCTCCAGTTCAGCTATGTCTTTCTTATACACCGGAGACCAGAACTGTACACAGTATTCTAAGTGTGGTCTCACCAGTGACTTGTATAGAGGTAAAATTATGTTCTCCTCATGAGCATCTATGCTTCTTTTAATGCATCCCATTATTTTGTTTGCCTTGGCAGCAGCCGCCTGACATTGGCCACTAAATGTGAGTTTGTCGTCCACCCATCACCCAGGTCTTTTTCAGTGACAGTTTTGCCCAGTATTTTACAATAAAGCACATACATCTTGTTTGTTCTACCCAAGTGCATGACCTTACATTTATCCCCATTAAAGCTCATTTGCCATTTATCAGCCCAAGCTTCTAGTTTACATAAATCCTCCTGTAATATAAAATTTGTCCTCCTCTGTATTTATTACCCTGCAGAGTTTAGTGTCATCTGCAAATATTGAAATACTACTCTGTATGCCCCCTACAAGGTCATTAATAAATATGTTAAAGAGAAGCGGCCCCAATACAGACCCCTGTGGTACCCCACTGCTAACCGCGACCCAGTCCGAGTGTGCTCCATTAATAACCACCCTTTTTTCCTATCCATGAGCCAGATCTTAACCCACACATATTTTCCCCTATCCCCATTGTTCTCATTTTTTGTATCAACCTTTTGTGTGGCACCGTATCAAAAGCTTTTGAGAAGTCCATGTACACCACGTCCACTGCTTTCCCTTGGTCCAGTCCTGAACTTACCCCTTCATAAAAGCTTATCAGATTAGTCTGACAAGAACGGTCCCTCGTAAACCCATGCTGATACTGTGTCATGAGGTTATTCAGATTCAGATACTCCAATATAGTATCCCTTAAAAAATCCTCCAGGATTTTACCCACAGTAGATGTTAAGCTCACTGGCCTATAATTTCCAGGTTCAGTTTTTGCCCCCTTTTTGAATATTGGCACCACATTTGCTACACGCCAGTCCTGTGGTACAGACCCCGTTATTATGGAATCTTTAAAGATTAATAATAATGGTCTATCTACGATTGTACTTAATTCCTGCAGTACTCGTGGGTGTATCCCATCCGGGCCCGGGGATTTGTCAATTTTAGTGATTTTTAGACGCCGCCGTACTTCCTGCTGGGTTAAGCAGGTGACATTTAATGGAGAATTTATGTTATCACTGATCACGTTGTCTGTCATGGGATTTTCTTGTGTAAATACTGTTGAAAAAAAGTCATTTAGCATATTGGCTTTTTCCTCATCCTCATCCACTATTTCACCCAGACTATTTTTAAGGGACCAACACTATCATTTTTTAGTTTCTTGCTATTTATGTAGTTAATGAATATTTTGGGATTATTTTTACTTTCTCTGGCAATGAGTCTCTCTGCCTCAATCTTTGCTGTCTTGATTTGCTTTTTACAGAATTTATTCAGTCTTCTGTATTTATTTAATGCCTCTTCACTACCTACTTGCTTTAATTCCCTAAACGCTTTCTTTTTGTCCCTTATTGCGCCCCTTACAGCTCTATTTAGCCATAGAGGTTTCCTCCTAATTCTAGCATGTTTATTCCCATAGGGTATATACTGTGCACAGGTCCTATTCAGGATGCTAATAAACGTCTCCCATTTTCTGTGTGTATTTTTATGTCTCAGGATATCGTCCCAGTTTATTGCACCAAGATCATCTCTCATCCGTTGGAAATTTGCCTTCCTGAAGTTTAGTGTCCTTGTAACCCCTCGACTACACATCTTATTAAAGGATACATGAAAGCTTATTATTTTGTGATCACTATTACCCAAGTGACCCCCAACCCTTATATTTGATATGCGGTCTGGCCTGTTGGATAATATTAGGTCTAGCAGTGCCCCCCCTCTTGTTGGGTCCTGAACTAGTTGTGAAAGGTAATTGTCTCTCATAGTTGCCAAAAACTTATTACCTTTACTGGAGCTGCAGGTTTCTGTTCCCCAATGTATTTCAGGGTAGTTGAAGTCCCCCATAATAATGACTTCTCCTTGAGTCACTGCTTCATCTATTTGCTTTACGAGGATATTCTCTGTTGCTTCCATTATTTTAGGAGACTTATAACAAACCCCTATCAGTAATTTATTATTTTTTCCCCCCTCTCCCTAATCTCCACCCACAGGGACTCTACATCTTCATTAGATTGACAGATATCACGCAGGATGGGTTTTAAGGATGATTTTACATATAAACACACACCCCCACCTCGCTTATTTTTACGGTCATTTCTAAACAGACTATAACCCTGTAAATTAACCGCCCAGTCGTGGCTCTCATCCAGCCAAGTCTCAGATATCCCCACCATGTCATAATTATGTTCCAACAAAATTAATTCTAATTCCGCCATTTTGTTGGTGAGGCTTCTAGCATTAGTATACATGCACTTTATGTATCTCTCTGAACCTCTATTCTTTCTTAAATTATTAACTGTTCTAACCCCACCCCCCATGCCACTCCCACTCCCAATTTCATTATTTGTGCCCAGGTCTCTATCTGCACTGCCTTCCCCTCCTATAAAATGAATACCCTCCCCCCCAGTCCCTAGTATAAAGACTCCTCCACCCTTCTAGCCATTTTCTCCCCCAGCACAGCTGCACCCTCTCCATTGAGGTGCAGCCCGTCCCTAGCATAGAACCTGTAGCCAACTGAGAAGTCGGCCCAGTTCTCCAGGAACCCAAACCCCTCCTTCCTACACCAATTCTTGAGCCACTTATTAACCTCCCTAATCTCCCGTTGCCTCTCTGGTGTGGCACGTGGTACAGGCAGTATTTCAGAAAATACCACGTTGGAGGTCCTTGCTTTAGACTTGCAGCCTAATTCCCTGAAATCATCTTTAAGGACCTTCCACCTACCTCTAACTTTGTCATTTGTGCCAATGTGCACCATGACCGCTGGATCCTCACCAGCCCCTCCCAGTAATCTGTTAACCCGATCAGCGATGTGTCGGACTCGAACGCCACGTAGGCAGCACACTGTTCGACGATCCCTGTCTTTGTGACAGATTGCCCTATCTGTTCCCCTAATAATTGAGTCCCCCACTACCAGCACCTGTCTGGCCTGCCCTGCTCTCCTAATTCCCCCCTTACTGGAGCAGGCACTCCTCCGGCTTTCAGAGGACGTGCCTGGCTGCAGCAGTGCTATCCCTGTACAGACACTCCCCTCATCTGCCAACTTTGCAAACTTATTGGGGTGTGCCAGATCAGGACTAGCCTCCCTGACGCTCTTCCCTCTACCCCGCCTTCTAGCTGTCACCCAGCATGCTACTTCAGTGTCCTGCAGCTCCATCCTAGCATCCCCCCTCATCTATCCCATTGAGCTTCTGCTCAGTGAGCAGAAGACTCCTTTCCATATTGTCTATGGATCTCAGTGTTGCCAGCTGCACATTTAGATCCAGTATCTGGGCTTCCAAATGCACAACGTGCTCTCATCTCACACAGCAGTATGCACCCTCGACCGGCTGTTCAAGGACTGCATACATGTGGCAAGATGTACACTGGACGGCATTGGCAATAGTGGAGCACATTTCTAATGGGGATTTCACCAGACAGCAAAGATAAGTAAAAATAAATAAAAAGTATTAATAAAATATACCAGCAATTCAGTAATTCCTCCCTTGTCAACTCCCTAAATCCAAAGTCACTGAATCTCAAGTCACACACTTACCACCGTTCGCACTTGCTCAGCGGTCACACTCAGCTCGCTCACACTCGCTGAAGCAAAAGATTTAAAGAGAGATTTTTTTTCCCCTTTAACAGCAAACCACCCTGCTGCTCAATGCACTTCCAAAAAGACTTGAGCCCCTCATGCATGTGTTGTGACAGTGAAACATCCGCAACATATGCAGCTGCAGCTCCAGGCAGCTGATCAGCAGGAGCGATCCAGGTAGCCGGGTTCCCTCTGCAGCTTATTCGGTAAGTGCTATAGCTTGCCGAATACGGAGGGAGCCCATTATGTTCGCTCATCCCTATTCCCTAGCACATTGTAGTCAACAGTATCTTGTAGTTTCCAACAAATGCTTCTGGAGACATACACCCGTAAATTAGATAAGCTCTCATCGCTACAGAAATGACAAACATATGGACGGTAAATTTGGTTTAGGCACACTGTGGGTCTCAGAAAGGAGGGGGCATTTGGATTTGGGAGTGCAGGATTTTCTGAATTTCTTTTGGGGGGTGAGGAGCCATTCCAGAGCCTTTGTACTACCACTAACGTGGAAGCCCCCTATATTTCCATTAACAGATGGCGGACCTGAGTGGGGACTTGCTTTTTTTGTGAATTGATTTGAAGCTTTTATTGGGAACATTTTACATAACATTTATGATCACAGTTATCCGGCACCCTACACTGAGCACTTACTTTGGGGTTTTCATCGAAATCTCCAAGTGATGTAATTCAGATGAAACCCTCGAGGGATCCATTCACTATAATGAGGCAGCAGAGTTGTTCTGGACTCCATCTGGCCTATGTTCAGCTGTGTCCTTCTTTTCAAAAGTGCACAAAACTGTGGCAGACCACGCTTTTAAGTGCGCCTAAAAGACGGACACCGCCGGATGATACACCAGACCCCGTCTGCAGTGCCTCCTAGAGAATCTTCTGCCAGGGGTTCCATCTGAATGATGTATTTCAGAAATTTACACGGAAATCCAGGTGTAAGCACTCAGCGCAGAGCGCAGGATAAATGTGCGCCGAGCCTTACTGCAATCTTTGGGAGGCAGAATGAAAAAATCAGCACCAGTTGAAAATTGACTTTATTTATTTTTTACACCATTCCTCGTGCGGTATAAGTGATTATTAGGCGACTTTTCGGGTCGGTGCAATTACAGCGATACCAGATTTATATAGGGTTTTCATGTTTGGCTGCTGTCACACACTAAAAGACAGTTTTAATTACATGTCGTCATATTTTGAGACCTATAATTTTTCCATATTTCGACCGACAGAGTCATGTGAGGGCTTGTTTTTTGGGGCACAAGTTGACATTTTATTGGTACCATTTTCGGCACATGACATTTTTTGACCATTTTGTATTCCGATGTTTGGGAGGCAGAATGAACAAAAATCATCAATTCAATAATTGTTTTTTTTGTTTTTCTTTAATGCCATTCCGTGTTTGGTAAAATTGATAAGGCAGCTTTATTCTTCTGGTCAGTACGATTATAACAATACCACAGTTATAGTTTTTTTGCGTTTTGGCGCTTTTACTCCATAAAAGCTATTTTATAAAAAGAATAATTATTTTTGCATCACATTATTCTGAGAGCTATGACTTTTTTATTTTTCAGCTGACGAAGCTGTATGGCTGCTTGTTTATTGTGGGACAAGACGAAGACGTTTTCAGAGATACCATTTTTATTCACGTTTTTCCTTTTGATCGCGTTTTATTCCCCTTTTTGTTTAGCTGTATGGATACGTCTAAGGTCAAAAAAACGCAGCATGTACGCTATGTGTGAACACAACCTCACTGTTACATTTTTATTACATTTTTAGAGAAAAAATATCAGTCGCCATTTTTATTATCCATTTACCATTTTTGTAAATAAACTGATTGCTGTGTTGTGCCATTAGTTACTATTAACCCCTTCACGACCCAGCCTGTTTTTTCTCCTTCCTGACCAGACCAATTTTTACAATTCTGACCACTGTCACTTTATGAGGTCATAACTCTGGAATGTTTCAACGGATCCCTGTGATTCTGAGATTGTTTTCTCATGACATATTGTACTTTATGATAGTGGTAAAATGTATTTGATATGACTTGCGTTTATTTGTTAAAAAAATGGAAAAATGGAAATTTGGCGAAAATTTTAATAATTTCGCAAGTTTAAAACTTTTGATTTTTATGCCCTTAAATCATATCGCATAAAATAGTTAATAAATAACATTTCCCACATGTCTACTTTACATCAGCACAATTTTGGAAACATAATTTCTTTTGTTAGGAAGTTATAAGGGTTAAAAGTTGACCATGGATTCCTCATTTTTACAACAAAATTTGCAAAACCATTTTTTAGGGACCACCTCACATTTGAAGTGACTTTGAGGGGTCTCTATAATAGAAAATACCAAAAATGACACCATTCTAAAAATTGCACCCCTCAAGGTACTCAAAACCACATTCAAAAAGTTTATTAACCCTTCTGATGCTTTACAGAAATTTCTGGAATGTAGAAGAAAAAAATAAACATTTTCTTTTCTTTCACAAAAATTTTCCTTTAGACCCAATTTTTTTTACTTTCACAAGGGTAACAGGAGATAACGGACCATACATTTTGTTGTGCAATTTCTCCTGAGTATGCCGATACTCCATATGTGGGGGAAATCTACTGTTTGGGTGCACGACAGAGCTCGGAAAGGAAGGAGCGCCGTTTCACTTTTCAATGTAAAATTTGGTGGTATATTAGCAGTCGCCATGTCGCGTTTGGAGAGCCCCTGATGTACCTAAACAGTGGAAACCCCCCTACAAGTGACAGCATTTTGGAAACTAGACCCCTTAGGCAACTTATCTAGATGTGTGGTGAGCACCTTGAACCCCAGGTGCTTCACAGAAGTTTATAACGTTAAACCGTGAAAATAAATAAAATTTTTCCCAAATAAATCTTTATTAGCGCCAAATTTTGCATTTTCATAAGGGTAACAAGAGAAATTACTCCATAGAAATTGTTGTGCAGTTTCTCCTGAGAGTGCAGATACCCAATATGTGGAGAAAAACAACTGTTTGGGCGCACAGCAGGGCTTGGAAGGGAAGGAGCGCTATTTGGCTTTTTGAATATAAAATATGGCATAATTAGCAGTCGCCATGTCACATTTGGAGAGCCCCTGATGTGCCTAACCAGTGGAAACCCCCCACAAGTGACACCACTTTGGATACTAGACCCCTTATAGAACTTATCTAGATGTGTGGTGAGCACTTTGAACCTCCAAGTTCTTCACAGAAGTTTATAACGTAGAGCCGTGGAAATAAAAAAGTCACTTTTTTCCAAAATAAATCTTTTTTAGCTCCATATTTTGCATTTTCATAAGGGTAACAAGAGAAATTGCTCCATACAATTTGTTGTGCAATTTCTCCTGAGTACACCGATACCCCATATGTGGCGGAACACTAATGTTTGGGTGCATGGCAGGGATCGGAAGGGAAGGAGCGCAGTTAACATTTTTGAATGTAAAATTTACTGTAATAATTAGCGGATGCCATGTCGCGTTTGCAGAGCCCCTGATGTGCCTAAACAGTGGAAACCGCCCACCAGTGACCCCATTTTGGAAACTAGGCCCCTCAGGAAACTTGTCTAGATGTGTGGTGAGCACCTGAAATGGCAAAAATGTGGACACTATATGTTGTTTAGGCACACTTGTGCTCAGAAGGGAGAGGGGCATTTGGATTTAGGAGCGGAGAATTTGCTGAATTTCTTTTGGGGAGCGAGGAGATATTTAACTTTTCCAGAGCCCTTGTGCTACCAGTAACCTGGAAGCCCCTATATTTCTGTTAACAGATGACAGACCTGAGTGAGGGCTTGCTTTTTTTTGTGGATTGAGTTGAAACTTTTATTGGGAACATTTTACATAACTTTAGGGATCACACTTATCCGGCGCTCTACGCTAAGCACTTACATCGGAGTGACGTAACAGATGAAACCTCCAAGGTATCCATTCACTATAAGGGTACATACCCATTTGTGGAAAAAAAAACGGTCCGTTTTCTGGATGGATAAAACGGTCCGAATATATGCAATTGTCATGCGATTTGTATGCGATTTTTAATCGCACCATCTGTTTTCCATCCGTTTTCCATCTGTATGCAATGCGATTTTAACATGACGTTTTACATAGAGCAGTTCTCTCTATGTAAAAACTCATGTAAAAATCACATTGTAAAAAAAAAAATTTACACAAAAAGCAAATAATTATATATATATATATATATATATATATATATAGGTCATACACTTCTACATAGTATAATAGCCGCTAATTCAATTGCCGGCTTTTGTGAAATTACAGACCCGACATGAAATGACACATGGTTTTCATACAGTTAACTGTTGTGAATGTGTTAGAAATGAATTCTGAGCAGAAGCTCCCTCTGGTGGTTACAAACAGTACTGAACCATTCAATGAGGATTGGCAATCAGGAGTTACAGACTGGTCTTTTATAAGGGAGGTTCCCTCCCATCATGGTTGCCGGTGATCAATTGTTCTTGTCTCAACTGTGGTTCCTGATTCACTTGGAAGCTTTCTGAGTCTTGCCTGCATCTTCTGCTATCAGATAAGATATTTTCTGCTTTTATTTTTGTGCTTGCTGTTTGCATTGTTCCCTGCACTTCTGTGGAGGTCAGCCAGGTCCCCTCCGGGGGCTTGTGCTCCTCTCAGTTTATCTGAGCCACTGTTATTTGTTCATTTGCCTTTTCCAGTTTTTTCAGTGGCTGCGGCTTAGTTTTGTGACACCAGAGAACTAATTTAGGTGGTAGAGGTCGTGTGATCTCAGGTGTTTTTGCAATTAGTAGAGTTGGTATTTTTTAGGGTTTTTTGGATTGCAGTAAGTGTCCTTCCTATCCTTTTCTTTCCAGGTAGATTGGGCCCCAACGTTTGCTCATACTATTTTCTGTCTGTGTCTGTATTTCCTCTTGTCTAACCGCCATTACATGTTTGGGGCTTCCTATGTTCTTTGGGGATCTGCTCCGGGGCAGATAGCTTTCCTCTTTCTATCTTTGGGTGTAGTTAACCTCTCAGGCTGTGACGAGGCGTCTAGGACCAACGGAGGAATGTTCCACGGCTGCCTTTAGTTGTGGTGGTTAGTCAGGGTACTGCAATCCAGTAGATTCCAACCTCTCTGGTGTATTGCCGTTTTTGCCTGCTCTCCTCAGCTACCAAATCATAACAATTAACCATGCCATTTCATGTAGTTTGATATATGGTTTTCACTAACAATGACATGAGTGTATGTGTGCAAAATTTCATACATGTAGGGGTTAATTAAAGGTGTAAATTAGTTTAAAAAAATGCGTGGGCTCCTGCGCTATTTTCTCAACCAGACAGACAAAGCCAGCGAGTGGGGGCAGATAATAATAGCCTAGGGAGGGTGAATTTATTTTGTGCCCCCCCTGGCTACTAACATCTGCCCCCAGCCACCCCAGAAAAGGCAAATCTATAATTAGATGATGCGCCCTTTCTGGCACTTAAATCCAAAGAAAAAAAGAAGGGGTCTCCAGCACCAAAATTAGTGAAAAAAGATAAAACTCACATTTATTAGTTCAGGTCAGCCAGGGACACCGCACAGCATCAGTGACGTCAGAGGGAGTCCCAGCTGACCTGAAGTGAACTGATTAGCCTGGGAAGCAATCAATTAAGCTTCCCACACTAATCACTTCCTCTCCTGTCGGCCGGGAGAGGAACTCCTTCATTCGGGGCTTACAGCTGAGCTGCCAGCATTAGCTTTGCTGCTAGCTGTAAGCCAGTTAACCCTTTGTGAAGGATTACAGAATGGGACCTGACAGAGCACCGGATAGGTAAGAATAATGTTGCTTTATTATTTTATTATTACAGGAGAACAAGGGCTTCGCACGGATTACCTGTAAAATAAAAGATGGTCAAAAACTGTGATTATTTCATTGAAATTATTTTTTATTAAAGTGTGTGTTTTATTTTTATTTCATACAATAGGATTAATAATTGAGAGTTGTCTAATTGACAACTCTCAATTATTAACCTGGCTTAAAGTCACCTAATTATAGATTTGCCTTTCCTGGGGTGGCTGGGTCAGATGTTAGTAGCCAGGGGGGGCACAAAATAAATGCACCCTCCCTAGGCTATTATTACCTGCCCCCACTCGCTGTCTTTGTCTGTCTGGTTGAGAAAATAGCGCGGGAGCCCAGGCATTATTTTTCAACGAATTTACACCTTTAATTAACCCCTACATGTATGAAATTTTGCACACATACACTCATGTCATTGTTAGTGAAAACCATATATCAAACTACATGAAATGAAAAGGTTAACTGTATGTAAACCATGTGTCATTTCATGTCGGGTCTGAAATTTCACAAAAGCCGGCAATTGAATTAGCGGCTATTATACTATGTAGAAGTGTATGAACTATAAATATATATATAAATATGTATGTGTCACAATGACATGTACTGTATATATATATATATATATATATATATATATATACACAGTGGTGGCCAAAAGTATTGGCACCCCTGCAATTCTGTCAGATAATACTCAGTGTCTTACTGAAAATGATTGCAATCACAAATTATTTGCTATTTTTATCTTCATTTAATTTGCTTGCAAGGAAAAAACACAAAAGAGAATAAAGCAAAAATCAAATCCTTGATCATTTCACACAAAACTCCAAAAATGGGCCAGACAAAAGTATTGGCACCCTCAGCCTAATACTTGGTTGCACAACCTTTAGCCAAAATAACTGCGAATAACCGCTTCCGGTAACCATCAATGAGTTTCTTACAATGCTCTGCTGGAATTGTAGACCATTCTTCTTTGGCAAACTGCTCCAGGTCCCTGATATTTGAAGGGTGCCTTCTCCAAACTGCCATTTTGAGATCTCTCCACAGGTGTTCTATGGGATTCTGGTCTGGACTCATTGCTGGCCACCTTAGAAGTCTCCAGTGCTTTCTCTCAAACCATTTTATAGTGCTTTTGGAAGTGTGTTTTGGGTCATTGTCCTTGTTGGAAGACCCATGACCTCTGAGGGAGACCCAGCTTTCTCACACTGGGCCCTACATTATGCTGCAAAATTTGTTAGTAGTCTTCAGACTTCATAATGCCATGCACACGGTCAAGCAGTCCAGTGCCAGAGGCAGCAAAGCAACCCCAAAACATCAGGGAACCTCCGCCATGTTTGACTGTAGGGACCGTGTTCTTTTCTTTGAATGCCTCTTTTTTTTCCTGTACACTCTATGTTGATGTTTTTTCTCAAAAAGCTCGACTTTTGTCTCATCTGACCAGAGAACATTCTTCCAAAACGTTTTAGGCTTTCTCAGGTAAGTTTTGGCAAACTCCATCCTGGCTTTTTTATGTCTCGGGGTAAGAAGTGGGGCCTTCCTGGGTATCCTACCATACAGTCCCTTTTAATTCAGACGCCGACGGATAGTACAGGTTGACACTGTTGCACCCTCGGACTGCAGGGCAGCTTGAACTTGTTTGGAAGTTAGTCGAGGTTCTTTATCCACCATCCGCACAATCTTGCGTTGAAATCTCTCATCAATTTTTCTTTTCCTTTCACATCTAGGGAGGTTAGCCACAGTGCCATGGGCTTTAAACTTCTTGATGACACTGCGAACGGAAGACACAGGAACATTCAGGTCTTTGGAGATGGACTTGTAGCCTTGAGATTGCTCATGCTTCCTCACAATTTGGTTTCTCAAGTCCTCAGACAGTTCTTTGTTCTTCTTTCTTTTCTCTATGGTCAATGTGGTACACACAAGGACACAGGACAGAGGTTGAGTCAACTTTAATCCATGTTAACTGGCTGCAAGTGTCATTTAGTTATTGCCAACACCTGTTAGGTGCCACAGGTAAGTTACAGGTGCTGGTGATTACACGAATTAGAGAAGCATCACATGATTTTTCAAACAGTGCCAATACTTTTGTCCACCCCCTTTTTAGTTTTGGTGTGGAATTATATCCAATTTGGCTTTAGGTCAATTATTTTTGTGTTTTTTCATTGAAGACAAATTAAATGAAGATAATAATACCAAAGAATTTGTGTTTGCAATCATTTTCAGGAAGAAACTGAGTATTATCTGACAGAATTGCAGGGGTGCCAATACTTTTGGCCACCACTGTATATGTATTATATGTGTATATATGTAGTGTTTTGTGAGCTGTCAGTGTGATTTTACCGTAGCCGGGGATGATTTGCCGGCTTTTCAAAGGACACTGGTGCGTATAAATCGTGGTGCGAGTGCTGTCCGATTTTTTATCGCATCCATTGACTTGCATTAGCGATTATCATGCCAAAATCGCTGTAAATCGCAGCATGCTGCGATTTTTTTCTCAGACCGATTTCAGCTGAGAAAAAAATCGCAAATGAGAAGTCCCCTATTGAATAACATTGGTCCGATTACAATCTGATTTTTTATTGGCATGCAATCGTCCGTTTTTGACTCCAGTGAGTATGTACCCTAAGGAGGAAGATTTACTCTGGACTCCATCTGGCCTCTTTTCAGTGGTGTCCTTTTCAGAAGTGCACAAAACTATGGCCGGCGGCACTTTTATGCAATCCTAAAAAGATGGACACCACCGGATCACAGGTCAGACGCCGTCCACAGTGCCTCCATCTACCTCATTATAGGGAATCTTCCGCCGGGGGTTCTGTCTGAATCACGTTTTTCAGAGATTTACACGGAAACCCCGGTGTAATAAGCGCTCAGCCTAGAACGCAGTATAAATGTGCACCGAGCCTTACTGCGATCTTTGGGAGGCAGAATGAAAAAAATCAACAGCATGTGAAGAATTGTTCTTATTTATTTTTTATTACATATACGCTTTTTATTGCAAAAACTAGTGTTTGCATCACCACATTTTGAGAGCTATAATTTTTCATATTTCGGCTGACAGAGTCATGTTATATCTTGTTTTTTGTGCGCCGAGTTGACATTTTTAGTGGTACCATTTTCTGGCACATGACATTTTTTGATCACTTTCTATTCCGATTTTTGGGAGACCGAATGAACAAAAATCAGCAATTCAGGAATTGCTTTTTGTTTTTGTTTTTTTAGACCATTCCGCGTGTGGTAAAATTGGTAAGGCAGCTTTATTCTTCGGGTTAGTACGATGACAGCGATACCTCATTTATATAGTTTTTTATGTTTTGGCGCTTTTACACAATAAAAACTTTTATAGAAAAAATAATAATTTTTGCATCGCTCTATTCTGAGAGCTTTCACTTTTTTTATTTTTATGCTGATGGAGCTGTGTGGCAGCTTGTTTTTTGCGGGACAAGATGATGATTTCAGCAGTACCATTTTTATTTATATCCGTCTTTTTGATAAAGTTTTATTGCACTTTTTGTTCGGCGGTATGAGGATGTTTTTTGCCTCGTTTTTTAATTTTTTTTACTGTGTTCACTAAAGGGGTTAACTAGTGGGATAGTTTTATAGAGCGAGTTGTTACGGACATGGTGATACCAAATATGTGTGCCTTTATTGTTTTTTTTTATTTATTGGAAAAATATAATTTTTTCTTTATTTAGGAATTTTTTTAAGAATATTTTTACACATTATAATATTTTTACTTTTTTACATTGTCCCAGGATGGGACATCACTATATAATGTCAGATCGCTGATCTGACACTGCACTGCTGAACATCAGATCAGGATCTGACAGGCAGGGAAGGAGGCTTCTCAGGTCCTGCTCTCAGCAGGCGCTCACAAGCCATCTCCCTGCAGGTCCCGGAAGGACCCTGCGGCCATCTTGGTGCCAGGGGTCTCTATGAAGACCATCAGGCCAACGTGATCGCATGGTGATGTCCTGATGGAAGTGCGCAGGGAGCCCTCTCCCTGCGCGATGCTTCTCTATGCCACTGTCACTACTGACAACAGCATCAGAGGGGCTAAATGCCAACGATTGGTGCTAGCACCGATCTTGGGCATTGCTGCAGGTTTCAGCTGTCACATACATCTGACACCCGCACCCGATCATCGCGGCACTCAGCGTGACGCCGCTCAATTGGTGCACCGTATTAGTACTGCTGTTCGTGGGAACACATCTCCCGCAGAGCAGTACTTGTACGGCACATGTCGGGAAGGTGTTAAAGGGGAATCAAATATGTCCATGTTATTTGCTGATTTGTGATGTTTATTTTTTTTTAGAAAAGCTAATTAAAACTGACATTATTATACCGTATATACTTGTGTATAAGCCAAGAATTTCAGCACATTTTTTTGTGCTGAAAATGCCCCCTCGGCTTATACACGAGTCATTGTGCAGAAACCAGTGGGGGAGGAGGTGCAGCGGCAGGAGCCGGTGGCTGGGACATCATACTCACTCTCCTGTGCAATCGCTGATCGTCCCTGCATTCTCCATTGTCCCAGGGCTGGCAGCTTCTTCCTATGTTGAGTGGTGACATAGTACCGCTCAGTAAGGTCATGAATATGGACGCAACTCCACTCCCATAGGCGTTGTGTCCATATTCATGACCTTAATGAGCGGTACCACGTGACCGCTCAGCACAGGAGAGCTGCAGGAAGCCGGGACAACGGAGAATGCAGGGGACGTTCAGCGATTGCACAGGAGGGTGAGTATGATGGAGCAGGATGGGGGAAGCATGGAGGAGGACGGGGGGAGCATGGAAGAGGACGGGGGAGAGCATGGAGAAAGACGGGGAAGCATGGAGGAAGACGAGGGAAGCACGGAGCAGAATGGGGGAGCACAGAGGAGCATGGAGCAGGATGGGGGAGCACAGAGGAGGATGGGGGAAGCACAGATGTGTAGCCCAGCTGCACTTGGTGCCACATGTTACCCTGGAGGATGCATGAAAGGTAATTCACAATCACCCGATATTCATTCACACTTCACATTTCCCAGGTGCCACCAGAGGGAGCCCTTTAGAATACGTAGGTATATAAGGGAGTGGAGAGACGCAGCAGTGGGCATTCTAGCCAGACAGCCATTCTAGTTGTTGATTGTACCTCAGAGAGACGAGCTGAGACAAGGAAATTTACCTCAGAACGTGCTGACTGATAGTTTCCCTAGGGAAGTGGAAAGAGACTCTCAAAGTGAGCATGAAATCAGTCTGACGGAAGGTCCTGATAGCTACTTTGGACAGAGCCTAAGAAAGAAGTGAAGGAAAGGGAACTGCAGTATTTGTAACATTGAGTCAACTGAGGTATTGTTAGAGAGCGAGCGTGCCGACGCTTGGAGAGCGGTGAAGAGAAGGAAGCTGACATCTACTGCTGCTTGTGCTTATGTTAAAGGTGTGAGTAGGACGACAGGCAAGTGGAAAAAGAGAAAGAGAGAGTGACTGAGGATGAATAGCAATGATGGCTTACCTCCACTCTGCACCACCGGACACCGGGTCCGAGCTTGCTAGTACCTTCATGGCTAGTGGGAGAAACCAGAGACCCTGCTGGACTTCAGGTCACAGAGGGGCCCAACAGTGCTGATACGTAACCGGGGTCAGGAAGAACAGGAGTCTGGTCAGCGCAACCATTGGAGACTTAGTTCTGTCCAAAAGAAGGCTCCACCACATGATCAGCCGGGCGTAGCAAAGAGAACGGAGTTAAACTTTGTTTCATGCAAGTTAGAAACTCACACACATATAGACGTAAGGAGGCCCTACACCTACTCAGTGATTACTGGACGTGCATCCTCCACCCTGACGGCCTCCCGGGACGTGCCTGCAACTTCATCACCAGTAAAGGTACAGAAAGAGACTGTCTTGTGTGTGTCTGCATTATTGCTCCTTCACCCCTGCACCGCCATATACCTCGAGGGACCAGTCTCGCCTGTGGGAGACTTAACACCTTGCTGCCCCAACCCTCAGAGGATTCACCCTGCAGCGCTGGTCACTCTGATCAGAAACCACAGGTGGCGTCACGAACTTTCTACAATCCCCTGTAAATATCCCACATTTCAGTGAGCGCCCAGGGCAACGGACCGAGCTGTGCTACCCGTGACATTCCCCATAGATATCAACGGGCTCGGTGCCGAGTACCCCAAAGCTCTGGCTGTTCGACTCATCTATTTGGCGTCACGAACAGGATCCGAAGCTCGCAATATGCGAGTCCTGTGTGCCTAAAGTGGACTGTTTTTGTGCAAAAAGACTGTGTTGCTGTTTGGTGATTTTTGGCGCCATTTTCCACCATTTTTCTGCCATATTCGCGCCCTGAGGCGCTGGTGAAGTAGAGGGGCGTATTCGTGGGCGTGCCCCCCCTGTGGCGCGAAAGTGATGGGCGCCCTGTCTAAATGCTTCTATAATGTCCGAGCCTGCCCCACTGCAAGGGAGATCCGCCTTCTCTTCATCCTCTATGCTAAGAAGAGAAAGCGAAAGTCCCGCCTCCACGGAAAAGACCAGATTGTTCCAGATGGGAAGCACAGTCTGGCCTGGCGTGAGATGGCGGAAGGACAGGAGTCACTGTGTGGAGGAATGGCGGTGCGCAGACCCCATTCCCCTGAAGAAGTGCAGCCTGTACTTGAACCTTCCCCAGGTCGGGAGGACGAAGAAAAGATGTACCGTGTGGAGGAGGTGGACGCGGTGCTGAGGGACATGGCCCGACACCGCGCAGAGATGGAGGCGATGGAGCAAAGCTGGCGTGCCCTGAAGCAGCGGCTGCTGTGGGACCCACTGCTCTCCCCTCGAGATGCGCAAATGCCCCCCGCGCCACCACTGGACCCAGCGGCTGATGAAGAACCGGAGGCCGGCCCCAAAAGAGCTGATCCTGACTCCGCCGAGGATGCGGCGGGAGAGAAGGAGGCTGAGGAGACCCTGCCCGGACAGAAATGCCAGCCAGGCCTGGAACCAGAGGCCGCAGCAGAATGCAGTCCCCCGGTAGGGATGATGGAAGGAATCCTGCCTGATGCAATGGAGATTGATTGGGAGGAGATGGAGTACCTGGACGACGTGGAATACGCCGCCCAGAAGGAGAACGAGTGGCGACGCCGGGAGTATAAGCAGTGACAGCAGCAGGAGCAGCGAGAGGCGCAGCAGCTTCGCCAGAGGTACCGGGAGAAAGATCTTGCTGACAAAGAGAACGTCAGGCGAGACAAAGGTACGCTCCGGGAACCGCGGCGCCAGGGGGCCATTAGAGACTTCAAACTACAGGGAGGCTGGGGATTCATTCACGAGCCAGGCCTGTACCAGGAGGTCTTTGTTAATCGCAGGGATGTGGAGTCTCACTTGCCAGAGGGGCACCCGGGAAGGGATCTGCTTATTGGGGATGTTGTCACCTACACGCGGCACTGGGGTCTTAAGGGGTGGTATGCCCTGAATGTCTCCCGAGTCAGCGACCCAGTCCCTGAAGCCGGAAACGTACCCCGTGTCTCAGCGTCCCAGGCCCCAGCCACATCAGCGCCCGGCCGCGCACCTGCATTCCATTCTGCTACGCTAAAGAGCGCAGCGATTGCAAGTGCGCCCCCAACTGAGCCACTGCATGCACATGCATCACCATTGGAAACGCTGCAGAGCACAGCGACTGCTACAGCAACCCCTACTGGGCCAAATCTATGCGACCTGTACTTAGAAGAGGCACCTGTAAGGCCTCCAGCAAATCGCAAAATTGAAAAGAGAACTGTGGCTACTCAGACACTGGTAGCAGGACACAATATCTTAGTGATGCGTTCCAGAGCGCACCGCATGCTTCCAGCCCCAGGTGTGGAAGGTACAACCATATTCAAAGAAGAACAGTAGGACCCAGACAGGGTTTACAGAACTGTACAAAGTTGCCAAGGAATTGCACTTTATTGAGAATGTTATAATGTTTACATGCTGAAGTAGTATACCCCAGTTGGGTAATGTGAAAGTGATAATGTGGTTATGATAGAAATGTGATTTTTTCTATAATTCTCTGATTTTGAAGGACTGCGTGCTGAGGACTCTTGCAGCACAGAACTGTAATGTAAATAGTTAGCACTTCGGTGCTCCATCTTGGTTTTACGTAAACCATTCTACCTCTGAAGAAAAACCCGTAAAGTGTGGCCTTGAGTGAGGTTTGCAGCAAAGAAGTCCTACAGCCCACCCAGGACCACCGTGGGAGGTTTGGTACGGGTCCTCCACAAGAATTCTGTATTTATTGTGTGAAAGTATTTTGATATTTTCTATTTGCCATTTGTACACATTATAACGTTTGAAGTGTCCTTACCTCCCGCAAGGGATGAGTTATGTTTATTGTTATGTATAAAAATTGTTTTCTTTTTCAGCCCGGGAGTGCTGAATATAACTAGGGGGGGATGTGTAGCCCAGCTGCGCTTGGTGCCACATGTTACCCTGGAGGATGCATGAAAGGTAATTCACAATCACCCGATATTCATTCACACTTCACATTTCCCAGGTGCCACCAGAGGGAGCCCTTCAGAATACGTAGGTATATAAGGGAGTGGAGAGACGCAGCAGTGGGCATTCTAGCCAGACAGCCATTCTAGTTGTTGGTTGTACCTCAGAGAGACGAGCTGAGACAAGGAAAGTTACCTCAGAACGTGCTGACTGATAGTTTCCCTGGGGAAGTGGAAAGTGACTCTCGAAGTGAGCATGAAATCAGTCTGACGGAAGGTCCTGATAGCTACTTTGGACAGAGCCTAAGAAAGAAGTGAAGGAAAGGGAACTGCAGTATTTGTAACATCGAGTCAACTGAGGTATTGTTAGAGAGCGAGCGTGCCGACGCTTGGAGAGCGGTGAAGAGAAGGAAGCTGACATCTACTGCTGCATGTGCTTATGTTAAAGGTGTGAGTAGGACGACAGGCAAGTGGAAAAAGAGAAAGAGAGAGTGACTGAGGATGAATAGCAATGATGGCTTACCTCCACTCTGCACCACCGGACACCGGGTCCGAGCTTGCTAGTACCTTCATGGCTAGTGGGAGAAACCGGAGACCCTGCTGGACTTCAGGTCACAGAGGGGCCCAACAGTGCTGATACGTAACCGGGGTCAGGAAGAACAGGAGTCTGGTCAGCGCAACCATTGGAGACTTAGTTCTGTCCAAAAGAAGGCTCCACCACATGATCAGCCGGGCGTAGCAAAGAGAACGGAGTTAAACTTTGTTTCATGCAAGTTAGAAACTCACACACATATAGACGTAAGGAGGCCCTACACCTACTCAGTGATTACTGGACGTGCATCCTCCACCCTGACGGCCTCCCGGGACGTGCCTGCAACTTCATCACCAGTAAAGGTACAGAAAGAGACTGTCTTGTGTGTGTCTGCATTATTGCTCCTTCACCCCTGCACCGCCATATACCTCGAGGGACCAGTCTCGCCTGTGGGAGACTTAACACCTTGCTGCCCCAACCCTCAGAGGATTCACCCTGCAGCGCTGGTCACTCTGATCATAAACCACAGGTGGCGTCACAAACTTTCTACAATCCCCTGTAAATATCCCACATTTCAGTGAGCGCCCAGGGCAACGGACCGAGCTGTGCTACCCGTGACATTCCCCATAGATATCAACGGGCTCGGTGCCGAGTACCCCAAAGCTCTGGCTGTTCGACTCACAGAGGAGGACGGGGAAGCACAGAGCAGGACGGGGGAAGCACAGAGCAGGATGGGGGAGCACAGAGGAGCACAAAGCAGGATGGGGAGCACAGAGGAGGATGGGGAAGCACAGAGGAGGACGGGGAAGCACAGAGCAGGACGGGGGGAGCACAGAGCAGGATGGGGGAGCACAGAGGAGCACAGAGCAGGATGGGGAGCACAGAGGAGGATGGAGGAAGCACAGAGGAGGACGGGAAAGCACAGAGCAGGACGGGGGAGCACAAAGCAGGATGGGGGAGCACAGAGGAGCACGGAGCAGGACCTGGGGAGCACGGAGCAGGATGGGGGAGCACAGTGCAGGATGGGGGAGCACTGAGGATGACGGGGGTGTACTGAGGAGCATGGAGGAGGACGGGGAGCATGGTGAAGGACAAGGAGCAGAGCCATACAATGAAGGATGGGATGGGGAGCCGAGCCATGCATACTGGGAGGGGGGGAGAGCCACACAGAGCAGGACAGGGATGAGGGGACAATGTACATCCGGCTTATACTCAAGTCAATAAGCTTACCCAGTATTCCGTGGCAAAATTAGGGGGCTCGGCTTATACTTGGGTCGGCTTATACTCGAGTATATACAGTAATTGTTTTTTGTTATTAATTAGTGATTTTGTTAGAATAAAAAAAATTGCTTTTATTTTCCCTCTAGAAGACAGATAAAAAAATACCCTACTATGTACAATGTATCAGTACAATCTGCCTGTAGAGTCAGAGCCTGCAATACAGATCAAGTACACAAAATTCTCCCACTGACATCAACACAGCCTGTGGCTCAGTAGCTTTAGCTTCTGCCTGTAATGTTGAAGATTGTGGGTTTGAGATCTAGGTACAGTAACAAAAAAATGACTTATTTGTAATCGCCTTTTACTATTTTTAGTAGTTTTATAGAAGCAATAAAATATGACTTTCTTCACCTCAGTATACAAATACAAAGAAATACACTGCTGTATACAATGTACACGTATAATCTGCTTCTGGGGTCACTGCCTGTAATACAGGTCAAGATTCCCAAATTACTATAATAATATTTACTGAGACTTTTTGGCTAATGCCAATTATTTATTTCACAGACTAGTAAAAACACACCAGTCCAGAAAAATTACTTTTTGGGCCTATAAATGGCACCGAAACTGCTAATGCGATGAAGGTGGTATGCTCTTTCACAGGATTTACAACGTAGGTGCTCTTGTGCTCTCTGGGATTCTGGCCCTAGCGTGGGTCACTGTGTTGTCTCCTACACTAAGTAGACCTTTCTTTTCGTCCAGGGTCCCCACACTTGCCCGGGTGCGCCGGGTCGTTGTAACAGCGTGTCCCTCCCACGGCCTGTGTCCCTGGACTGCAATGTAATCAGGCCTGAGTCAACAACCAGTGGGGGAGTCTGTCTTTGTGCTCCTCAGCATAGAACTTATCCAATACAAGCTTGTAGCTTCTGGAAACTTCTTAAATTAGCCACATAGTCAAAAGTAGGTGGGAGCCTTTCCCTGTTGGTGTGGACTCATTGTGGACTCTAAAAGACGCTATTGATATTTTATGTTCTATACTCCCTGTTTCAATAAATCCAGTTGGATTGATTTTCGGCCTGGTGTCCCTTCCTGCTCTGTCGCACACACCGTCACAAACTGGTGGCAGCAGTGGGATCAGAGCAGAAGGAATGGAGGACAGCAACCCATTAACATCTGGAACCAGAACCTCAGGATACAGGAACTGGACTGTGTTGAGCTTACAAACAAAGGCCCGTGAATTAGGAGTCGGCTACAAAGGGCTGTCCAAAGAGCAACTGATTGAGGCTCTGGAAGAAGCTTGCCTGCAAGATGGCACAGAGGAAGGATTTCCACAGTAAGGGGAGGAAATACGGGAGCTAGGGTTAAATACCCAAAAAAGTCAGTGGGTTGTGTGGTATGAGAAGGAAATGGCATTGCTTGGGGATGAGGCAACCATAGAAGATAAGAGGGAGGCCATTCTCACAGCTAAGGAGAGGCAGCGCATGGTGGAAGCAGCTAGAAGCTCCAGACAGACTGTAACCACAGCACCCACCATGAGGGAATTCCCAAGGGTTTCCCGTAAGGACTTTAAGCCGTTTAACGAGGCTGCAGGCATTGAGGGCCTGGAGACTTCGAACAGCAATGTCGATTAATGGAAGTCTCGGAAAAGGAGCGAGTCAGACATCTAGTGGGGCTTTTAGAGGGTAGAGCTGCTGAAGCCTACAGAGCTATGGATCCTCGGTGGAACTGTGATTATGGGAATATCAAAGAGACCATCTTGGAACATTATGCTGTAACTCCAGACACTTTCAGAGCACAGTTCCGCTCCTTAGCCTGTGAGGGGGAAGTGTCTTTCAAGATATATGCCCACAGGCTCAAACAAGTATGTCATCGCTGGCTGGAGGGAGAAGGGGCCTTAACTTGGGATACTGTCCTCCAGGTCATACTAAAAGAGCAGTTCTACGCCAAATGCCCCACTGAGATCCGGGAATGGGTACGTGAGAGGAAACCAGCGACAGTGGAATGAACTGCTGCTTTAGCTGATGAGGTTCTCACCATCAAGCCTCAGTGGAAAAATTTACTGGTGGATGAAGTAAAAACTACCAGCACCCTACCACCAATGGTGCCTTGTCCTTCAAACCCCAAAGTTTGCAATCCTACTAGACAACCACCTCATGGTGATACCCATTTGCATTACCTTCCAAAAAGTCCAGCCTCCTCTTCTGAAACGCAACAAAGAGAGAAAGTAGTAGAGCGCAGGTGTTATGGTTGTGGGCATCCCGGGAATCTGCAGGCCACATGCCCAGCTATCCAGTGGAGAAATCGGTCTCAACCCCAACAACCACCTCATGAACATTCACATGGATCTCAGCCTCCAGGTTCCCATACCTCCGTCCCCAGAGTGCAAATGGGAAGGAGTGCGATACAGCGCAGATGTTACCGCTGTGGGCAGTCTGGGCATCTGCAAGACTCCTGCCCTCAGGGCCAATTGAGGAATGTCCCTGCACCAAATCGCCCTATCAATTATTTACAGCCAAATACAATGGAGGAAGAGGTGCCACCCCTCCAAATTGACTTGCCTAATGGCTCAAACACCCATGTTCGACCATTAGGGATTTATGGGGTGCAGACCACAGCCACAAGTTCCTCTAATCCTCAAAGAAAGCACTTACAAGAGGTTGTGTTGGGCAGTCGGAGAGTTCTTGGCTTTTGTGACTCTGGGGCATGTCTCACCATAGCTGATCCAGAGTGGTTCGGCCAGAGGCAATACAGCATGGACCTGGGATTTCCATTGAATTAGCCCGAGGCCAATGGAGGAATATCCCAAAAGCAAGTGTAGAACTGGACTTTGGCTTTGGGTAAAGTAATGAGTGGTTGGGGTGATGAGGGACCTGCCTGCCGATATTGGCCTAGGAAATGATGTGGGAGAGCTACAATGTCGATTTGTGGGTGCATGAACCAGAGTAAGTCAAAAGGGATGTAAAATAGAGCTGAACTTTCAACCCTACAACTTTCCCATGCACTAAAGAAAAGGCAGTCAACACCAAAATGCTGATGGATTGTCCAGGCAGGAGGAACCATGAGTCAGGGCAGCCATGCCTACATGTACTTGACAAGCGACCTGTAGAGGTCGCTAGTCCGTACACAAATTGAGGGGGGAAGGGGTTGTAACAGCGTGTCCCTTCCCCGGCCTGTGTCCCTGGACTGTAATGTAATCAGGCCTGAGTCAACAACCAGTGGGGGAGTCTGTCTTTGTTCTCCTCAGCTTAGGACTTATCCAATACAAGCGTGTAGCTTCTGGAAACTTCTTCAGTTAGCCACATAGTCAAAAGTAGGTGGGACCCCTTCCCCATGGAGGTGTGGATCCCATGACACAGAACAATAGACACATGTTTTGGCCCAGGCAGTTGGTTGTTGACGAGCCAGGGGCTAGGATCTTATGCTGAGGAGAGATCCTAGTGCCTGTGTGTAGGCTTTTATCAGCTACCACGTGGAATGGTGTTATGTCCCTCATCTGTTGGATCCATTGAACTCTTCCCAGGATTATTTTGTCTTTTCCCTGGCGTTGGATTACAGGTGGCGCCCCTGGAACTGTTTCCCTGTTGGTGTGGACTCATTGTGGACTCTAAGAGACGCTATTGATATTTTATGTTCTATACTCCCTGTCTCAATAAATCCCGTTGGATTGATCTTCAGCCTGGTGTCCCTTCCTGATCTGTCGCACACACATTGGTAACCCCGGCTCTGTCTGCAGACAACTCACAAGATACACACCTGATAGCACATACTAATAGGGTTAAGCAGTACAGATAAAAGCAGAAGACCAATGGAAAACTAGTAATAAAAGCATCAAACTATGCTCTTGTGCTAAATTATGCACTTATCTGCAACCCCCACACTTTAATGCAGCCCTCACTCTGCACAGCAACCTCGCTTGGAGTCTCTGGAACTTATTGGGCACCAATCAAGTGTATGGAGTTTTCTCCATTTTCTGCTAATAGAGGCAGATGCCAACTGTGTTCAGGTCGGTTGCCGTCAGTGACATTGCCTGCGTTACCGGCACCCTGGACAAGGCAAGTACCGTATTTTTTGCACTATAAGACACACTTTTTTCCTCCAAAAATGTGTAGGAAAATGGGGGATTCGTCTTATAGTCTGGATATACCGGCTCTGGCTGTGGGGGGAGGTGGAGAGTGCCATCGGCGGAGCAGCGGGTCACAGGAAGCAGGAGCCGGTTGCTGCGGCTAAATCCTGTGCCCGCTGCTAAAGAGAAATAAATATTCACTGCATTCCACGCCCATGAATATTAATTTCTCTTTAATAGCGTCTTGGTATGATTCACCCCCAACCCCAGTCCTTATATGCATGGCCCCATCCTTATGATTGTCCCCCACCCCCATCCTGGTGTGCATGGCACCATCAGAAAACATTAAAACCAAACCATTACACTTACCTTCCCGGCGCTCCCTCGCAGCGTCCTGCTTCATTGCCAGCAGCTGCTTTATGCTTGTAAGCAGCACATGGCAGGGACATCATGCGCCGCTCAAAAGCAGAGCGCAGCTGTCGCTGCCGGAATACTCACTGCTCTGCACGCCGGGACCGTGCGCGCAGAGAGCAGTGAGTATTCATTGATCTTCAGTAGCGAACAGTGTCAGCCACTGGCTTCCTGCAGCTGCCAGTGGTCACGAGTTCCACTACTTATGAGAAGTGAATATTCACCTATCTCCATGCCCAGAGAGGTGAATATTAATTTCTCTTAAGTATCGGCACACGTGACCACCAGCAGCAGCCCGGCATACCAGGATAGGGATGGGGCCATGCCTTCTAAGATGAGATGGGGGCCCTGCATACCAGGATAAGGATGGGGGCCATGCATACTTGGACGAGATTGGGGCCTGCATACCAGGATAGGGATGGGGCCATGAATACTAGGACAAGATGGGGCCCTGCATATTAGGATAGGGATGAGGCCATGAATACTAGGATAAGATGAGGGCCCTGCATACCAGGATAGGGATGGGGCCATGAATACTAGGACGAGATGGGAGCCCTTCATACCAGGATAGGGATGGGGCCATGAATACTAGGATGAGATGGGGGCCCTGCATACCAGGATAGGGATGGGGCCATGAATACTAGGATGAGATGGGGGCCCTGCATACCAGGATAGGGATTGGGCCATGAATACTAGGACGAGATAGGGGCCCTGCATACCAGGATAGGGATGGGGCCATGCATACTAGGACGAGATGGGGCCCTGCATACCAGGATAGGGATTGGGCCATGAATACTAGGACGAGATGGGGGCCCTGCATACCAGGATAGGGATGGGGCCATGCATACTAGGATGAGATGGGGGCCCTGCATACCAGGATAGGGATGGGGCCATGCATATTAGTATAGGAATGAGGGCGATCATTCCTGCCAGGATAGGGATGAGGAGGACCTTTCCTACCAGGATAGGGATGAGAAGGCCAGGCACACCAGGATAGGGATGAGGGGTCCATGAAAACTAGGATAAGGATGAGGAGGCATGCATACCAGGATAGGGATGAGGGGGCCATACATACCAGAATATGGATGAGGGATCCATGCGTACCAAGGTAGGGGTGAGGGGCCATATGTATCAGGATGGGGATGTGGGGAACATATATACCAGGATAGGTGATATTAAGTACAGAATTGACCACATTTTTTGCTTAAATTTTTTTTCCTAATTTCCTTCTCTAAAATCTAGGTGAGTGTTATAGTCCAAAAAATATGGTACCTTACATCCCCAAATCAGTGGATCATTAGCACTGCTTGAGTCCCTCACACCAGTCCAGTATTGAAACCCTTAATCCGCAAGCACGTGTATTATATTTTATGAAACATCATAGTTTGTCTTTGACTCTATTTTCTCTCTAATTTTTGTTGAAATCCAAAATAAAGTTTTAAAAATAAAACATTATACATTGTGTAAGGAAGGATTCACGCTCTCAGGTAGGCAGTAGGTAGCATTCACACAGTCACTGGAGTCTTGTATCAAAACAACGTGAGATTTATTTTTCCCTGATTGCATAACCATAAACAGTCCATATGCTAACTAAGCAACACAGACCCTGACTACTCAGACATGGCTGAGCTAGTCCCAGTTCAGTCACATAAAACAGCTATTGTCCATAGAAACCAGTGATACTTGCAGTTTGGTGCGCACGGCCTGTGCAGACGCTTCTCAGAGAGATTCTGGCTTGTCTCTTTTCAGCTCCAACACAAATCCACTCTGGTCAGCTTCACCCAGCTGACTGACTAAAGAAAACACCTAGCCTGGTTATATGCAGAGCTAGCCAGGTGCAAATAATCAGTGCCTAGAATTTAACCCAAAACCTACCTGACTTTGCTACAATTTTTATATTGTTTTTTTATTACATTTTTTATTTACCTGTTTTAATGCACTAACCCCATCACTAATGCTATCCCTCACCTCCAAGTAGTCGTCTGACCTTAGGCTATGATTCTGCAGTCATTCTATGGGACTGTAGACTTGTGAGGACACATATCGTATGCTGCGAGGAATCTCCGGGGTTGGCGCTGGGAGAGGCAGGCGTGCGACCACAAGTTTTTGATCTGCCTACATGAGATCGCATGCCGACTAGACATGTGTGGCCTCACCCAATGCAAGTGTATTCAGTGCGGCTGGGCAAAACTAGTCGGATGGTGGCCGGGAGTATGCAAATCTCATACTTGCGATCACTTGATTTCTTGCTCCCAGCGCTGACACCAGAGAATCCTCACAGCGCAGTGTGCGTGATGTGAGGATTCACAAGTCTGCATGGTGGCCATATTGCTTCATAACTCAGTACTGTTTCACTCATAAACTCCTCGGGTTCTAGAAAAGTTTTCTTTCATACTTGTTTAAGAATCAAACTAATAATGAAGACAAAACGGAGCTTGGGAGAAGACGACGGAGTCTTTAATTTCCTTTACACTGCACAACACCACACAGAATGACAAGACGGCTGCATATTGCTATGTACATATCACTGGACTGCATTGCGGGGGCGGGTAGATCATGGAGTCCATGGATTCATAATGAGCTCAGTGTTTCTTCGTACAGAGGTCGTCTGCTGATACAATTCATTCAATGTGCCATGAGATGAACAGTCAGAATATAAATATAATATTTTACATGTTGTTCCCACGTTCAGATTTTGAGGCCGTCAGCCGCCAAATAATGTGAAAAGGAACATTTAAAACTTCTTTAAAGTAGTTGTCAAGAATTAGAAATAACATTACTGCATTCTTACAAAAACAGCACCACCCCAGTCTCCAGGTTGTGAGTGGTATTGCACCTCGGCAACATTCAATTCAATAGAGCTCAGTTGCATTACCAGACATTACCCGTAGACTGGGATGGTGATGTTTTGGAGAGAAGACAGCCATGTTTTTCTAATCTCTGACAAAGATTTTAAAGGGAATCTGTTAGTATACTTTTGCTATGGGGGTCAGAGACCCTGATTCCAGCGATGTGTCAATTAGGTTACTGGGTGCAGCAGTTGCGATAAAGTCACTGTATTATCTGTTGCAGATCTAGATCTAGCAGAGCTCAAAATCCACATCGCTGATTGGCAGCTTTCCGTGTACACTGTGCACAGGCAGAAAGCAGCCAATCAGTGGTGGGGGCGTGGTTGGACCAGGAGGCACGAGGCACCTAGTCCTGTAGTGATATTCTCCTGCTAAAACACTGGTTTTATTGAAAAACCGTAAAACACATCCCAGTATGTGACATATCATCAGAATCAGAATCTTCGCCCCTACATCATGCTGTTCTCAGATTACATAGCAAAAAACTGCTGACAGACTCCCTTTAAATGCTTTAGATATGAGTATTTTAATTACTGCACATGATGACTGCCAAACACTATTCACTTATGTAACTCTGCATTCGAACATATTTAAAGAATAAATGCCAACTTAATTGTTTTCCATACAACTATAGTATAAGTAAATCATACATTGCCTCCCGCTCTATTGATTATTAACTCTGAATTCACCGGTGACATTTAGAATACAGATTTAGAGCTCACTAAGGGATCAGATGACTGTTGCTTCTCATAAAAGTCTATGGAAAGGGGAAGAGGATGGACGAGCTGGAGGCAGACAACGACATCCCGCCCCAAAGATGCTTGATCCGACGGTTACTCTTTAATATTCTATATTTATGTGTGTGTATACATATTATATATAGTTTCTTGAAAAAAAAAATGGCCTGAACAATGTGGCTTCCAGTTTCTATAAATATTAACAAGTGAGAAATATAACAATGTATTTTGTATTCGGATTGCAGGTAAACCAACAATATGAAAAGCAGGATGACCTCACAGCTCAGATATAAAGTCCAGTGAGTCTTTTTATTTCCAGTCATTAATTTGCATCGAACTCTCGAGTTTCAGAAAAATCTAAAGTTCTATGCTTCTTTACAATTCCTCCATGAGTGCCAAAATTGCAGCCTGTAGGTTTCGAAAGGCCGGTCTCTCATCAGCTTTCTGTGCAGGAAAAAAAAAAGAAATGAACAATTTGTGTCCTTTACCTTATGATTATATCAACATGAACTGTTAGGTCCATATCGTGGTGACAAAGGACATTTGCTGTACAACCTAAGGCAAGAGTCAATGTGCTGTCTGCACGAATAAGTGGCCGAATGCAGACCAATTTTCTGCAATGGGACCATATAATATTGCAGCCCGCACTAGTCTCATACATTTTTGGATGCTCCCTGACTATAGAATTTAAACGCGTTGTCTGGTCTTAAACTACAAGTCTGCAGTCACTGTGGATCCTCACATTGCACGCACTATTTGCTGTGGAGATTGTCCAGTGCCGACGCTGGGAACAGGCACTCATGTGACCGCAAGAACACAGGGTAACTCAGTGTCACATATCACTAGAACACAGGGTAACTCAGGGTCACATATCACTAGAACACAGGGTAACTCAGGGTCACAGATCACTAGAACACAGGGTAACTCAGGGTCACATATCACTAGAACACAGGGTAACTCAGGGTCACATATCACTAGAACACAGGGTAACTCAGGGTCACATATCACTAGAACACAGGGTAACTCAGGGTCACAGATCACTAGAACACAGGTTAACTCAGGGTCACATGATCACTAGAACACGGGTAACTCAGTGTCACAGATCACTAGAACACAGGTTAACTCAGGGTCACATATCACTAGAACACAGGGTAACTCAGGGTCACAGATCACTAGAACACAGGGTAACTCAGGGTCACAGATCACTAGAACACAGGGTAACTCAGGGTCACAGATCACTAGAACACAGGGTAACTCAGGGTCACAGATCACTAGAACACAGGGTAACTCAGGGTCACAGATCACTAGAACACGGGTAATCAGCGTCACATGACACTAGAAACAGTTAACTCAGGTCAATATCACTAGAACACAGGGTAACTCAGGGTCACAGATCACTAGAACACAGGGTAACTCAGGGTCACAGATCACTAGAACACAGGGTAACTCAGGGTCACAGATCACTAGAACACAGGGTAACTCAGGGTCACAGATCACTAGAACACAGGGTAACTCAGGGTCACAGATCACTAGAACACAGGGTAAACTCAGGGTCACAGATCACTAGAACAGCTAGTAATCACGCCCCAGCACTTGATTGACAGACCGCTGGGAAAAGTAAACAGTAAAAAGACGCGAAAAAACATAAAAACCAATGGCTTTACTGGAACGGCTTTGTGAAAGAAAACCGACGTTGTGTGCACAAAACCAATGAGCGGAAACTCTCCGAATGTCAAAACTTTGTATTTCTGCTCACTAGCATTGTGCACACAAAGTCTTTTTTATGAGTTTCTGAAGAAGAAACTGAGCGGGACCTCCAAGTTTTTGAGGAGCTTTGAGATTTGGAGAGTTTCAGCTCAGTTTCTGCTCAAAAAAACTCCTTGAAAAACTCTAGTTTTTGCACTGAAACCTCAGCAAAAAGACTCCGTGTACACATAAAATAAGGCTCTGGTTATGGGCACACAACTTTTCTGCTTGGAATCCTCCTGAAAGAGACCAACAAAAGTTCCCCTAAAATGAACATAATATACAGCAATGTGAAAATGACATTGCTGTGCATAAGTTTTGTCCTATGTCACTTTTTTTTTAACCATTTCAAGTTTCGGAAAACCTGGAGCTGTTTAAAGAAGTTATTTACTCATTTTTTTCTGATGGCTTCCACTTAGCAGCCGGTCGCCCTCCATATTTAACAGCATAGAGTGAAAGCCGCCAGTGAAGCAGCCTCAGAAAAACGACCATTGGTGGTATCCTGCCGCAGTTGCACTGAAAAAACTCAGCAGTTGTTCCAGCATCTGAATGACGTCGACCGCACACGGCCTTTCTTTAGGGAGTTTTTAAAGTTTTTAATTTCCTTTCCTAAAGTGGTCTCGATGAGATGTTTGAAGAGTTTTGAAAGAGTTTTTTTTCTGAAGTGTTTTGTTTCTTTTGCAGTTTTTTGCCTTGTCTGGAGCAGATTCAATCAGGAACTGCTCCAAAGAAGCAAACTGCACTTTTTCCTTCCCCATCATTTTATCAGTTTTATGACAATGGGCAGAATAGACAGCAAAAATATAGAGGAGGAAAAGGGAATTTGTGTGCTGTACATGGAGCTGTATGATCACAAACAGTATTGCACCCTACCTTCCAAACCTGTGGCATTAAACACATGCCACAAGTTTATCACTTCTGCCATAAAGTACCTTGAAAAAGTATTCATACCCAGTAAACTTAAATGTATTTTATAGGGATTTTATGTGATACCAAGACAAAGTAATAAGTGTTTGAGAAGTATAAAAAGAAAAGTTTCTTGGTTTTCTAAATATTTAAAAAGTATAAATCTGAACATTGTGAGATGCAGTTGTATTCCACCCCAATAATCTGATGCCCCTAAATTTAATCCTGACCAATCACACTCAGAAGTCACATAATTAGTAAATTGAGTCCACCTGGGTGTGATTTCATCTCAGTATAACTACAGCTGTTCTGTGAAGGCCTCAGATGTTTGTGTGAGAACATTAGGGAACAAACAGCATCAGGAAAGCCAAGGAGCCCACCAGACAGGTCAGGGATAAACATGTGGAGAAGAGTAAAGCACGATTAGGTTATAAAAAAAATATGCCCAAGCTCTGAACATCTCATGGAGCGCTGATCAATTCATCATCCAAAAATGAAAGTGTATGGCACAACTGCAAACCTATCAAGACATGGCCGTCCACCTAAACTGACATTCCAAGCAAGGAGAGCGCGAATTAGAGAAGCATCCGAGAGACACATGGTCACTGGAGGAGCTGCAGTGATCCACAGCTCAGGAGGAAGAATCTGACAGTAGGATAACTATTTGTCATATACGCCACAAATCTGGCCTTTATGGAAGAGCGGCAAGAAGAAAGACAAGTTTTAAAGCAAGCCATAAGAAGTCGTGTTTGTAATTTTCAAAAAGCCATGTAGGGGATCCAGCGATCATGTGGAAGAAGGTGCTCTGGCCAGATGAGGTCAAAGTAGAACTTTTTGGGCTAAATGCAGAATGCTATGTGTGGTGGAAAACTAACACTACACATCACCCTGAAAACACCATCCACACAGTCACACATGGTGGTAGCAGCATCATGCTGTGGGGAGGATTTTCTTCAGCAGGGGCAGGAAAGCTGGTCAGAGTTGATGGGAAGATGGATGGTGTTAAACACAGAGCAATCCTAGAGGAAAATCTGTTAAAGGCTGCAAAAGAGTTGAGACTGGGGTGTAGATTCACCTTCCAGCAGGATAACAACACTAAACATTCTGCTAGAGCTACAATGGAGGGTTTAGATCACAGCATATTCATGTGTGTGAACGGCCCAGTCACAGTCCAGACCAAAATCTCATTGAGAATCTGACAAGACGTGAAAGTTACTGATCACTGACGTCTCCATCCAATCTCACTGAGCGAAAGCGAGTGTGCAAAGAAGAAGGGGCAAAATGTTGCAAGTAGATGTGCAAAACCGGTAGAGAAAGACCCCAAAAGACTGCAACCAGCAGTAATTCCAGCAAGGTGGTCCTATAAAGTATTGACTCAGGGGCTGAATGCAAATGCACCTCATAATTTTCAGATATACAGCTCTGGATAAAATTAAGAGACCACCATATCAAAACCCTGTCATGGGCAGCCCATTCTCCAGACCTGAACCCCATTGAAAACCTCTGGAATGTAATCAAGAGGAAGATGGATAGTCACAAGCCATCAAACAAAGAAGAACTGCTTACATTTTTGTACCAGGAGTGGCATAAGGTCACCCAAAAGCAGTGTGACAGACTGGTGGAAAGCATGCCAAGACGCATGAAAGCTGTGATTAAAAATCATGGTTATTCCTCAAAATATTGATTTCAGAACTCTTCCTGAATTAAAACATTAGTATTGTTGTTTCTAAATGATTATGAACTTGTTTTCTTTGCATTATTTGAGGTCTGAAAGCACTGTTTTTTTTTTTAATGTTTGACCATTTTTCTTTGTCAGAAAAAAATGCAAAATTTATTGCTTGGAAATTCGGAGACATGTCAGAAATTTATAGACTAAAAGAACAATTTACATTTTACTCACAAATATACCTATAAGGGTTCATACTCAATGGCGAGAAAAACGGACGAGTGCAATCCGATTCAAAATCGGATTGCACTCGGACCAATGCTATTTAATAGGTGACATCTCATTTGCGATTTTTCTCTCAGCCGAAATCGGACTGAGAAAAAATCGCTGCATGCTGCGATTTGCTGCAATTCTCGGATGAGACTCACCAATACAAATCAATGGGTGCGAGAAAAATTCGGACAGCACTCACACCATGCGAGTGCTGTCCGATTTATACACAGCGGTGTCCTTTGAAAAGCCGGCAATTCAGTGTGGTGTACAGTAAAATCACACTGACAGCTCACAAAACACTAGATATATACACATATAATATATATATACAAATGTCATTGTGACATGTACAGGTATATAAATATATATATTTATAGTTCATACACTTCTACATAGCATAATAGCCGCTAATTCAATTGCCGGATTCTGTAAAATCATTACAGAAGCCGACATGAAATGACACATGGTTTACATACAGTTCACCATGTCATTTCATTTAGTTTGATATATGGTTTTGATTAACAATTACATGAGTGTATGTGTGCAAAATTTCATACATGTAGGTGGTAATTAAATGTGTAAATTCGTTGAAAAAAAATGTGTGTGCTCCCGCGATATTTTCTCCACCAGACAGGGAAAGCCAGTGACTGAAGACAGATATTAGTAGCCCTGAGAGGGACCATTTTTTTTGTTCCCCCCTGGCTACTAACATCTGCCCCCAGCCACCCCAGAAAAGGCACATCTATTATTAGATGTGCCTTTTCTGGCACTTAGCCCATCTATTCCCATTGCCCTGTAGCGGTGGCTAATGGGTTAATAATGGGTTAAAGCCACCTTGCTATTGGAAGGTGACATTAAGCTGGGTTAATAATGGAGAGTTGTCAATTAGACAACTCTCCATTATTAATCCTATTGTATTAAATGGTTAAAAAAACCACGCACACATTAATTTAAAATTATTTTAATGAAATAAATATACATAGTTTTTGACCATATTTTATTGTGCTGGTACTCCATCCGAATCCCTTGTTCTCCTGTAATAAAAATAAAATAATAAAGCAACAATATTCTTACCTCTCCGGCGTTCAGTCAGGTCCCACGCTGCAATCCATCTGAAAGGGTTAACAGGTTTACAGCACGGACCGCTGCTAATGCTGCCAGCCGTACTGTAAAGCCCCGAATGAATGAGCTCCTCTCCCGGCTGACAGGAAAGGAAGTGATTAGCTGGGAAGCTTAATTGATTGTTTCCCATGCTATTCAGTTCACTTCAAGTCTTCAAGGACTCTGCACAGCATCAGTGACATCAGAGGGAATTCCCGGCTGACCTGAAGTGAACTGAATAGCTTGGGAAACAATCAATTAAGCTTCCCACACTAATCAACTCATCTACTGTGAGCCGGGGAGATGAGCTCATTCATTTGGGGGTTTACATCAGGGCTGGCAGCATTAGCATCGGTCCCTGCTGTAAACCTGTTAACCCTTTGTGATGTATTGCAGCGTGGGACCTGACTGAACGCCGGAGAGGTAAGGATACTGTTGCGTTTTTATTTTATTTTTATTACAGGAGAACAAGGGATTCGGAAGGATTACCAGTACAATAAAATATGGTCAAAAACTATGTGTATTTATTTCATTAAAATAATTTTAAATTAATGTGTGTGTTTTTTTTAACCATTTAATACAATAGGATTAATAATGGATAGTTGTCTAATTGACAACTCTCCATTACTAACCCGGCTTAATGTCACCTTCCAATAGCAAGGTGGCCTTAACCCATTATTTACCCATTAGCAACCACTATAGGGCAATGGGAATAGACGGGCTAAGTGCCAGAAAAGGCACATCTAATAATAGATGTGCCTTTTCTGGGGTGGCTGGGGCCATATGTTAGTAGCCAGGGGGCACAAAAAAAATGCTCCCTCCCTAGGTTAATAATATCTGTTCTTCGTCACTGGCTTTCCCTGTCAGGTGGAGAAAATACCGCGGAAGCCCACGCATTTTTTTTCAACGAATTTACACATTTAACTAACACCTACATGTATGAAATTTTGCACACATACACTCATGTAATTGTTAATGAAAACCATATATCAAACTACATGAATTGGTTTACTGTATGTAAACCATGTGTCATTTCATGTCGGGTTCTGTAATGATTTTACAGAAGCCGGCAATTGAATTAGCGGCTATCCTGCTATGTAGAAGTGTATGAGCTATATATATATGTACAGTACAGACCAAAAGTTTGGACACACCTTCTCATTCAACGATTTTTCTGTATTTTCATGACTGTGAAAATTGTAGAATCACACTGAAGGCATCAAAACTATGAATTAACACATGTGGAATTATACATTACACTTTACAAAAAAGTGTGAAACAACTGAAAATATGTCTTATATTCTAGGTTCTTCAAAGTAGCTACCTTTTGCTTTGATTACTGCTTTGCACACAGAAAAGGTGAACGGATGGACTCTACATGCCTGGTTCCCACCGTGAAGCATGGAGGAGGTGGTGTGATGGTGTGGGGTGCTTTGCTGGTGACACTGTTGGGGATTTATTCAAAATTGAAGGCATACTGAACCAGCATGGCTACCACAGCATCTTGCAGCAGCATGCTATTCCATCCGGTTTGCGTTTAGTTAGACCATCATTTATTTTTCAACAGGACAATGACCCCAAACACACCTCCAGGCTGTGTAAGGGCTATTTGACCAAGAAGGAAAGTGTTGGGGTGCTACGCCAGATGACCTGGCCTCCACAGTCACCAGACCTGAACCCAATCGAGATGGTTTGGGGTGAGCTGGACCGCTCACCGCTTCAATTTTGAATAATCCTCAACAGTAATCGATCAATAAAGGGGATGCTCGCTAAATATGAAGGTGCTCAGGAGAAAAGGGCATAAAATATCAAAAATATACTCCGGCACACAAAAGATGATTAGATACAAAATAGTCAGTCTTTATTACAGACAATAGTAGCTCATTCAAAGAAAATCCAAGAGACATTCATAAATGTAGGTACATAATTTCAACGTTTCGGCGTAACATGCCTTTTTCAAGAAGTACCTATTACTGTATAAACAAAAAGAAAAAGAGATAAAAATATAACAATAAATGAATAAGCCCGCATAGGCATATGTACATATAAATAACAAAAACAGAATGAGCCATGAAAAATAACGTGTGTACGGAAACAAATAGAGTTATCGCACAGAAAACACAGCACCATAGGGTGCCATAAGACACACTGGGGTGTATATCAAAAATTAAATATTAAAATTAAAATAAGAGGTGTCAAAAAAATGTTGTTATATAAAAGGAAATACTCCATACATATATAACCACGCATACGTATATATAAATATGGGCAGAGAAATAATGGGAAAATAACGGTCATATGACCACGTGGCGTCCTATATTGTTCGGTGGAAGTAATTTTAGTTTTAAGTTCAGTAATTTCCTTTTGCAAGTAGTCAATGGTCAAGACAATCAAGTCCATAGAGCATTTGTTCAACACCATCTCTGAGTTCCGCAATAACCTACAAGAGAAGGTTTTTAGGAGGTTGAGACTCAAGGCTCATTTTTCCTCCCAACAACAGGATTATATACCTGATATGTCTGCATCGAAATCCTTATTTTCCCTAAAGACATTAGGCTTAAAGATTTCCAGTACTTTCCAACCTCCCCGGACACACCATCCTGTTGAAACATTTATTGGACTGGTTAAGAGAGATGTATCTACATATTTGGATTCCATTTGTAATGGGCATTTTAAGATTAAGAATAATCTAACAAATGAGGAATACAGATCTCTACTTTCTCTAAAAGATAATAGGAGTTTGGTAATAAAACCCGCCGATAAGGGGGGCGCCATTGTGATCCTGGATAGATCTTATTATATGGAGGAAATTCTTTCACAATTGAGTGACACTATTACTTATATGCCTGTCTCGACTAACCCTACTTTTGAGATTGAAAAATTAATCCTGACTCTACAGTCATGGCCAAAAGTTTTGAGAATGACACAAATATTATATTTTCACATGATCTGCTGCCCTCTGGTTTTTATGTGTGTTTGACAGATGTTTTTATCACAGACAGAAATATAATTGCAAACATATGAGTAACAAAAGCTTATATTGACAGTTAGAATGAGTTAATGCAGCAAGTCAATATTTGCAGTGTTGACCCTTCTTCTTCAGGACCTCTGCAATTCTCCCTGGCATGCTCTCAATCAACTTCTGGACCAAATCCTGACTGATAGCAGTCCATTCTTGCACAATCAATGCTTTCATTTTGTCAGAATTTTAAGGTTTTTGTTTGTCCATCCGTCTCTTGATGATTGACCACAAGTTCTCAATGGGATTAAGATCTGGGGAGTTTCCAGGCCATAGACCCAAAATCTCTATGTTTTGTTCCCTGAGCCATTTAGTTATCACCTTTGCTTTATGGCAAGGTGCTCCATCATGCTGGAAAAGGCATTGTTGATCGCCAAACTGCTCTTGGAGGGTTGGGAGAAGTTGCTCTTGGAGGACATTCTGGTACCATTCTTTATTCATGGCTGTGTTTTTAGGCAAGACTGTGAGAGAGCCGATTCCCTTGCCTGAGAAGCAACCCCACACATGAATGGTTTCAGGATGCTTAACAGTTGGCATGAGACAAGACTAGTGGTAGCACTCACCTTGTCTTCTCCGAATGAGGCGTTTTCCTGATGTCCCAAACAATCGAAAAGGGGATTCATCAGAGAAAATAACTTTACCCCAGTCCACTGCCTGTACATTTTGCAGAATATCAGTCTGTCCATGATGTTTTTTCTTGAGAGAAGTGGCTTCTTTGCTGCCCTCCTTGAGACCAGGCCTTGCTCCAAGAGTCTCCGCCTCACAGTGCGTGCAGATGCACTCACACCTGCCTGCTGCCATTCCTGAGTAAGCTCTGCACTGCTGGTAGCCCGATCCCGCAGCTGAAACACTTTTAAGAGACGGTCCTGGCGCTTGCTGGTCTTTCTTGGGCACCCTGAAGCCTTTTTGTCAACAATGGAACCTCTCTCCTTGAAGTTCTTGATGATGCGATAGATTGTTGACTGAGGTGCAATCTTTCTAGCTGCGATACTCTTCCCTGTTAGGCCATTTTTGTGCATTGCAATAATGACTGCACGTGTTTCTTTAGAGATAACCATGGTTAACAGAAGAGAAACAATGATGCCAAGCACCAGCCTCCTTTTAAAGTGTCCAGTGGTGTCATTCTTACTTAATCATGACAGATTGATCTTCAGCCATGTCCTCATCAACATCCACACCTGTGTTAATGGAGCAATCACTGAAAAGAGGTTAGCTGGTCCTTTTAAGGCAGGACTGCAATAATGTTGAAATGTGTTTTGGGGGTTAAAGTTCATTTTCTAGCCAAATATTGACTTTGCAAGTGATTGCTGTTAAGCTGATCACTATTTATAACATTCTGGAGTATATGCAAATTGCCATTAGAAAAAGTGAAGCAGTAGACTTTGTAAAAATTAATATTTGTGTCATTCTCAAAACTTTTGGCCATGACTGTAGTAACAAATTATGAACAGACAGACATTATTGATGAAAAACTGAGTAAATTTCTGATTAATAGATTTCCTGTTATTCCAGTCTTTTACACCCTCCCTAAAGTACATAAGAATTTACTCCGACCACCTGGTAGACCAATTGTAGCGTCCACCAACTCCATTCTATCTCCTCTTGCTATGACATTAGAGAAAATTCTTTCACCTCTTATCCCTTCGATTAAATCTTACCTGAGGGATACCATACATTTTTTGAGAACACTCAAGGATATAGGCACACCTCCAGTTGGCTCACTTTTAGTGACCATGGATGTTAATAGCCTTTATACAAGCATAGAATCATAGAATCATAGAATCATAGAATGGTAGAGTTGGAAGGGACCTCTGGGCCTTCTGGTCCAACCCCCTGCTCAAAGCAGGATTCTCTAAATCATCCCAGACAGATGTCTATCCAGCCTCTGTTTGAAGACTTCCATTGAAGGAGAACTCACCACCTCTTGTGGCAGCCTGTTCCACTCATTGATCACCCTAACTGTCAAAAAGTTTTTTCTAATATCTAATCTGTGTCTCCTCCATTCAGTTTCATCCCATTGCTTCTAGTCTTTCCTTGTGCAAATGAGAATAAGATGATCCTTCTACAATGTGACAGCCCTTGAGATATTTGTAGACAGCTATTAAGTCTCCTCTCAGTCTTCTTTTTTGCAAGCTAAACATTCCCAAATCCTGCAACCGTTCCTCATAGGACATGGTTTGCAGACCGCAAGTATTCAAGCATGATTGATAAAGGCCTGAAAATGGCCGAAACGTCGTATTTTATGGTGGCTGAATAAAGACTTGTTATACTTCACCTGGATTGGATGCTGTTCCTATTTTTTCGATGGTTTGCAGACCGGTCACCATTCTGGTGGCTCTTCTCTGAACTTGCTCCAGTTTGTTGATGTCTTTTTTAAAATGTGGTGCCCAAAACTGGACACAGTATTCCAGATGAGGTCTGACCAAAGAGGAGTAGAGGGCAATAATGACCTCACGTGATCTAGACTGTATGCTTCTGTTGATACATCCTAAAATTGCATTTGCCTTTTTTGCTGCTGCATCACACTGTTGACTCATGTTAAGTCTGTGATCAATTAGTATACCCAAGTCTTTTTCACATGTGCTGTTACTTAGCCCTATTCCTCCCATTTTGTATATGCTTTTTTCATTTTTATTGCCCACATGTAGTACTTTGCATTTTTCCCTGTTAAAATCCATTCTGTTAGTTGCTGCCCACTGCTCCAGTTTATGTATATCTTTTTGAATCCTCTCTCTCTCTTCTCTAGTATTAGCTACCCCTCCTAGCTTTGTGTCATCAGCAAATTTGATCAGTTTACCCTCAATTCCTTCATCTAAATCATTGATAAAGATGTTGAACAATACAGGGCCCAAAACAGAGCCTTGTGGTACCCCACTTGAGACATTCTTCCAACTGGATGTGCAGCCATTTACAACCACTCTTTGGGTCCGATCACTAAGCCAGTTATGAATCCACCTAACAGTTGCCTTGTCCATTCCATACTTAGTCATTTTTTCAATAAGGATTGTGTGAGATACTTTGTCAAATGCTTTGCTGAAGTCAAGATATACTATATCTACAGCATTTCCCTGATCCACCCAGTCAGTGATTCTGTCATAGAAGGAAATTAAGTTAGTCTGACATGACTTATTAGTTACAAACCCATGCTGACTCTGTTTAATCACTTCATTCTTATCCAGGTACTTGCATACATGTTCTTTAATAATTTGTTCAAAGATCTTTCCTGGTATAGAAGTCAGACTCACCGGCCTGTAGTTCCCTGGGTCCACCTTCTTCCCCTTTTTGAAGATAGGAACAACATTTGCTCTTCTCCAGTCTTCTGGGACTTCTCCTGTTCTCCAAGAATTTTCAAAGATTATGGACAGTGGTTCAAGAATTTCTTCTGCTATCTCCTTCAGTACCCTGGGGTGTAATTCATCTGGACCTGGAGACTTGAATTCATTTATGTTAGCTAAGTGTTTCCGCACTGTCTTTCTGTTTATAGATATCCTGGATTCTTCTATTCCTTTAATAAGACAGTGAAGATCAGTTGATGTTACATTTCCTTTCTGAGAGAAAACAGATGCAAAATAGGAATTTAAAAGTTCAGCCTTCTCAACATCCTGACTTACCATTTCATCATTTTCATCCTGTAAAAATCCTATAGCATCTTTGACTTTTCTTTTACTTTTGACGTATCCCCAAAATCCTTTTTTGTTGCTTTTGACGTCACTTGCAAGCCTTAATTCATTGTCAGCTTTAGATAATCTGATTTGTGCCCTGCAGGTTCTGCAGACGGCATTATATTCTTCTTTAGATATGCCTCCCTCTTTCCATTTGATAAACATTTCTTTCTTCCTTTTTAGCATGTGTTTAAGTTCTATGTTCATCCATCCTGGTTTCCTTAAATGCTTCCCATTCTTCCCTCTTTTCGGAATTGTTAACGATTGTGCTTTGAGAATCAAGAGTTCATCCATATCTTCAGCTTGCACAGGCGGCCTGTAGTAAATGCCTACAATGGTGTCCTTTCCATTGTTCTGTCCTTGTATTCTTACCCAAACAGTTTCCACAGAACTCCCAGTCTCTGAAGCGTCAATCTCTGTGCAGATATACGATTTTCTAACATACAATGCAACACCTCCTCCTCGTTTATCAAGTCTGTTTCTTGCAAATAAGTTGTATCCTTCTAGCCTTGTATTCCAATCATGTGTATCGTCCCACCAAGTCTCAGTGATTCCAATGACATCATATTTCTTCTCCTGCGTTAGTAGCTCCAGTTCTCCTTGTTTGTTGCCCATGCTTTGTGCATTCGTATAGAAACACTTTAGTTTGTGATTGGTTTCTCTTCCTTCAATATTTTTATTATGTAAATTTTTTGTCTTTGTTCTTCCCCTTCTCTTCTAATAGCAGAAATCTCAATAGTATTTGTCAAGTGTATGGCTTTTGCTGGCGTTTTGCTTCCCTTCCCACATTGTTCTAGTTTAAAGCTCTCCTGATGAGTGTAGCAAGGCGACTTCCAAATACATGTTTTCCAGTCTTCGTAAGATGCACCCCATCTCTAGCAAGTAGTCCATCGTATAGGTAATTCACTCCGTGATCCAGAAATCCAAATCCTTGCTGACGGCACCATCGACGTAGCCAGTTGTTCACCTGCAGAATCTTATTCCACCTCCTTGTTCCACTGGGAGGATGGAAGAGAAGACCACCTGCGCTCCCAGTTCTTTCACTTTCTTACCTAAGTTTTCAAAGTCACTGCAGATGGTTTCCAGGTCATTTCTAGCGGTGTCATTTGTCCCCACATGTATTAGCAGGAATGGGTAGTCATCTTTAGGTCTGAAGAGTCCTGATATCCTGTCAGACACATCTTTAATTTTTGCACCTGGAAGACAGCACATTTCTCTTGAGGTTATATCCGGTCTGCAGATAGCGGCCTCTGTTCCTCTCAACAGGGAATCGCCCATGACAACAACTCTCCGTTTCTTCTTCACAACAGTTTTCTTTCTCCATTCATTGATGGTATTCGAGCGACCACTACTTTCCTCAGAGATCACATTTCTTATAGTGATATTCAGATTCAATTTTGCGAAGACATTCTTACTTTGATCCTTACTAAGAATTTTTTTCTTTTCGGCGATCAATTCTATATCCAAAAGAAAGGCCAGAGGATACCTTTTGTGAATGTCTTCCATCCGTTTAAACATGGTATCCACCAGTGTATTTCCAAGCATTGGAATATTTTGCAGGCTGCCTATCCTGATGTTCTCGAATTCAAAAATAAACCTCTGATTTGTTATAAGAAGTCTAATAATATTAGGAACTTTCTGGTCAGAGCTGATATTGGTACGATAAAGTCAGGGCAAATACAGAGTGTACTACACCCCCCCCGCAATGGGACATTTCCATGCCTAGGGTGTCTTCAATGTTCAAATATCACGAAAGGTGATAGCTTTACACACCCTCAGACAGGTCGGAGATTTTCCATTAAGGGCCACTATACGTGTGACTCTTCATACGTTGTATATTTGATCAAGTGCCCGTGCGGTCTCGGATATGTTGGGGAAACCACCCAGCATATCCGTGACCGCATCTCTCAGCATAAATCCACTATACGATGTGGACGTACTCTCTTACCTATCCCAACACATTTTTTGGAAAATAGACATACTATTGCCCAACTAAAATATCAAATTATTGACCATATTCCAAGGGCAAGGAGAGGTGGTGATAGTTAAAAAATTAAAGGAACGTGAGTCATATTGGATCCATATGTTGAGGACACTTTCTCCGTATGGCCTTAACAGAGAATATGAACTCTCTTACTGATTGATACATTCATTTTCTTATCTGATATGCCACTACACTTTGTTAGTTTCGGTTATTTTTGATTGATTTACTTTGTCTCTGATCATGACATTCTGGTCCTTAACTAGACCCTTAGTAACCTTATCGTGATATGTATGTTACTATACTCTATTATATATCTAATTTGTTCTAACAATAACAATATGTGTCGCATATTGTATATATTCCTTCTATATATGACCTATTACTCTATTCCTTATAATATATAGTTCTTATATGGTTTATTTACAAAGCTTTGTTTTTCTTATTTCTAGTGGAGATTTTTGTACCCCCTGCGGTTTATAACGCTATATGTTCATCATCCATATATTTAGCAATAACTCATTTTCTTTATTTCATACTTTTTAACTTATGTCTTTTGCTTGTTTCAGCATACCGGCACCGATCCTATGCCCTGATTTTCTCCTTGACATGCGCACTTCATCCTTTGAGTTTCGGCTCTTATCGGCGTCTTCTCGGCACTTTTCGGCCCCTTGCACATGCGCACTGCCTCTTTCACCTTTCTAGCCTAACCCGGAAGTTCTCGGGCTCGGCGTTCATCGGGCACTTATATAGCCTCACATTAACCATGGCTGATCAGCTCACTGCCATATTACAAGCCGTCGGACGCTGTCCTCCTGCACACCCATGTGTTATAAGGTATGTTCACTACGTATTAGGTCTTTATCCTTTTGCTGTATTTTCTTTTTATGGGCTTGGCAGGCTCCGTTGTCTATTTAATCATAGCTTTCGCATTACCGCTTTCACCTTCTCAGCATGACATGTTGGTGGGTACAAATATATGATTCCATGTATTCTTATACATAGATTGTTAGTATATCATTTCTATGATGCCCAATACTGGAATATGACTTTCTGTTTGTCCAATTATATCGTCCTTCTCTTATGCCCGTTATAATGGTTACATGTTATTATACTGTTACTATAATATTATTAGCGGTAAACCACTAACCGCTGATGGCTTTATATATAGGACGCCACGTGGTCATATGACCGTTATTTTCCCATTATTTCTCTGCCCATATTTATATATACGTATGCGTGGTTATATATGTATGGAGTATTTCCTTTTATATAACAACATTTTTTGACACCTCTTATTTTAATTTTAATATTTAATTCTTGATGATACACCCCAGTGTGTCTTATGGCACCCTATGGTGCTGTGTTTTCTGTGCGATAACTCTATTTGTTTCCGTACACACGTTATTTTTCATGGCTCATTCTGTTTTTGTTATTTATATGTACATATGCCTATGCGGGCTTATTCATTTATTGTTATATTTTTATCTCTTTTTCTTTTTGTTTATACAGTAATAAGTACTTCTTGAAAAAGGCATGTTACGCCGAAACGTTGAAATTATGTACCTACATTTATGAATGTCTCTTGGATTTTCTTTGAATGAGCTACTATTGTCTGTAATAAAGACTGACTATTTTGCATCCAATCATCTTTTGTGTGCCGGAGTATATTTTTGATATTTTAATCCTCAACAGTGTCACCAGCAAAGCACCCCCACACCATCACACCACCTCCTCCATGCTTCACGGTGGGAACCAGGCATGTAGAGTCCATCCGTTCACCTTTTCTGCGTGCAAAGCAGCAATCAAAGCAAAAGGTGGCTACTTTGAAGAACCTAGAATATAAGACATATTTTCAGTTGTTTCACACTTTTTTGTAAAGTGTAATGTATAATTCCACATGTGTTAATTCATAGTTTTGATGCCTTCAGTGTGATTCTACAATTTTCATAGTCATGAAAATACAGAAAAATCTTTGAATGAGAAGGTGTGTCCAAACTTTTGGTCTGTACTGTATATATATATATATATATATATATATATATATATATATATACACAGTATATATAGGATTATTTGCTTTTTAAAATGATGTGTACAGTTTTTTTTTTTACAATGTTATTTTAACATGAGTTTTTACATAGAGAGAATTGCTCTATGTAAAACCTCATGTTAAAATCGCATTGCATACGGATAAAAAACGGATGGGAAACGGATGGTGCAATTAAAAATCTCATACAAATCGCATGACAATCGCATAGAATCGGACCGTTTTTTCCATCCAGAAAAAGGACCGTTTTTTTTCTCGCAAATGGGTATGTACCCTAAAGAGGAAAATCAGACCAACTGAACATTTAAAAGTGGTCTCTTAATTTTTGCCAGAGCTGTATAAAATACTAAGAAAATCATGTATCGTTTCCTTAACACTTCACAGATACTTACTACATTGTGTTACTATCACATAAAATCCAAATAGAATACATTTAAGTTTGTGGGTGTGTGACATGAAAAATGTGGAAAAATTCACGGAGTAAGACAACTTTTTCAAGGCACTGTAGATAAAAAAAATATTCACGGACATATTTTTATATTATTGTAATTGTAAATGGCGTATAAGAAATGTAGGTACTGTTGATATTACATAAAACTTGAGTGAATGCAATGAACAGTTACCTCTTCCCAGCAGCTAATCATAACACTGTACACTTTATCTGTTGCCAGCTGAGGTCTGTACAGACGAACTCCTTTTATTATTTGATCCACGATTTCATTGTTACTAAACATTTCATACGGCATCTTTCCAAATGTGAAAACTTCCCACATCAAGACACCTAAAAAATGAAAATGAGTATATATTACTTTAAGATTAAAATGTTTAACCCTTCACCCCCAAGGGTGGTTTGCACGTTAATGACCGGGCCAATTTTTACAATTCTGACCACTGTCTCTTTATGAGGTTATAACTCTGGAACACTTCAACGGATATTCGCGATTCTGAGATTGTTTTCTCGTGACATATTGTACTTCATGTTAGTGGTAAAATTTCTTCGATATACCTTGCGTTTATTTTTGAAAAAAACGCAAATATGGCGAAAATTTTGAAAATTTTGCAATTTTCACACTTTGAATTTTTTTTCCCATAAAACAGAGAGATATGTCACACAAAATAGTTAAGAAATAACATTTCCCACATGTCTACTTTACATCAGCACAATTTTGAAACCAAAATTTTTTTTTGTTAGGAAATTATAAGGGTTAAAAGTTGACCAGTGATTTCTCATTTTTACAACAAAATTTACAAAGCCATTTTTTTAGGGACCACCTCACATTTGAAGTCACTTTGAGGGGTCTATATTGCAGAAAATACCCAAAAGTGACACCATTCTAAAAACTGCACCCCTCAAGGTACTCAAAACCACATTCAATAAGTTTATTAACCCTTCAGGTGCTTCACAGGAGCTGAAGCAACGTGGAAGGAAAAAATGAATATTTAACTTTTTAGCCACAAAAATGATCTTTTACAAACTTTTTTTTATTTTCACAAGGGTAAAAGGAGAAAATGGGCAGATAAAGTTGTTGTGCAATTTCTCCTGAGTACGCCAATACCCCATATGTGGGGGAAAACCACTGTTTGGGCACACGGCAGAGCTCGTAAGGGAAGGAGCGCCGTTTGACTTTTTCAAACTAAAATTGGCTGGAATTGAGATTGGACGCCATGTCGTGTTTGGAGAGCCCCTGATATGCCTAAACAGTGGAAACCCCCCACAAGTGACACTATTTTGGAAACTAGACCCCCTAAGGAACTTATCTAGATCTGTTGTGAGCACTTTGAACCCCAAAGTGTTTCACAAAAGTTTATAATGCCTGGGTGTGAAAAAAAAAAAAACAATTTTCCACAAAAATGATTTTTTAGTCCCAAATTTTTGATTTTTCCCAAGGAAATTGGACCCCAAAAGTTGTTGTCCAATTTGTCCTGAGTACGCTGATACCCCATATGTGGGGGGGGGGGAAACTGTTTGGGCGCACGGCAGGGCTTCGAAAGGAAGCAGTAACATTTTGGAATGCAAACATTGATGGGGGTCATGTTCCGTTTGTAGTGCCCCAGATGAGCCTAAACAGTGGAAACCCCCCACAAGTGACCCCATTTTGGAAGCTAGACCCCCTAAGGAACTTATCTAGATCTTTGGTGAGCACTTTGAACCCCCAAGTGCTTCACACAAGTTTATAATGCCCGGGCATGAAAATAAAAAATCCTATTTTTTTCCCACAAAAATTATCTCTTAGTCACTAATTTTTTATTTTCCCAAGGGTAACAGGAGAAATTGGACCACAAAATTTGTTGTCCAATTTGTCCTGAGTACGCTGATACCCCATATGTGGGGGGGAACCACTGTTTGGGCGCATGGCAGAGCTCAGAATGGAAGGAGCACCATTTGACTTTTTCCAACCAAAATTGGCTGGAATTGAGATTGGACGCCATGTTGCATTTGGAGAGCCCCTGCTGTGCCTAAACAGTGGAAACCCCCCACTAGTGACCCCATTTGGGAAACTAGACCCCCTAAGGAACTTATCTAGATCTTTGGTGAGCAATTTGAACCCCAAGTGCTTCACACAAGTTTATAACGTAGAGCCGTAAAATTAAAAAATCATATTTTTTCCACAAAATTGATCTTTTCACCCCAATTTTTATTTTCTCAAGGATAACAAGACTCCAAAAGTTATTGTGCAATTTGTCCTGAGTGCGCTGATACCCCATATGTGGGAGTAAACCACTGTTTGGGTGCATGGCAGAGTTTGGAAGGGAAGGAGCGCCGTTTGACTTTTTCAACGCAGAATTGTCTGGATGCCTTGTCGTGTTTGGAGAGCTCCTGATCTGCCTAAACAGTGGAAACCCCCCACAAATGACACCATTTTGAAAACTAGACCCCTCAAGGAACTTATCTAGATCTGTGGTGAGCACTTTGAACCCCAAAGTGCTTCACAGAAGTTTATAACGTACAGCCGTAAAATAAAAAATCTTTTTTTTTTTTTTTACAAAAATGATTTTTTCGCCCCCAATATTTTATTTTCACAAGGGTAACAGGAGAAATTGGACCCCAAAAGTTGTTGTCCAATTATCCTGAGTACGCTGATACCCAATATGTGGGAGTAAACTACTGTATGGGCGCACGTCGGGGCTCGGAAGGGAAGTAGTGACGTTTTGGATTGCAGACTTTGATGGAATTGTCTGGGGGAGTCATGTCGCATTTGAAGAGCCCCTGATGTGTCTAAACAGTGGAAACCCCCCACAAGTGACCCCATTTTGGAAAATAGACCCCTCAAGGAACTTATCTAAATGTGTGGTGAGCACTTTGAACCCCGAAGTGCTTCACAGAAGTTTATAACGTACAGCCGTAAAAATAAAAAATCCTTTTTTTTTTTTTACAAAAATGATTTTTTCGCCCCCAATACTTTATTTTCACAAGGGTAAATAGAGAAATTGGACCCCAAAAGTTGTTGTCCAATTTGTCCTGAGTACGCTGATACCCAATATCTGGGAGTAAACTACTGTATGGGCGCACGTCGGGGCTCGGAAGGGAAGTAGTGACGTTTTGGATTGCAAACTTTGATGGAATGGTCTGGGGGCGTCATGTCGCATTTGGAGAGCCCCTGATGCGCCTAAACAGTGGAAACCCCCCACAAGTGACCCCATTTTGGAAAATAGACCCCACAAGGAACTTATCTAGATGTATGGTGAGCACTTTGAACCCCGAAGTGCTTCACAGAAGTTTATATCGTACAGCCGTAAAAATAAAAAATCCATTTTTTTTTTTACAAAAATGATTTTTTCGCCCCCAATAATTTATTTTCACAAGGGTAACAGGAGAAATTGGACCCCAAAAGTTGTTGTCCAATTTGTCCTGCGTACGCTGATACCCAATATGTGGGAGAAAAACGACTGTATGGGTGCACGTCTGGGCTCGGAAGGGAAGTAGTGATGTTTTGGATTGCAGACTTTGATGGAATGGTCTGGGGGCGTCATGTCGCATTTGGAGAGCCCCTGATGCGCCTAAACAGTGGAAACCCCCCCACATGTGACCCCATTTTGGAAAATAGACCCCACAAGGAACTTATCTAGAAGTGTGGTGAACTGTTGTGAATGGGTTTGAGATGAGTTCTGAGCAGAGGCTCCCTCTGGTGGTTACAAGCGGTGCTAGTGAGGATTGGGAATCAGGTGTTACTGATTGGTCTTATTTAAGGGAATCATTTTCCCATCAGGGTTGCCGGTGATCAATTGTTCTGGTCTGAATCCTTCTTTCCAGTTTCCCTTGTAGCCTGCTGTGTCGTGTCTGCATCTCCTGCTATCAGATAAGACAATTTCTTATTTTGTGTTTTTGCTATATTTTTGCATTTTGTCCTGCACTTCTGTGGGGGCCTTCTGGGTCCCCTCCGGGGGCTTTTGCCCTCTCAGTTTAGTCCAGCCACTGTGTTTTGTACTTTTGCTTTTTGCAGTTTTTTCAGTGGCTGCTGTTTTTGTTACACCAGAGAACTAATTTAGGTGGTAGAGGTCGTGTGATCTCAGGTGATTTTGAAATTAGTAGAGTTGGTGTTTTTCAGGGTTTTCTGAGATTGCAGTAAGTACCCTTCCTGTCCTTTTCTATTTAGATAGTTTGGGCCCCAGCGTTTGCTCATACTATTTTCTTTCTGTGTCAGTATTTCCTCTTGTCTAACCGCCATTACATGTTTGGGGGCTTTCTATTATCTTTGGGGTTCTGCTCCGGGGCAGATAGCTTTCCTATTTCTATCTTTAGGTGTAGTTAGTTTCTCAGGCTGTGACGAGGCGTCTAGGACCATCGTAGGAACGCTCCACGGCTGCCTCTAGTTGCGGTGGTTAGTCAGGGTACTGCAATCTCATAGATTCCAACTGCTCTGGTGTATTTCCTTTTTTACCTGCACTCCTCAGCTACCGTAACATAACAGTATCACCGGCCAAAAAAAATTGTATGGTACTCACAGAAGGGAAAAAATATTTTGAAGGAAGAAAAGTTGTCAGAGATATTTTTCTGTTTGTTGCATTTTTTTTTTTTTTCCCTCTGTATCTCTGGGTGCTGGGGAGGATCTTTTCTCCCAATGGAGTTTGCACAGTTGTCTGGCCGTGTGGATCAGCTTGCCACTGAGGTTCGGAGTATTGCTGCATATCTTGCTAGGTTGCCTGTTGTGGAACCTGGGATCCCCATGCCAGATTTGTTTTCAGGGGATCGAGCTAAGTTTCAGAATTTCAAAAATAATTGTAAATTGTTTCTTGCCTTAAAATCTAAGTCCTCAGGAAACGCAGCGCAGCAGGTTCAAATTGTCATCTCTCTCCTGCGCGGCGATCCTCAGGATTGGGCTTTTTCCCTCACACCTGGGGATCCTGTTTTGAGTGATGTTGATGCATTTTTTCAGGCTTTGGGGTTATTGTACGATGAGCCTAATGTTACTGATCAAGCTGAAAAAGCCTTGTTGGCATTAAATCAGGAGCTTGATGACGCTGAGTTATACTGTCAGAGATTCCGTAGGTGGGCAGTCCTGACCAAATGGAATGACGACGCTTTGGCGGCCCTTTTCCGGAAGGGTCTGTCGGATAATGTAAAGGATGTTATGGTGGGATTCCCTGTCCCCTCTGGTCTCAATGATTCTATGTCATTAGCGATTCAAATTGACAGACGTTTGCGTGAGCGGAGAAGTATGCGTGGAGTGGTGTTGCCTTGTGAGCCAGTGGTTCCTGCTGCTGTGCCTCCTGACCCTGTTTTGGTTGAGGGCAATCTGGAGTATGTGGTTGAGAAAATATTGGATTCTCGTTTTTCTAGACGAAGACTCCAGTATTTGGTTAAATGGAGAGGTTATGGTCAGGAAGATAATTCTTGGGTGTTTGCTTCGGACATCCATGCTAGGAGACTTATCCGTGCGTATCATAGAGCTCATCCTGACCGACCTGGTTGCTCAAGTGAGGGTTCGGTGACCCCTCCTCAAGGGGGGGGTACTGTTGTGAATGGGTTTGAGATGAGTTCTGAGCAGAGGCTCCCTCTGGTGGTTACAAGCGGTGCTAGTGAGGATTGGGAATCAGGTGTTACTGATTGGTCTTATTTAAGGGAATCATTTTCCCATCAGGGTTGCCGGTGATCAATTGTTCTGGTCTGAATCATTCTTTCCAGTTTCCCTTGTAGCCTGCTGTGTCGTGTCTGCATCTCCTGCTATCAGATAAGACAATTTCTTATTTTGTGTTTTTGCTATATTTTTGCATTTTGTCCTGCACTTCTGTGGGGGCCTTCTGGGTCCCCTCCGGGGGCTTTTGCCCTCTCAGTTTAGTCCAGCCACTGTGTTTTGTACTTTTGCTTTTTGCAGTTTTTTCAGTGGCTGCTGTTTTTGTTACACCAGAGAACTAATTTAGGTGGTAGAGGTCGTGTGATCTCAGGTGATTTTGAAATTAGTGTTGGTGTTTTTCAGGGTTTTCTGGGATTGCAGTAAGTACCCTTCCTGTCCTTTTCTATTTAGATAGTTTGGGCCCCAGCGTTTGCTCATACTATTTTCTTTCTGTGTCAGTATTTCCTCTTGTCTAACCGCCATTACATGTTTGGGGGCTTTCTATTATCTTTGGGGTTCTGCTCCGGGGCAGATAGCTTTCCTATTTCTATCTTTAGGTGTAGTTAGTTTCTCAGGCTGTGACGAGGCGTCTAGGACCATCGTAGGAACGCTCCACGGCTGCCTCTAGTTGCGGTGGTTAGTCAGGGTACTGCAATCTCATAGATTCCAACTGCTCTGGTGTATTTCCTTTTTTACCTGCACTCCTCAGCTACCGTAACATAACAGTGAACGCTATGAAGCCCCAAGTGCTTCACAGAAGTTTTATAACATACAGCCGTAAAAACAAAAAAAATCATTTTTTTTTACAAAAATGATTTTGTCGCCCCCAGTTTTTTATTTTCCCAAGGGTAACAGAAGAAATAGGACAAATTGCACAATAACTCTTGTGGTCCAGAGTACGCTGATACCCCATATGCGGGGGTAAACTACTGTTTGGGCGCATGGCAGAGCTGAGAAGTGAAGGAGCACCGTTTGACTTTTTCAACGCAGAATTGGCTGGAATTGAGATCAGACGCCATGTCACATTTGGAGAGCCCCTGATGTGCCTAAACAGCAGAAACCCTCCAATTCTAACTCCAACCCTAACCCCAACACACCCCTAACCCTAGTCCCAACCCTAACCACAAACCTAACCCTAACACACCCCTAACCGTAATCCCAACCCTAATCCTAATCCTAACGTTAGCGCCAATCCTAACCCTAACTTTAGCGGCAAACCTAACCCTAACGGGAAAATGGAAATAAATACATTTTTTTAATTTTATTATTTTTCCCTAACTAAGGGGGTGATAAAGGGGGGTTTGATTTACTATTTATAGCGGGTTTTTGTGATTGGCAGCTGTCACGCTAAAAGACGCTTTTTATTGCAAATAATATTTTTTGGATCACCACATTTTTGAGAGCTATAATTTTTGCATATTTTGGCCCACAGAGTCATGTGAGGTCTTATTTTTTGCGGGACGAGGTGACGTTTTTATTGGTACCATTTTTGAGCACGTGACATTTTTTGATCGCTTTTTATTTCGATTTTTGGGAGGTTAGAATGAACAAAAATCAGCAATTCATGAATTTCTTTTGGGGGAGGCGTTTGTACCGTTCCGCGTGTGGTAAAATTGATAAAGCAGTTTTATTCTTCGGGTCAGTAGGATTACGGCGATACCTCATTTATATAACTTTTTTTATGTTTTGGCGCTTTTATAGAATGAAAAAATTTTATATAAAAAAATATTATTTTTGCATCGCTTTATTCTGCGAGCTATAACTTTTTTATTTTTTCACTGATGATGCTGTATGACAGCTCTTTTTTTTGCGGGACAAGATGACGTTTTCAGCGGTACCATGTTTATTTATATCGGTCTTTTTGATCGCGTGTTATTCCACTTTTTGTTCAGCGGTATGATGATAAAGCATTGATTTTTTGCTTCGTTTTCTTTTTTTTTTTAAGGGGTTCACTAAAGGGGTTAACTAGTGGGACAGTTTTATAGGGGGGGTCGTTACGGACGCGGCGATACCAAATATGTGTACTTTTATTGTTTTGTTTTTTTATTTACAGGAAAGAATGAATTTATTGGGGAATATATTTTTTTTTTTTATGATTTTTTTTACCACTTTTTATTTTTATTTTTTTTTAACTTTTTTACTTTGTCCCAGGGTGGGACATCACTGTATTTTAGCAGATCGACTGGTGTGACAGTGTGCACAGCACTTTGTCACACCAGCGATCGCTCTGGCAGTGCTGCAGGCTTCTCAGTGCCTGCTCTCAGCAGGCACTGAGGAAGCCGCCTCCCTGCAGGACCCCGGCGCCATCTTGGATCCGGGGACCTGGAGGGAGGACGGACCCTCGGAACAGTGCGACACATCGCGCTGCTCTGAGGGTCTCAGGGGAGCGCGCAGGGAGCCCCCTGCCTGCGCGATCCTCCCCTGTGCCCCGGGTACACCGCGATCATGTTTGATTGCGGTGTGCCAAGGGTTAATGTTCCGGGAGCGGTCCGTGACCGCTCCTGACACACAGTCACGGGTGTCAGCTGTGATAATCAGCTGACACCCGGCGGCGATCAGCTGCGCTCCCCCCGGGAGCGCAGCTGATCGCCCATGACGTACTATTCCGTCCATGGGAATTAGGTCCAGGGTCACATGGACGGAATAGTACGTCTGATGGAATAAAGGGGTTAAAGGCTTTTCCAGATTTACACCCGGGACCCCCAACTGCTCAGCTGTTCTCAGCTGTGCTTAAGTTCATGGCAATTGCCACTACACAGTGAACGAAGCTGAGCAGTCCCAGTCCTATCACATGGTCATAAGTATTCACACCCTTTACTCAGATACTCATATTTACGTCACATGCTGTCCATTTCCTTGTGATTTTCCTTGAGATGGTTCTACTCCTTCATTGGAGTCCAGCTGTGTTTAATTAAATGGATAGGACTTGATTTGTAAAGGCACACACCTGTCTATATAAGACCTCACAGCTCACAGTGCATGTCAGACCAAATGAGAATCATGAGGACAAAGGAACTGACCAAGGAGCTCAGAGACAGAATTGTGCAAGGCACAGATCTGGCCAAGGTTAAAAAAGAATTTCTGCAGTACTCAAGGTTCCTAAGAGCACAGTGGCCTCCATAATCCTTAAATGGAAGAAGTTTGTGACCATCAGAAGTCTTCCTAGACGTGGCCGTTCATCTGAGCCATCGTGGGAGAAGAGCCTTGGTAAGAGAGGTAAAGAAGAACCCCAAGATCACGGTGGCTGAGCTCCACAGATGCAGTAGGGAGATGGGAGAAAGTTCCACAAAGTCAACTATCGCTGCAAAAATAAAGTTGGATCCCAAATGGCTGACTTCAAAATGGCCGTTATGGTCACCACCCATTTTTAAAGTTTTCCCCCTCCCATATACTAATGTGCCACAAACAGGAAGTTTATATCACCAACCATTCCCATTTTATTTAGGTGTATCCATATAAATGGCCTACCCTGTAGTCTTATTGCCATATGTGGAGTCAGAAAGACATTTTTCCACTAATATGGAGCAATTAATGTCTGCCTCTTGGGGTTTTTGCCTTCCTGTGGATCAACATGTTGGGTTATAAGTTTAAATCGATGAACTTAGGTCTACCTTCAACCTTAAATACTAAGAAACTTCACTTTTAGGGGCCTATATGTCAGAAAAAAATCCAAATACTCCATTTTAAAACAGCACCCATGAAAGTATTTAAATACACATTCAGGAAGTTTATTAAACCTTCAGGTGCTTCCAAGGAATTACTGCAAAGTGGAACGTAAAACAATGATAAATTTTATTTTTTCCTCTAAAGTGATTTATTTTGCCTCAATTTTTTATTTATAACAATGTTAATAGAAAATGGATCTTACAAATTTGGATGAAATTTATTCTGAGCGTGGTAATGTCCCATAAGCTGCGGTTTGGTCACATGGGCACTTCAGTGCCCATACATTGTGTCCAACTTGTGCTATTGGAGACAGATTTATTTTGGTGGACACTATTTGGGCAGACAGTAATATTGCTATTACGATCTTCTGGGCCGTTAGCTGCTTGGCACCATTGTGGGCATTGTATGTGGCACTGTTAGGGAACCAAGATGCAAGTTTGCATTGAGAAGATGAGGAGGATGGTGAAAAAGTGAGGAACTAAAGGTGTCTGTGTGGTAAGATCTCCTGTGTTTGAAAGAAACCCCATGGGGGTAAATCAGGAGTTATACCAACAGTGTAGCTCACTTTGCTTTACTATTTTTGCAACTCCCATTAATTTCTATGGCAGACTTGTATTATTCTGTACATTTGAGATTTTTTAAATTTACAATACTTTTACAGGTTTTTTCCCAAATCTTGTGAAATCCCTCTATCACTTACCAAAGGACCATACATCTGATTTACTGCTGAACTTGCTGTATAAAAGCACTTCAGGAGGAGACCAACGGACAGGAAATTTTGAGCCCAGTGAGCTCGTATATTCATCATCCAATACATATCTGTTCAAGACAGGAACATTGTATATAAGTATTATGTTCAATGACATCCGTGCAAAACTCAGATTATATGCTAAAGTTCATTTATTATTCATTATTATTACATGTTATTATATACACTACCGGTCAAAAGTTTAGGGTCACTTAGAAATTTCCTTATTTTTGAAAGAAAAGCAGTTTTTTTCCAATGAAGCTAACATTAAATGATTCAGAAATACACTCTATACATTGTTAATGTGGTAAATGACTATTCTAGCGGCAAACGTCTAGTTTGTAATGCAATATCTTCATAGGTGTATAGAGGCCCATTTCCAACAACCATCACTCCAGTGTACTTATGGTATTTTGTGTTCGCTAACTGTGTAAGAAGGCTAATAGATGGTTAAAATACCCTTTAAAACCCTTGTGCAAGTATGTTAACACAGCTGAAAACCGTTTGGTTGATTAGAGAAGCTATAAACCTGACCTTCCTTTGAGCTTGTTGAGAATCTGGAGCATTACATTTGTTGGTTCCATTAAACTCTCAAAATGGCCAAAAAAAAAGAACTTTCTTGTGAAACTCGACAGTCTATTCTTGTTCTTAGAAATGAAGGCTATTCCATGCGAAAAATTACCAAGAAACTGAAGAATTCATACAATGGTGTGTAGTACTCCCTTTAGAGGAGTGCACAAACAAGCTCTAACCAGAGAAGAAAGACAAGTGGGAGGCCCCGCTGCACAACTGAGCAACAAGACAAGTACATTAGAGTCTTTAGTTTGAAAAATTGACGCCTCACAGGTCCTCAACTGGCAGCTTCATTAAACAGTACACATTAAACGCCAGTGTCAACATCTACAGTGAAGAGGCGATTTGGGGATGCTGGCCTTCAGGGCAGATTGGCAAAACAAAAGCCATATTTAAGACTGGCTTAAATGAAAGGAAAAGATTAATATGGGCAAAAGAACACAGACATTGGACAGAGGAATATTGGCTTTTGTTTTGCCAATCTGCCCTGAAGGCCAGCATCCCCAAATCGCCTCTTCACTGTAGATGTTGACACTGGCGTTTAATGTGTACTGTTTAATGAAGCTGACAGTTGAGGACCTGTGAGGCGTCAATTTTTCAAACTAAAGACTCTAATGTACTTGTCTTGTTGCTCAGTTGTGCAGCGGGGCCTCCCACTTGTCTTTCTTCTCTGGTTAGAGCTTGTTTGTGCACTCCTCTAAAAGGAGTACTACACACCATTGTATGAATTCTTCAGTTTCTTGGTAATTTTTCGCATGGAATAGCCTTCATTTCTAAGAACAAGAATAGACTGTCGAGTTTCACAAGAAAGTTCTTTTTTTTTGGCCATTTTGAGAGTTTAATGGAACCAACAAATGTAATGCTCCAGATTCTCAACAAGCTCAAAGGAAGGTCAGGTTTATAGCTTCTCTAATCAACCAAACGGTTTTCAGCTGTGTTAACATACTTGCACAAGGGTTTTAAAGGGTATTTTAACCATCTATTAGCCTTCTTACACAGTTAGCGAACACAAAATACCATAAGTACACTGGAGTGATGGTTGTTGGAAATGGGCCTCTATACACCTATGAAGATATTGCATTACAAACTAGACGTTTGCCGCTAGAATAGTCATTTACCACATTAACACTGTATAGAGTGTATTTCTGAATCATTTAATGTTAGCTTCATTGGAAAAAAACTGCTTTTCTTTCAAAAATAAGGAAATTTCTAAGTGACCCTAAACTTTTGACCGGTAGTGTAGGTATATATTATTACATATTATATAATTATTCATATATGGAAACATCATTTTTAAGCTAAATAAGTTCAAGTTATGTGCAAATTAATTTCCACATGTAGTATTATTGGAGTCAAATCTTTTTTTGTATGGATATCCAGATACCCTTCATAGACATGTCACAATTCCTCCTATCAGAGTGTCTGAACGCAGTGAATGACAGTTTTGCCGTCCCATCTAGGGCAGGGGCATGCTGAGCAGTCAGTATGGTCCCATCGGATTCTGGGGCATGCTGAGCTGTCAGTGTCTTGAGTGACAGTTTAGCTGTCCATTCAGGGTCGGGGTGTGCCGGGGATTCATCCATGTGTCTTCTTCTTGGAGTAATTACCTGTCTATTCAGCCAGCTCTCTTGCTTAGGTTACTGCCAACTGTAGCTTTGCTCATGAGGTGTGTGTGCTTAGTCTGTGCTCTTTGTCTTGTATTCTGATCTTTGTTGCTCAACCTTGGATTTGCCTTTGACCATACGTTTGCCTAGCACTTTTGTCATGATCCTCTAATTTCTTGGAATTCTGACTACGTTTTTGTCTCTCCCCTCTGTCTATGATGTACTCTTTTGGCTTTTGATCTTGGACTTCTTGACTACCCAGCCTCACGACTTGTCAGTGAGTAGTGACTAGTGTCACATTTATACAGATAAATAACACATTTCTGGCAGCCTGCAGCCACCAATATGCGGAATCTTACCCTCCCCATGTACATTAGACTAATGTCAGAAGAACTCAACGTTATCCACTGATTTTCTGGACACTCTAATGTGTACGGGGCACCAGCCAACTGATTGTTGGGGGAGATGTCCATCGGTCATGTCCAATTTCAGACTGGTAAATTGCTTTGTTCTAAAGGAGATAAGCCACTGGTGACTTTCTCATAGAGAACACAGGAGTGCTTGGCTGAGCGAATTCTTACGGGAAAATAGCTGTCGGCCAAACTATTGGCTGAAGCATCATTTGGCTGGCAGCCTTCTGATATGCATCAGGTCCTTTAGGCACTACAATAGGCGACGTTCAGAAGTTCAGTATTTGGTCAGTATTTCTAAGCTACAACCAGGTGAGGAACAATCAGAGGAAAAGTATAATAGAAACAAGTTACCACTTCTGTATTTATCACACACTCCTGGTTTTAAGGATATTTATTAAAGGTTAAGTTTTAGCACCACAACCCCCTTTAAAATACAATAAGAAGCAAAATACTCAGGCACATTGTTGTATCCCCAAGTCATTGTCACTTATCAAACAGCAAACTGTTCACCTGTAAAATCAAATAAATGTTTAATAAAGCAATAAAAAAAATATAATAAAACTTTATTTTTGCACCAAAGAAACTTTGCTTGACCTTCCTCTTAGCTATGTGCACACAAAGTTTATTTAAGGAGTTTATGGACCAGAAAGTGAACGGAAATTCTTCAAATCCTCCTTCAAAGCTCAAAAGTCCTCTCGGTGTCTTAAGAGAGAACATAGTAAAGAGACACCAGCAGAGCCACTTCAGAAAAAACTTTTTCCTCAATTTGCTTTGTGAGAGGAAACTCTGGCAGGTGTGACGCTATATTCAAATAACCACTTGGTGGAAACTTTCCAAGTGCTTCTCCAAATCTCAAAATTTCTTCAAATCTTGGAGTTTTTATTCAGTTTCTACTCTGAAAAATCAGCAGAAAGACTGTAGTGCCAATTCATTAAAGCATTTATGCCAGAAATCTGGTATAAATCACTTTGAAAAGTTGCAACAATTTTGCGCAATGCAGAACTGCGCAAATCTTTTTGCAATTCTTGGATTTTCACTCCAGCTTTTCCCAGCTCTATGAAAATAGGCAGAACTAGAATGCTGCAGCAGCTTGGCTAATTTATGACAAGTTTAGGCGTCCCTCTAAGGCTGTGTGCGCACGTTCAGGATTCTTTGCAGAAATTTCCTGAGAAAAAACGGACTTTTTCCCAGGAAGTCTGGATGCATTTTTATCACGGTTTTTGCGCGTTTTTACAGCGTTTTTTTCCTGAACATTCTAGGTCAATAATATAGAAATACGCAAATTTACCACAAAATTAATGAACATGCTGCGTTTTTTACCGCGATGTGTTTTTTTCGCGGAAATAAACGCACCATGTGCACAAAAAATTGCAGAATGCATTCTAATCATAGGATGCTTAATGCATGCGTTTTTTAAGCAAAAACGTGAAAAAAACGTGAAAAATCCTGAATGTGTGCACACAGCCTTAATGAATCAGGAGTGTCTAACTCCAGCACATGCACTCACCAAGATCAGCATGAAAATCGCCAGTCTTGATGAACTGGGGCATTCGTGTGCACACAGCCTTAGATTATCTGCAAACAAACTGTTTTTTGGAGGTTTTGGCACAGTTAGGCTCAAAAACACTTCTCAAAGACAGCTTAAGAAATCCACGGAAAATTATTTCTAATCATTTCTATGCAAAGTCCACTTTGTTGTTGAAATGAGGAGGTTGTTTCTAGCATTGTTTCCCAGAACAGCGTTTGAAAAATGAAGGATTGGAAAAAAAAAGTGCATGTTACCTCAAAGTGGATTCTGATGGAATCTGCTTCAAACTAGGCACTGTCAAATCAAAAGGCTGCAAAAAAACTCTCAAAACATTTTCAGGAAACCTTACAAAATTACTCCTACAAAAACTTTATAAAAAAAACTACTCCGGGGTCGTGGCCTGGCTTATGAAGGAGTGAGGACATGTGCTGCTTGACTCCCACTCCTGGCCAGGAGAAAAACGTCTGAATATCCATTTAAGCACCCAAACTACGTCTGATGGGTCCTAAGAGGCAAACGATGACCTCCATTAACCTTGGAACATAACTTTTGCACAATATCAAACGCTTTTTATCTTCGTCCCTGCTGATCAAAATCTCACAGGCCGCTTCCAAGATGGCGCCACCAAGGAGATCCTTGTGTCGTTTGACCTGGTGGCAATGTACAAGCCTGCAGGAACGGACATATCGATTCTACTCCGGGACATCAAAGTACAACATACCCCTCTCTCGCTCACCGCTTTCTCTCCATCAACCTCAGTAAGTTGTAAGCAGGTGACCAGATGCAATGAAGAGACGAGCACAAGGCGGGAACATTTAACAAAACTATTTATTGCTTCTGGTATGGTGGGAATCTGTGGAACTGGAGAATCGGTTTAACAACAGAAAACAACATAAACACAAGTTGATTATACAATGCACAATATACAATAAGTCTTACAGTTAAATCAGAATAATCTGAGAAGTCTCTTAAAGGGTTTTACTAGTGTCTCTTTGTCAGGGGTGGAACACCTGTTCCTGTGCTCGTCTTGGCACAATGGTCCTAGTGGGGTCACTGGGTAGTCCAGATAGGCTGCAAATCCTCCTAACAAAGTCTATCAAGCAGCGCTGAGCCTTCTTCGCCACAGTCCATCCCCGCCCAGACCGACCATTGTGTTTCCCTCCTATCACCGCAGGGGTCCTCCCCTGGTCAAAGTGTCCTCGAGGATCTTAGGTGCTTGACCGATGGCGGGTGTCTCCTGGGCCTACAGGAAAGAGGGCTGGGCTCCGGCTTCTGGCTGCCATCATCGGGCCTCAGTATTTTAACTGGCACTTATCGGGCATTTGGACATTGTCCGGTGCAGTCTTACATAGCAGCGATTCTGTTTCCAACTTCAGAGGAGAGTCCCCATCCCCTGCTGCAACAGATGGCATCTGAAAGCACAGCCACAGGCAGCCTTACCAACAGTATTACCCAAAGGAGCAAGGGTACACTCCTTAAATTGAGGGAACTGTGATCGCATCTCAGTGCCATACTCACCACAGAGGATATGGAAACATATCACTAGGTAGGAGAACTCTTATAAAAACAAAATTGCTTCACTCCAAACTGAGATCTAACACCTTGATTCAAAAACCTCTGGGACCGAAACAAAGGCAATGGGGCTTGAGGCTAAGCTGAATGCACATGAGGTGGAACTGACATCACATTCCTTGCAGCTACAGTATTGCCTGGATATAATAGATGAGGCAGAAAAGAGGGGGTGCAGGAATAATATCAGAGTGAGAGGACTCCTGAAGACAAAGGGGCACAATCAACTGGATTCCACACTCAGAATACTCTTCAACTCTGACATGGGGAAACACTAGGGATGAGCGAACGTGCTAGTTGATACTCGGATATCACTCAAGTATCTGGGTGATCGGCACTTGGCGAGCATTATCCGGTGTTCAATTTCAAACTCACATCTCTGCCCGCATGTTTGGCGCCTGTTACACAGCCAATAAGCATGTGGGTATTAACTGCACTTCATTGCAATGCTGTAGCCATCTTCATAGTAGCATTACTGTTATTGGATCGCCATATGACACAGTTTAATGAATCAGAGTTCTGTAGTGTTGATACTGGTGGTGAAGCTGAACCATCATACTAACAGTGCTTGTAAGGACTAATCTTGTGCTTTGCTGTTTGTATCAGACACATTCTGCATTTAGCCTAGGGAGGGAGAGAGAGTTGCAGGAGCTGGGAGAGTGGCTGAATACAGTCTCTAGGCGGGGATTAGGGCTTTGCAGTATGTTGCTAAATACAGTTGCGTGAAACTGCCCCTTCCTAATTTCCTATTCTTTTGCATGTTTGTCACAATTAAATGTTTCAGATCAACAAACAAATTTAAATATTAGACAAGGGTAACACAATCACAAAATTCAGTTTTTAAATAAAGGTCTTTATTATTAAAGGAAAAATGAAATCCAAACCTACAAGGTCCTGTGTGAAAAAGTAATAGTCCCCCTCCCTTAAAACATAAATTAACTTATCACATCTTTGGGAAGCTGAGTTCAAATTCACTAGCCACACCCATGCCTGATTGCTGCCATACCTGTTCTCAATAAAGAAATCACTTAACTAGAACCTGCCTGACAAAGTGAAGTAGACCAAAACATCCTCAAAAACTACAAATGATGCCGCAGTCCAAAGAAATTTTGAAACAAATAAGAAACAAAGTAATTGAGATCTATCAGTCTGGAAAAGGTTATCAAACCATTTGTGAAGCTTTGTAACTTCAGCGAACTACAGTGAGAGCCATTATCCACAAATGGCAAAAACATTGAACAATGGTGAACCTTCCCAGGAGTAGCAGGCCAACCAAAATTACCCCAAAAGTGCAGGGACGACTCATTCAAGAGGTGACAAAAGACCCCACAACAACATCCAAAGAACTGCAAGCCTCACTTGCCTCAGTTAAGGTCAGTGTTCATGACTCCACCATAAGAAAGAGACTGGGCAAAAATGGCCTGCATTACACAGAGTTCCAAGATGAAAACCACTGCTGAGCAATAAGAACATAAAGGCTCATTTCAATTTTGAAAGAAAACATCTTGATGATTCCCAAGACTCTTGGGAGAATATTCTGTGGACAGACAAGACAAAAATTGAACTTTTTGGAAGGTGTACATCCCATTATATCTGGCGTAGAAGCAACACAGCATTACAGAAAAGGAAAATCATACCAACAGTAAAATATGGTGGTGGTAGTGTGATGGTCTGGGGCTGTTTTGCTGCTTCAAGACATGGAAAACTTTCTGTGGTAAATGGAACCATGAATTATGCTATCTACCAAAAAATCCTGAAAGAGAATGTCCCGCCATCTGTTCGTGACTTCAAGCTAAAGCACACTTGGGTTATGCAGCATGACAATGATCCAAAACACACCACCCAGTCCACCTCTGAATTGCTTAAAGAAAACAAAATTAAGACTTTGGAGGTGCCTAGTCGAAGTCCTGACCTTAATCCTATTAAAATTCTGTGTCATGACTTTTAAAAGGAGATTCATGCTTGGAAACCCTCCAATGTGGATGAATTACAACAATTCTGCAAAGATGAGTGGGCCGAAATTCCTCCAGAGCTTTGTAAAAGACTTGTTGCAGTTGTTGCTGCTGAGAGTAACCTAACCAGTTATTAGGTTTAGGGAGCAAATACTTTTTTTTAATGTAAAAACTGCATTTTGTGTTTACTTGTGTTATCTTTGTCTAATATTTAAATTCGTTTGGTGATCTAAAACATTTAAGTGAGACAAATACGCAAAATAACAGGAAATCAGGGAAGGGGCAAACACTTTTTCACACAACTGTATATAGTTGCCGCAGTTGACCACATTTATTTGGGGAGTGAAAAAAATTGACTATACTGTCATCCATAGAGTATTACGTGCTCTGTGGTACATTTTGGCGTTATATAACAGTCCAAAAAAGCGTTGAAATTTTTTTCTGTATTTAATTCCTCATCTATATACTTCTACGTGCTCTGTGGTACATTTTGGTGGCATATAATACTCAAATAAAAGAGTTGAAACATTTGTATGGATTAAATTACTCACCAATAGAGTATTATGTGCTTGGCAGTACATTTTGGTGTCATATAACACTCCCAAAAAGCATTGAAACATTATTCTGGGTTCAATCATTCGTCCATATACTTTTACGTGCTTTCCGGTACATTTCGATGTTATATAACACTCCCAAAAAGAGTTGAAACATGTTTCTATATTCAGTTACTCATCCGAAGAGTATTATGCTCTCTGTGGTACATTTTGGTGTTATATAACACTCCCAAAAAGGATTGAAACATTTTTCTGTATTCAATTACTCATCAGTATACATTTCTGTGCTCTGTGGTACATTTTGGTGTTATATAACAGTCCAAAAAAGCGTTGAACATTTTTTATTCAATTCCTCATCCATATACTATTAGATGCTCTGTGGTACATTTTGGTGGCATATGGCTCTCCAGAAAAGCGTTTAAAAATTTTTCTGGATTCAGTTACTCAGCCATAAAGTATTATGTGCTTTGTGGTAGATTTCCTTGTTATATAACACTCCAAAAAGCGTTGAAACATTTTTCGGGATTCAATTACTCATCCATAGAGTATTATGTGCTCTGTGGTACTGTTACACTCTGTCCCCGTGCTGGCTCTGCACTCCGTCCTGGTCACTCACCTGCTCCTCTAGCTGTCCCTCTGCAGCAGTCTGCGCGCAGGCTGAGGTCTCCTGTCCCATCTGCTCCTCAGCGTCCTGTGTCCTCCTCCAGTTCCTGGCACGCTGCTAGCAGGCCTCCAGATAGATTGCTTAGGACGTGAGGCCGCGCCCACCGTCTCTCTTAAAGGGGCAGCGTGCATTTTTTGAAATAGCCAATTAACCAATGGCAGCGCACTCAGTACTATATCTGGTCACTCCACCATAAGGGGAGTGCCGGAGCAACGTGTTCTATCATTGCTACATCCGGTTCTGTTCCTGATCTGTTTGCGCTGGGTCTGCAGTCTCTGTGCTTCACTTATACTATTTGTCTCCACAGATCATTGCTAACCCGTATCTGGCTAACCTGGACAATCTCGGTTATTACTGACGCAAGTGTCATCCCGTTCCGCCATCAGCCATCCGTACCCGTGGACTGTGACAAGGTCACTGGAGCCAGCCTGCCACCATCCATTCTGGACCAGGACCTTACTCATCTCCGTCAAGAACCCTCCACGGTCTCTGTATATACCTGTTATCCTTTTGGTCCCTCTGGGACAGCTGCCACGTGTCCGGGGTCTAACTGGAGGTAGCACCTGTGTCCTCCGGGTATTCCATTCTGATCCTGTTCGAGGGGCCTTACTACGGGTACCCGGGCTCATTAGTCACGCCCCCTTCGGAGCCCCCCGGACCGCGGTCTCGAGGTTCCACATTAAAAAATAAAAACGAATGTGAACTTCACCATCTCTGCCTCCGCTTCCATTCGTTACAGGTACATTTCAGTGTTATATAACACTCTAAAAAAAAGTTTATTTTTTTTCTGTATTTAATTACTCGTTCATAGAGTATTACCTGCTTTATGGGTAACAAAGATGGCAGAATCCGTGACCGGAGGAATATCGGAGCCAGAGAAAGCTGGAGTGATAGTGGAGGTGGCAGAAGCCTGTGATCTGGAACCAGCTGCTTTCCCGAGACCACCAAGGCTCAAACCCAACCCGCAGTCTTCACCGCTGGAGTTCTTGTGTACTGCAGGCGGGAGAGGCAGGAACCAGGAACTGGAGAGCAGGCTGCGGGGCCTAGGCTGTTCGGAAGAGTCAAGGAGGTGAGCTAGGACAAGGGCTTGAGAAATGCTAGCGGAAGAGATTCAGAGATCCAAAGAACCAGATACTCTTTACAAAACCACACTAAGAACACTCTACAGTTGTCGGATCATGGCTCCATCACGAGGGACACAGATTTGACATTATACAGTTGACACAGAGAACGTCTTCGACTGGGTTGATTGTGGGTTCATGTCAGCTGTCCTTAGACAGATAGTCCTAGGCCCTCGTTTTCTCTCTCAGATCCTGTCCCTTTATATCTTGCCTACTGCAAAACTATGAGTCAGTGGGTCCCTATCCAGTCCCATACCTATACCTAATGGAATACTACAGGTGTGCCCTATGTCCCTCTCCTGTACGTTCTCCATTCAGCAATAATTACATTTATATGGGGACGTACAAAAACTAGGACAGCATGGAAAGTTCTGATTCGTCCTAAACATTTAGGGGGAGCTGGACTTGCGTACTTTAACGCCTACCATTCTGCTTCACTTCTTCTTACAGTTCTAGACTGGCATTTCCACAGATAAACCAAACAATGAGTTTCTATAGAACAACAGAGTATTAATACCCCCTTAAAACTTCTCCCCTGGATCACCCCAAATCATAGATAACACACAAAAAATGATTCTGAACTTCTCAGTACTTTCTTCAAGATATAGGATGTATTTATTAAGAGGTCAATGCCATCTAGACCATGTAGTCCCCTTACTCTGTTATTTGGTAACCCAGACTTGCCGTTTGGTTCTCAGAGAAATAAATTCCTGGTATGGAAGGCTTCATAAGATACGCAGTTCTTTCATGTGTTATCAGGTGCTCTTCCCTCTTTCAGAGACCTACGTGCTCCATTAATTAGATCTTGGAATAATAATAATTTCCACAATTTGATGTGATAAATAAAATGTTTCTTTGCTGAGATAATCTTATTAATGTGCCCCTGCTGTACTGTGTAATGTCTGTGTCTGACCGTACAGGAACATGATCTGATCATATCACAGCTCATGGGCAGAGGGGGAAGCAACAGAGTATATGGACAGTACTGTACAGCATGGGATCAGAGCTTGTTACTTTTGGAGTCCTTCCCCTCAAGCAATCATTCTGACTTAGAATATCTTAAACCAGGAGGGTAATAATGGTGTCTTGAGCTATGTCGAGGCATTGGAGAGGGATCTAGGCATGGAAATCTCATTAAAGGCTTTCCTGTTCTCTCATGTCTTTTGTGTGCAGAGCTCAGTGGAAAAATTTCAAGATACTCTTTAGGTGGTATCTATGCTCATCAAAACTGTATAATGTCAAGATCTTTCTTAACGTAACTGAGATTTGTTGACGCCGTGGAACCAACATAGGACAATGTCCCACATTTAGTGGAGCTTCGCCAATATTCAGCCTTTCTGGGGTAAAATTTTCCAGATCAGTAACTCTCTAAGTCGTCACAACGTGGCTAAAAGTCCTAAAGTTGCCCTCTTTCCATTCTTCCTGCCTTACAGCCGACAGTTATTCCACGCCATTGGTGGACCTCCACCACTCCTTTAGTACTGGAATGGCAGCAGGAAACATTATTCCTTTATGTGATGGACAACCTTTCAGCTAAAAACAGGAAATTCTGGCAGATATGGCACCAATGGTTCTTCCATTTAGGAATTCGGATAACTTCCATACCCTTTTTTCCTAGTGGTTTCTCTTCTCGCCCCCATTTCTTTTTCTTCAACCACACACTCTCCCTCCCCACTTTTTTTTTTTTTTTTACTTTTAATATCACGGTTGGATGAACCATGTACTGAGAAGCAATGTACGATATTACTCTATCGCATATTCATAATTTGATGGTCCTGTGTGACTTACTGTTATTTGCTTACTAGATGGTGGCCCGATTCTAATGCATCGGGTATTCTAGAATATGTATATAGTTTATTTATGAAGATTTAAGAATAATGCAAACTCAAACTGAACATGGACAAAAACAGAATTCATCATCTTTCCCCCACCTCATGCTACCCCTCCACCAGATCTATCCATCAATGTCAATGGCTGCTCACTTTCCCCAGTCCCGCATGCTCGGTGCCTTGGGGTGATCCTCAACTCTGCCCTCTCTTTCAAACCACATATCCAAGCCCTCGCCACCTCCTGCTGCCTCAAACTCAAAAATATTTCCCGGATCCACACATTCCTCAACCATGAAACCACAAAAACACTAGTGCACGCCCTTATCATCTCCCGCCTCGACTAGTGCAACCTCCTACAGTCTGGCCTCCCCTCTAGCACTCTAGCACCACTCCAGTCCATCCTACACTCTGCTGCCCGACTAATCCACCTGTCTCCCCGCTATTCCCCAGCCTCCCCCTTATGCCAGGTGCTTCACTGGCTTCCTATTGCCCAGAGGCTCCAGTTCAAAACCCTAACCATGACATACAAAGCCATCCACAACCTTTCTCCTCCATACATCTGTGACATGGTCTCCCGCTACCTACCCACACGCAACCTTCGATCCTCTCAAGATCTCCTTCTCGAACTCCCCCCTCATCTTTTCTTCCCACAACCGCATACAAGACTTCTCCCGGGCTTCCCCCATACTCTGGAACTCCCTGCCAAAAAACATCAGACTTTCACCAACAACGGAAACCTTCAAGAAGAACCTGAAGACCCACCTTTTCCGACAAGCCTACAGCCTGCAATGATTCTCAGTCTACTGAACCATCGCACGACCAGCTCTACCCTTTCCTAGTGTATCCTCACCCATCCCTGTAGACTGTGAGCCCTCGCGGGCAGGGTCCTCTCTCCTTCTGTACTTGTGTGTCCCTTGTCTAGCACACGTTTATTGTACCTGTCTACATTTTCACTTTTCATATGAAAAGCGCCATGGAATAAATGGCGCTATATAAATGTATAATAATAATAATAATGAATGCACAGGATTTTCCAGGTAAAATATATACATTATCATTAAATGTTATTGCTCATAGAACTTAATACAAATTAACGAAATTATTAAACAGATCATCAAAATATATGTCAGCACCCACCGCAGCACACACATATCGTGCCATCACGCTGCAATAATTATTTCCAACTCCATTTGCTAATTTTCCCCTCCATTTGCGCTCTAACAGTCCCTGTGACAGTCCCTGTGATGTTGCTAAGGCCGAAGTCGGGTATCCAAGGGGCGTGCCCGCACCACTCCCCCAGCAACACCCACATCCAATCCAGAGGCAGCTGACCAATCAACCAATCAGCGACGCGGGATTTCCGTTACAGACAGACAGAATTACACGATTATATAGTACATGTTACTGTGTATTACCTCATGTCACTGTGTATTACCTCATATTACTGTGTATTACCTCATATTACTGTGTATTACCTCATCACTGTGTATTACCTCATGTTACCGTATATTACCTCATATTACCTCATGTTACCTGTGTATTACCTCATATTACTGTGTATTACCTCATATTACTGTGTATTACCTCATGTTACTGTATATTACCTCATTTTACTGTGTATTACCTTATGTTACTTATGTATTACCTCATGTCACCTGTGTATTACCTCATGTCACTGTGTATTACCCGTGTTCAGTAAACGTGACAGAAGTACATCAGGCACTGTAACTGACAAAACATGTTCAGTACATCATGGGCAGTTGATGAGTCACATGACCACATGGGCAGAGTTAGCCCTGCGTTGCTGATTGGCCGCGGCCGGGCCAATCAGTGACGCGGGATTTCCTGGACAGACAGACACGACAGGATAAGACGATTATATAAGTAGATTGTTAAAAACTTCATAAAAACTGTTTCAACATAAAAAAACTGCTCCATTTTCTGGAACCGGCGTTGGCTTGAAAAATGTGATGTTTTTGAATGTTTCAAATAACTCTGTGCGAGACTGAAAGAGAGAGAGCCATGTATATGTGCAGACTCCAACAAATAATCGTATAAGGATCCAAAAAGGATAGATTCCCCTTAGGGTATGTGCACATGATATCTTTTTCAGAGAGATTCTGCTGCAACTGGTCTGAAAGAGCCCCAAAAAAGACGCCAAAAAGAATGAACGTATGCACAGCAATGTTAAAACAACTTGCTGCACATATGTCTGTTCACATACACCAAATGTTAAAACAATAAAAAGGCTGCAATATGTGATTTGCTGTACCTTGAGAGGCCAAAATCTGAAACTTTTACGGTGCCGTTTTCAGCAACTAAACAGTTCCTGGCAGCCTGTAAAAAAAATCAGAAATGAGGTCATTGGCGGTTCTATAATTTTCTTTTGTGCAATGTCACAATTTTTTATTAAAAGTGTATTCCGATTTCAAACATTCATGGCTAAATGGGAATACCTGTCTTTATGCAGCGCTGTGCTGGTTCACCAGTTACAAAAATAGCCTTAGGTTACGTGCAGCAAAGTCTTTTTTAGGCAGATTCCATTGAGAACCCAGCTGTAAACGTGCCGCTAACCTGCCGCAAAAAATGAACATAATGCACAGCAATGTAAAAATGTCATTGCTGTGCACATGTTCCAGCTTTCGTTACTCCTTTTAACTGAGTTATGTTTCAGGAAGCTATGAAGTGGTTAAACGTAGCATGTTCATTTTCTAGGCGACTTCTGACTCGAAGCTGCTCGCAAGTAATAGTAAAAATTACAGAAAATGAAGACGCCACAAAATGACGGCAAAACTACGAGTGAAGCAACTTCATGAAAAAGACAGCCGGCTTTTTCCTTCAGTGACGATGCCTAGGAAAATCTTTATGGGTGCTCCGGCATCTTAAAAATGTCGTGTGCACATGCCCTTAAGCTATGGAGTCTTTATGCTGAGTTTTTGGAACAGAATCTGAGCAGAGCCTCCATGTTTTTGAGGAAATATGAGTTTTAGGCCAGTGTCACACTTGCAAGTGTGACACCGGCCTTAGAGAAGGATCTGGAGACTTGGTCCTTTTGGAAGTGCATTGAGCTGCAGGTTGGATTGGTGCTGAGGGGGGAAAAAAATCTCTTTAAATCTTCTGCCTTAGCGAGTGTGAACGAGCTGAGTGTGACTGGAGCGTAAGTGCGAATGGTGGTAAGTGTGTGACTTGTGATTCAGTGACTTTGGATTCAGGGAGTTACAAGGGAGGAAATACTGAATTGCTGTTATATTTTATTAATACTTTTTATTTATTTTTACTTATCTTTGCTGTCTGGTGAAATCCCCATTAGATATGTGCTCCACTATTGCCAATGCCATCCAGTGTACATCTTGCCACATGTATGCAGTCCTTGAACAGCCGGTCGAGGGTGCATACTGCTGTGCGAGATGTGAGCACGTTGTGCATTTGGAAGCCCAAATACTGGATCTAAATGTGCAGCTGGCAACACTGAGATCCATAGACAATATGGAAAGGAGTCTGCTGCTCACTGAGCAGATGCTCAATGGGATAGATGAGGGGGATGCTAGGGTGGAGCTGCAGGACAGTGAGGCAGCAAGCTGGGTGACAGAAAGCGGGGTAGAGGGAAGAGCGCCAGGGAGGCTAGTCCTGATCTGGCACATCCCAATAAGTTTGCTAAGTTGGCAGATGAGGGGAGTGTCAGTACAGGGGTCGCACTGCTGCAGCAAGGCATGTCCTCTGAAAGCCGGAGGAGTGACTGCTCCAGTAAGGGGGGAATTAGGAGAGCAGGGCAGGCCAGACAGGTGCTGGTAGTGGGGGACTCAATTATTAGGGGAACAGATAGGGCAATCTGTCACAAAGACAGGGATCGTCGAACAGTGTGCTGCCTACCTTGCGCTTGAGTCCGAAACATCGCTGGTCAGGTTGACAGATTACTAGGAGGGGCTGGTGAGGACCCAGCAGTCATGGTGCACATTGGCACAAATGACAAAGTTAGAGGTAGGTGGAAGGTCCTTAAAGATGATTTCAGGGAATTAGGCTGCAAGCTTAAAGCAAGGACCTCCAAGGTGGTATTTTCTGAAATACTGCCTGTACCACGTGCCACACCAGAGAGGCAACGGGAGATTAGGGAGGTTAATAAGTGGCTCAGGAATTGGTGTAAGAAGGAGGGGTTTGTGTTCCTGGAGAACTGGGCCGACTTCTAAGTTGGCTACAGGTTATATGCTAGGGACGGGCTGCACCTCAATGGGGAGGGTGCAGCTGTGCTGGGGGAGAAAATGGCTAGAAGGTTGGAGGAGTGTTTAAACTAGGGACTGGGGGGAGGGTATTCATTTTATAAGAGGGGAAGATAGTGACCTGGGCATTAATGAAGAAATTGGGGGGTGGGGTTAGAACAGGTAGGACTGTATGGAAGAATAGAGGTACAGAGAGATACACAAAGTGCATGTATACTAATGCCAGAAGCCTCACCAACAAAATGGCGGAATTAGAATTAATTTTGTTGGAACATAATTATGACATGGTGGGGATATCTGAGACTTGGCTGGATGAGAGCCATGACTGGGCGGGTAATTTACAGGGCTATAGTCTGTTCAGAAATGACCGTAAAAATAAGCGAGGGGGGGGGTGTGTGTTTATATGTAAAATCATCCTTAAAACCCATCCTGCGTGATATCTGTGAATCTAATTAAGATGTAGAGTCTCTGTGGGTGGAGATTAGGGGAGGGGGGAAAAATAGTAAATTACTGATAGGGGTTTGTTATAAGTCTCCAAAAATGATGGTAGCAACAGAGAATATCCTCGTAAAGCAAATAGATGAAGCAGCGACTCAAGGAGAAGTCATTATTATGGGGGACTTCAACTACCCTGAAATACATTGGGGAACAGAAACCTGCAGTTCCAGTAAAGGTAATAAGTTTCTGACAACTATGAGAGACAATTACCTTTCACAACTAGTTCAGGACCCAACAAGAGGGGGGGCACTGCTAGACCTAATATTATCCAACAGGCCAGACCGCATATCAAATATAAGGGTTGGGGGTCACTTGGGTAATAGTGATCACAAAATAATAAGCTTTCATGTATACTTTAATAAGATGTGTAGTCGAGGGGTTACAAGGACACTAAACTTCAGGAAGGCAAATTTCCAACGGATGAGAGATGATCTTGGTGCAATAAACTGGGACGATATCCTGAGACATAAAAATACACAAAGAAAATGGGAGACGTTTATTAGCATCCTGAATAGGACCTGTGCACAGTATATACCCTATGGGAATAAACATGCTAGAATTAGGAGGAAACCACTATGGCTAAATAGAGCTGTAAGGGGCGCAATAAGGGACAAAAAGAAAGCGTTTAGGGAATTAAAGCAAGTAGGTAGTGATGAGGCATTAAATAAATACAGAAGATTGAATAAATTCTGTAAAAAGCAAATCAAGACAGCAAAGAATGAGGCAGAGAGACTCATTGCCAGAGAAAGTAAAAATAATCCCAAAATATTCTTTAACTACATAAATAGTAAGAAACTAAAAAATGATAGTGTTGGTCCCCTTAAAAATAGTCTGGGTGAAATGGTGGATGAGGATGAGGAAAAAGCCAATATGCGAAATTACTTTTTTTCAACTGTATTTACACAAGAAAATCCCATGACAGATAACATGATCAGCGATAAAAAATTTTCTCCATTAAATGTCACCTGCTTAACCCAGCAGGACGTACGGCGGCGTCTAAAAATCACTAAAATTGACAAATCCCCGCCCCGGATGGGATACACCCCCGAGTACTGCAGGAATTAAGTACAGTCATAGATAGCCCTTTGTTTTTAATTTTTAAAGATTCCATAATAACGGGGTCTGTACTACAGGACTGGCGTATAGCAAATGTGGGGCCAATATTCAAAAAGGGGGCAAAAACTGAACCTGGAAATTATAGGCCATTGAGCTTAGCATCTACTGTGGGTAAAATCCTGGAGGGTTTTTTAAGGGATACTATACTGGAGTATCTGAAGCTGAATAACCTCATGACCCAATATCAACATGGGTTTACGAGGGACCGTTCCTGTCAGACTAATCTGATGAGTTTCTATGAAGAGGTAAGTTCCGGACTGGACCAAGGGAACGCAGTGGACGTGGTGTTCATGGACTTCTCAAAAGCTTTTGATACAGTGCCACACAAAAGGTTGATACATAAAATGAGAACAATGGGGATAGGGGAAAATATGTGTAAGTGGGTTAAGATCTGGCTCAGGGATAGGAAACAAAGGGTGGTTATTAATGGAGCACACTCGGTCTGGGTCAAAATTAGCAGTGGGGTACCACAGGGGTCAGTATTCGGGCCGCTTCTCTTTAACATATTTATTAATGACCTTGTAGGGGGCATACAGAGTAGTATTTCAATATTTGCAGATGACACTAAACTCTGCAGGGTAATAAATACAGAGGAGGATAATTTTATATTACAGGAGGATTTATGTAAACTAGAAGCTTGGGCTGATAAATGGCAAATGAGCTTTAATGGGAATAAATGTAAGGTCATGCAGTTGGGCAAAACAAACAAGATGTATAATTATGTGTTAAATTGTAAAACACTGGGCAAAACTGTCACTGAAAAAGACATGGGTGTATGGGTGGACGACAAACTCACATTTAGTGGCCAGTGTCAGGCAGCTGCTGCAAAGGCAAATAAAATAATGGGATGCAATAAAAGAGGCATAGATGCTCATGAGGAGAACATAATTTTACCTCTATACAAGTCACTAGTGCGACCACAGTAAGGCTATGTGCACACATTGTGGATTGTTAGCATTTTTGCCGCGTTTTTTCGTGGCGAAAACGCGGTAAAAACGCTTACACAACGCAACCCTGCGTGTTTTTCCACGGCGGAATCACATTGTGGAAAAATACACCGCATGCTCATTCTTTTTGCGGAATCGCAGCGATTCAGCCGCCATAGGAATGCATTGTACAGCTTACTTTCGGCATGTGGCTATGCCCACCATGCGCAAAGTGAGCCGTTCAAGTGCGGATGGTACCCAGGGTCTGGAGGAGAGGAGACTCTCCTCCAGGCCCTGGGTACCATATCCCTTTTAAAACAATAATTAAAATAAAAAAATCATGATATTCTCACCTTCCGGCGGCCCCCGCAGCTTTCCGGCTCCTCAGGACACTCCCGGCAACTCCCGTTCCCAGGGATGCCTTGCGACAATGACCCTAGATGAAGTAGAGGTCTCACGTGATGCTACGTCATCTGGGGTCATTGTCGCCAGGCGTCACTGGGAACGAGAGTTGCCAGGAGCATCGCGAGGACAAGGAAGGCTGCGGGGGCCGCCGGAAGGTGAGAATATCACGATTTTTATTTTTTTTAATTATTTTTAACATTATATCTTTTTACTATTGATGTAGTATAGGCAGCATCAATAGTAAAAAGTTGGTCACCCTTGTCAAACACTATGTGTGACCAACCTGTCAATCAGTTTTCCAATCGATGCTACAGATCGCTTGGAAAACGCTAGCATTCTGCAAGCTAATTACGCTTGCAAAACGCTAGTTTTTAGCGGGAATACGCATACCAATTAAAATGCGTATTTCCCGCGGCAGGGAGTGGCGGGATTATCGCGGAAATTTCCGCAGCAATTCCAAATGTGTGCACATAGCCTTAGAATACTGTGTACAGTTCTGGTCTCCGGTGTATAAGAAAGACATAGCTGAACTGGAGCGGGTGCAGAGAAGAGCGACCAAGGTTATTAGAGAACTGGGGGTCTGCAATACCAAGACAGGTTATTACACTTGGGGTTATTTAGTTTGGAAAAACGAAGGCTTAGGGGTGATCTTATTACAATGTATAAATATATGAGGGGACAGTACAAAGACCTTTCTAATGATCTTTTTACTCTTAGACCTGTGACGGGGACAAGGGGGCATCCTCTACGTCTGGAGGAAAGAAGGTTTAGTCATAATCACAGACGCAGATTCTTTACTGTAAGAGCAGTGAGACTATGGAACTCTCTACCGTCTAATGTTGTAATGAGTGATTCCTTACTAAAATTTAAGAAAGGACTGGATGCCTTTCTTGAAAATATTCATATGTAGTAAAAAATGCCTACAAATATGATACCTCCACAAATATACTCCAAATAAAGAAAAAAAGAGGTTTTTCAATCATAAAAAATAAAAATTTTATTTGATAATCATATAAAATTAATATTAAAATACACAATATAAATACATATACAGAAATGGGGACTACAAAATGCAACAGAATATACAAATCAGACCTAATAGGGGTATAAAGGAATTTAAATGGGGCTAGATGAAGTACTATACATGAGAAAAAATGCTGCTGCTAAAGAGCGATACCCATATCTGCTATAAAATGCAGCATAATATTATCCTCCATAGAAAAAAGAAGCCCTCAAATTATCATCAACATATATCCAGCTTATATTTATAAAGTCAAATGGCTCTTTAATATCATGTGGCTAAAGAAATAAGCGTGGTGCTCTGCAAAAGTGCTTTATTAAATATGTATCCATGTATTCAGGCCCATGAAGCAGATATTGCATAGATATATACTAAACAACGCTCACAATCAACAGAATCCAATGCTGGTGATATGCTGTCATACCTCAATATAGGCTGCAGCAGCCCTGACGCGCGTTTCGCTAGTCACTTCTTCCAGAGGGGACGTGCTATTCAGGTTACCTCTGAGTGTGTTTATATACAGGTGTAATTAGCGTTTTTGGCAGCTGTGAGGTCGCGTCCCTGCTGACGTGCAATATTCACGCTGCCATTAGCTAACGTCACGTGATGCCCAGCTGCTTTCCTGCCTGACACGCCAGAGCAGGAAGCATATGTGGACAGCAGCGCGGACGCTCGCCATGGCAGCACGATGCATGCTGTCATAGATATCGCGCCCTGCTGACGCGCAGTGTTCGCGTCACCATTAGCCGGCGTCACGTGACGTCCAAATGCTTCCTTGCTCGACGCGTCAGAGCAGGAAGCTTGAATGGGCGCACAGCAAACGCGTTGCCATGGCAGCGCGATACAGGCTGTCATAAAGGACGGTATCACATACACATCATACAATATATTATAATTAATCAAAAATTAAGAAATAAGCCAATATCACATCATATATGCCAGCAAAGAGAGGGAATATTTGCATAATTCTTTAGCCATATAATGTACATAAACGTTTAGTTCATATATCATAAATCCCAACAAATAATACATGAATGTGCACAGAAAAAAATGTGAATATACAATAAAATATAAGTAATAATTTAATATAAATTCATTATTAATAATTCATAAATAAGAATCCTAATTAATTAATATAAAAAGTGAAAATTAAATAATATATGCATATCTCCCTATAATATATGTGATCTAAAAATATATAATGTTAGAATAAAAAAGTGATTAATAATAAATTAATATAAAGAGCCAACAAAAAAAATATATATAAAAGTGCTAAATCGTGCGTGCCAAATTGTACATAAATAAATATAAACAATAAAAAACTAATATCATAATATCATTAATATGGCAATATTTCATCTTTTTCGTCTCTCCTTCCTCCATCCGATAAACAAAAGGGGGTAAATACGACATCCAGATCCACGCCTCACAGCCGACTCCAAGTTATGCACAAGGTAAGTAATGGTTATAAAGCATCAATAAGGCATCATATGTATATATAGAATCTAAAATTATAAAAATAAAGAATTAAAATCAAGAAAAATCTAATTAAAAAAACATATCAGAAGATATATATCAAAACGACAATCACCACACCCAAAAAGCAACTATATATAATCGATATGATAATTAATTACCCAGGTATATTCCAACTAGATACAGACTTAGATTAACACATGAAATGCCGGAGAACAAAAAGTCAGAAAAACGTATCTCTAAAAATAAAAATAATGTGGTACAATAATAAATTTATACCTTTTTAGAGATACGTTTTTCTGACTTTTTGTTCTCCAGCATTTCATATATATAATCGATATGTCAAAGAAAAGGAGCATAACTTAAAATCTCATTAAGTCCCGCTGGTTGTACTGATTGCACTTTGGAAATCCAGCGGGCCTCCAATGCGCAAGTGTCTTCCTCCAATTGCCTCCTCGTATGTCAATATGCACCTTATCTACAGGTCCTTCTCAAAAAATTAGCATATAGTGCTAAATTTCATTATTTTCCATAATGTAATGATTACAATTAAACTTTCATATATTTTAGATTCATTACACACCAACTGAAATTTGTCAGGTCTTTTATTGTTTTAATACTGATGATTTAGCATACAACTCCTGATAACCCAAAAAACCTGTCTCAAAAAATTAACATATTTCAACCGTCCAATAAAATAAAAGTGTTTTTTAAAAACAAACAAAAAAACCATCAAATAATAATGTTCAGTTATGCACTCAATACTTGGTCGGGAATCCTTTTGCAGAAATGACTGCTTCAATGCGGCGTGGCATGGAGGCAATCAGCCTGTGACACTGCTGAGGTGTTATGGAGGCCCAGGATGCTTCGATAGCGGCCTTAAGCTCATCCAGAGTGTTGGGTCTTGCGTCTCTCAACTTTCTCTTCACAATATCCCACAGATTCTCTATGGGGTTCAGGTCAGGAGAGTTGGCAGGCCAATTGAGCACAGTAATACCATGGTCAATAAACCATTTACCAGTGGTTTTGGCACTGTGAGCAGGTGCCAGGTCGTGCTGAAAAATGAAATCTTCATCTCCATAAAGCATTTCAGCCGATGGAAGCATGAAGTGCTCCAAAATCTCCTGATAGCTAGCTGCATTGACCCTGCCCTTGATGAAACACAGTGGACCAACACCAGCAGCTGACATGGCACCCCACACCATCACTGACTGTGGGTACTTGACACTGGACTTCAGGCATTTTGGCATTTCCTTCTCCCCAGTCTTCCTCCAGACTCTGGCACCTTGATTTCCGAATGACATGCAAAATTTGCTTTCATCAGAAAAAAGTACTTGGGACCACTTAGCAACAGTCCAGTGCTGCTTCTCTGTAGCCCAGGTCAGGCGCTTCTGCCGCTGTTTATGGTTCAAAAGTGGCTTTACCTGGGGAATGCAGCACCTGTAGCCCATTTCCTGCACACCGCCTGTGCACGGTGGCTCTGGATGTTTCTACACCAGACTCAGTCCACTGCTTCCTCAGGTCCCCCAAGGTCTGGAATCGGTCCTTCTCCACAATCTTCCTCAGGGTCCGGTCACCTCTTCTCGTTGTACAGCATTTTCTGCCACATTGTTTCCTTCCAACAGACTTCCCATTGAGGTGCCTTGATACAGCACTCTGGGAACAGCCTATTTGTTGAGAAATTTCTTTCTGGGTCTTACCCTCTTGCTTGAGGGTGTCAATGATGGCCTTCTTGACATCAGTCAGGTCGCTAGTCTTACCCATGATGGGGGTTTTGAGTAATGAACCAGGCAGGGAGTTTTTAAAAGCCTCAGGAATCTTTTGCATGTGTTTAGAGTTAATTAGTTGATTCAGAAGATTAGGGTAATAGGTCGTTTAGAGAACCTTTTCTTGATATGCTAATTTTTTGAGACAGGTTTTTTGGGTTATCAGGAGTTGTATGCCAAAATCATCAGTATTAAAACAATAAAAGACCTGACAAATTTCAGTTGGTGTGTAATGAATCTAAAATATATGAAAGTTTAATTGTAATCATTACATTATGGAAAATAATGAAATTTAGCACTATATGCTAATTTTTTGAGAAGGACCTGTATACCCTTAACCTTAAGGAGCTTAGCATCACAATTATAATGCATTTTGAAATGCCTGGGTATAGATTTCAAAGTAGCATAATCATCCTCATCAGCAGCCTTCTCAATGTCATGGAAATGCTCTCTTACTCTAATTTTTAGGGGTCTAGAGGTAAGCCTATATACTGTAGATCTTAGGGCAAGGGCATCTGGCGTAATAGATAACACCTATGGTTTCACATGTTATATTTTGAGTGATGTTATATTGTTTTTTACCATCACTAGCCAACGAGGATATTCAAAAAGAAGCATCAGGAAGGGGTTCAATAGAGCCAAGAGGATGAATAGTAGAAATGAACTGTTGCAGGGAAGATTGGATACTAAAGATGAGTCCAAAGTGAGATTTATAAGCTGACTATAATCGGCAATGGATTAAAATGAAGGAGGCCCTAAATCAATACTGGCCTATTTTGCAAATGGATCGTACCCTTGCCAAATATATCCCGGCGCAACCATCAATTGTATATAGATGGGCACCTAATCTTAGGAACATTTTGGTCCACAGCCATTATGCAGATCCACAACCGAAAGAAAGATTTCAAACTCAGGGACCCAGATGGGGATTTTATCCCTGTGGAAAATGTGTTGCATGCCCTAATATGACGCAGGCGTACACCTTCATGGCTAGTGATGGTAAAAAAACAATATAACAATGCTACTTTGAAATCTATACCCAGGCATTTCAAAATGCATCATAATTGTGATGCTAAGCTCCTTAAGGTTAAGGGTATAGATAAGGTGCATATTGACATACGAGGAGGCAATTGGAGGAAGACACTTGCGCATTGGAGGCCCGCTGGATTTCCAAAGTGCAATCAGTACAACCAGCGGGACTTAATGAGATTTTAAGTTATGCTCCTTTTCTTTGACATATCGATTATATATAGTTGCTTTTTGGGTGTGGTGATTGTCGTTTTGATATATATCTTCTGATATGTTTTTTTAATTAGATTTTTCTTGATTTTAATTCTTTATTTTTATAATTTTAGATTCTATATATACATATGATGCCTTATTGATGCTTTATAACCATTACTTACCTTGTGCATAACTTGGAGTCGGCTGTGAGGCGTGGATCTGGATGTCGTATTTACCCCCTTTTGTTTATCGGATGGAGGAAGGAGAGACGAAAAAGATGAAATATTGCCATATTAATGATATTATGATATTAGTTTTTTATTGTTTATATTTATTTATGTACAATTTGGCACGCACGATTTAGCACTTTTATATATATTTTTTTGTTGGCTCTTTATATTAATTTATTATTAATCACTTTTTTATTCTAACATTATATATTTTTAGATCACATATATTATAGGGAGATATGCATATATTATTTAATTTTCACTTTTTATATTAATTAATTAGGATTCTTATTTATGAATTATTAATAATGAATTTATATTAAATTATTACTTATATTTTATTGTATATTCACATTTTTTTCTGTGCACATTCATGTATTATTTGTTGGGATTTATGAATAATGAACTAAACGTTTATGTACATTATATGGGCTAAAGAATTATGCAAATATTCCCTCTCTTTGCTGGCATATATGATGGATATTGGCTTATTTCTTAATTTTTGATTAATTATAATATATTGTATGAGTGTATTATACCGTCCTTTTTTGACAGCCTGTAATCGCGCTGCATGGCAACGCGTTTGCTGTGCCGCCCATTCAAGCTCCTGCTCTGACGCGTCGAGCAAGGAAGCATTTGGACGTCACGTGACGCCGGCTAATTGACGCGAAATGCGCGTCAGCAGGCGCGATATCTATGACAGCATGCATCGTGCTGCCATGGCGACCTCCGCGCTGCTGTCCACACATGCTTCCTGCTCTGGCGTGTCAGGCAGGAAAGCAGCTGGGCATCACGTGACGTTACTAATGGCAGCGCGAATATTGCACGTCACAGGGACGCGACCTCACAGTGCCAAAAACGCTAATTACACCTTATATAAACACACTCAGAGGTAACCTGAATAGCAAGTCCCCTCTGAAGAAGTGACTAGCGAAACGCGCGTCAGGGCTGCTGCAGCTATATTGAGGTATGACAGCATATCACCAGCATTGGATTCGTTGATTGTGAGCGTTGTTTAGCATATATCTATGCAATATCTGCTTCATGGGCCTGAATACATGGGTGAGACAGTGAAGGAATATGTGGTGAATGAGGTGTATATTTCACCTAAGACCTTGCTGACTGGTATGAGCGAAATGTGTGCCTTTGTAAACCTGGTGGTAAAGAAAGGTCCCCTACACCTGCCATTCAGTACACGCTTGCAGCTCAGACCTGAATCCACTCAGGTGTTGATTAGGAAGCCAGAAGTGGGTGCTTGTGAGCACAGTCAGAGAGCTCATTCAGTCTGGACAAGGGTCCAGACACAGAAGGTGTCTCCAAGAGTGGGGGCGGTCTTTAGCCCGACACAGGGAGGTGTCCTGGCACAAGGGAACAGTCTCTAAGAGGTGAGCTACTCAGTCTGGTGCAGGAAGTACCCCGGACACAGGAGTAGTCGCAGTGAGAATCCGTCGAATAGCGACTGAATAGGAGGTGACCTCTCTCAAGACTGGACATTGAGTTGCCTTCGGACATAAAGAGGAGTGTCTGTGAAACTCCATACTGGTAACAATATGTATATGTGTTTTTGGGCACAGACTGGTAGAGTCTGGTCCCGATAAGGGGGCCATCTATCTAAGTGTAATTTAGTGGCTAGACAAGCCCAGTTTTCTGTTTAATGATTTGTTTTTATCTGTGTGCTGTGGACTTTAATAAACTGGTTGCGGCCAGTTTTTCACCAAACTGCTGCTGAATGAACTGTTTCCGTGCCATTCTGTCTACCCAGACAGCGATCCTAGAGCTAAACCCCCCGGAAAGCTTACAATTGGTGAGAATGCGGGCAGCGCAGGGCCTGGTACAGTTAGTGCTGGAGTGTGTATGCAGCACAGAGGCGAAGACAGCATTAAAGGTGAAGTCTATTGAAATAGAAAGCAAAAAAAAAAAAAAAAAGTGTCAGCAGAAACGTCTGTTTGGAGCAATCTTAAAGACAGTAGCCCTAATAGATTTTGCAAAGAAAAAAAAAAAAAAAGTGTGTTGCACAGCAAAGTTAACTTGTTGTGGAAAAGACTGTGAAGTGTGCAGCAGCCAAAGGAGAAATGTCTTTTGGGAGAAGTCTTAAAGAGACAGTGGCCCTAATAATTTTTGTAGAAAAAAAAAAAAAAAATTGTCTGCACAGCAAGCTGAATTTTTCTATGGAAAAGACTGTAGAGTGTGTATGTCTTGAGTGAAGACTGCCGTTTTGAGACAGAGAATCTGACAGCATGGATGACAGCAGGGAGGCGCTGTTTGAACAAATGGCACAAGTTAATGTGCAACATAAAACTGCCGTGGTTGAGACAGATGAGTCCGGCAGTATGGAGGAGCTCATTGAGTACCTGGTGCAGGCCCAAACGAAGCATGGAGCAAGCATGGAGCAGCAGCGCCTGCAGCACCAGCAGCGCATGCAGGAGGACCGCAGCAATTCCTGCAGCAGCAGCAGGAAATAACCGTTATTTATTGAGCAGATGACAGCACCAAAAAGGATTTTTGGTGCCGCGTCCCGAAGTAAAGTTGTGAAGGCACCGGCGTTGTCCGCTATAAAGAAGGCGGTAAGACGGTCCTTGAGAAAAATGACACCTCGTGAGAGTGAGTATATCTTACTAAGTTTGAGAGACCTGGCAGAGAAGGAGAACTGCCCTATCTGAATGGGCCATGGCGGTCGTACCCTATCTGATTGGGAACCCAAAAAGTCTGGCTGACCTAGCAAGCAGGACAGCGAAGACTATGCCCAAGTTGAAAGCGGCGATTCTTACCCGGCTGGTGTTACGGTGACGCCCGTGCCAGGGGAGTTCGTGACTGGAATACAGTTGGGAGTCTGCAGTCAGCAGGCCTGATTATGGAGTTGAAAAGGTGATAGTGGACCGCTACACCCAAAGCACGCCTCCTGAGGTACAGCCCGTCTGAAGGTCTCACTTCGAGTTCCCGACGCTGAACTCTCGCGTAAGAGCGTTCCAGCTGTTTGGGGACAGGGTATGCTGATAAGCGGGTTCAGCCCGAGGGGACATGTGGTGGGAGAGTGTGATGGACAGTGTTGAGCGGCGTGAAATTGCAGCCAACTGTCCAATAGAGGGGGAGCCTATTTTTTGTGAGATGGGCAATCCTCCTCTCTGCCAAACCGTTGTTGTCCACCTCAGCCGAAAGACTGGCCACAGGGGTCCCCGGTGGTTAAGTGACTGCCCACACAGGCCCTCTTGGACTCAGAGGTCCAGTGCTTCCGAAGTGACAAGCTAGTGATAGGGACTTCATCCCTGAAAGCACCTTGTGTGTTTCACCAGAAACCCAAACTACCCAGAGATGCCGTGGAAGGTCCCCAAACTCGGGAGGTTTCAATAAGGGGGGAGGAAGACCCTGGTGCACCCCGTTATATGGTAATACTTTCCCCGGTCAAGGATCTCGGGAAAAATGTTCTGAGACAGTGTGATGAAGCTCCACGAGGGTCGCAGTCCCGAGGGGGGAACACAATGCTATGGGGCCGTTAAACTTATGTGATAATGAGATGACCATAAATATTGATAATATAATGATATCTGATAATGATAACCATGATGAGGAGCTGATATTATAATGAGATAATGCTAATCATAATAGTGATGAACGATGAGCCGGAAAAGTACATTTCTTGCAGGGATGTTGGGAGACAGGATGGTGGTTCTCGGAACCGAGTGCCCTGACCTCCTGGCTCCTGTGACAATTGGAGGAGCCGTGCAGACCCCACTCTTAAAACGCACAGGAAATGAATTTGTTCTGAATGAGGTTCCCCAAGACTGGCTCTGAGGAAAGGTTTCCTCGCTGCCATGAACAATAACCTATCGTTAGGGACACTGAAGTCCAGGGAGAGGTCGTGATCACTCCTGGTACCTAGCTAATGGAAGTAATAGTCGGGGTTATCACATAGTCACTACTTGAGGGACCACCGAGGAAACCCGGGGCCAAGTGAAGTATGTTGGGAGACATGTTAACTAAGGTTCCAGAAAATTTTAATGAGAAAAAAGTATGGCCCGACATGACCGGTGTGAATGAAATAAATGTATAACCCGACGTGACAGGTGTGAATAAATAAAATTTAAAACCCGAAAGGAGCCAAATTGCGAAAAGGGGTCAACGGGGGTATGGGGGATAGGAGTCATCTGAGACAATAAAGCAACCAGTGAAAAGGAAAGGCAGGTACAGAGGAGATTGAGATCCTAAAGGGAAGCTGGGCTGACCTTCAGTCACGAGATGGCATCTGAAAATGTTTACAGTTGGGCCGGTTCCCCGGGAAGACTAAGGGAAAGACAGGCCTAAAAAGAACACAAAAAAAAAATGATGCTGTTAAAAAAATTTCAATTATGGGATCTGCATCGGGGCCAAGGCTCGAAGGGGATCGAAAGGGGAGGAAACCCCTGGAATGGGGGGCACCACCCGGTGCCTCACCAGGGGGTGATTCCAAGTGAACTTGAAAAAGACTATGGTGGGGTTCTGAGATGTCCACCAAAAGCCGAAAAGGGCCAAAGATAAAGGCCCACAACCAGGAGAAAAAGCAGCCATGAGGATCTCCTGGAAAGAAGAAGAGCTCTGAGTCTTATGCAAAGGGAGCCGACCAAAAGGAAAAATTATGTGTCCGACCAGAAAAAAACACCCCTCTACGGCCCCAAATCGTTGAAATTTTTGGCTGGAAGGGTCAAGACCATGAAAAGGCGCGGGGTTCTGTGAGGTAGAATTTATGAATCAACTGAATTTAAAAAGTAAGTGAAAGAAAGTTCGGGGAATTAAAAAAACCCCTATACCCCCTGTGACATTGGGGTGACAGGGGGTCAGTGCCCCAAAAACAAGACAAAGTTTCGGGGGAAAAATCACAGAGCGTTCGACTTGCCTGGCGACTTATCTGGTGAGCCACATACCAAGACGGGGCTGCACTAAAGCAAGATGAAACCGTGCAGGAACCCGAGGGCCCCAAGAGTAAAGGCCGGGGGGGTACAGGGTATGCGATTTTTTAATGAAGAAAAACTGATTTTGGTGTGACAGTGGTGGGGGAAACTGATGGGGGGCCCCTGACGGGGCCAGGTTCACGTCTCTGTTGGATTTTTACCACCCTTTTCCTTTGATGACCCCCCTCCGGTCTGGGAAAGGGGGGGATATTAAACAGTAAAGGGAAAAGTGGTGAATGAGGTGAAATTTTTACCTAAGTACCTTCTGACTGGTATGGGAAAGTGTGCTTTGTAAACCCGGGGTAAAGAAAAAGGCACTACACCCCCCATTCAGTACAAAAACCTTTTACTCAACCTGAATCCACTCAGGTTTTTTTAGGAAAAACCGAATAGGTCTTTTGGGCACAGCCCCAAGCCATTCAGTTGGCAAGGGGTCCAACACAGAAGGTGTCTCCAAGAGTGGGGCGTCTTTGCCCGGACACAGGGGGGTTCCTGGCCAAGGGGAACATCTCTAAAAATGTGGGGATCTCGCTGGGTGCAGAATACCCCCACACAGGGGTATCCAGTGAGAACCGTGCGAATAGCACTGAATAGGAGGGACCTCTCTAAAATTGGACTTGGATTTTTCCTTTGACATAAAGGAGCGGAAACCCCATACTGGAACATAGGGTTTTTGGTTTTTTTTTGGGGACGACGGTAGATCGGGTCCCGGGTAGAGGGGCCACTATCTAAGTGAATTTAGGGGGTAGACAAGCCCGGTTTTCTTTTGATTTTTTTTATCTGGTGCTGGGGACTTTTAAAAAAACGGGTTGGGGCCCTTTTCACCAACGCTGTCGAATAAAATGTTTCCGGGCCTTCGTCTACCCAACACGACCTAAGCTAAACCCCCCGAAACTTACAATGATACATATTTTAAAAAAGCACTTTTGCGAGCCCCACGCTTTTTTTCTTTCCCCCATGATATTAAAGAGCCATTTGCTTTATAAATATAAAGGATATATAAAATCAAAATTATAAACCAACCAAAAAAAAACCCAAAAAGGTTAATACAGAATACATAGAGTATAAATGCAAATTAAGGAAACCAAAAAGAAAATAGCACCCCCCCTAATGACAAAATCAAAATTTTATTTTAATAAAAAAACAAATATTAAAATTACCCGGGGGGGCAGTGAAAAAAACCACTAAACAGGGAAAGCGGAGACACCGGAACAAAAACCTGGGGGACCAATATAAACAATGGAAACAAGGACCAAGTATAAAGGCAAAAGTACTATCACATTGGGGGACAATGAAAAGAATAATACACACACATCAAAGTCAGGGCTAAAAACAACATTTAACCCAAAAACGGGCCACACCATAAAATGAACAATGGCCCAGCTTTTAAAACCTAGGGGAAGCGTCCCTCCACCCCAAAAACCCGTTTCGGCGCATGCCTTCTTCCGGGGAAGAAGCCTCCCGAAACGCGCGTGGGGTGGAGGGGGGCGCTCACTCAGGGACAAGCTGGGCCATTGTTTTTTACTGAGCAGGACCGTTTTTTTTTTTTTAAGTTTACCTAGTCCTGAATTTTTTGTGTGTTATTATTCCTGTTTACATTGTCACCCAAAGGGCATCCCTTTATGCACTTTTTTACTTGGTCCTTTTATTACCATTTTTTATATATATGGACCCTCCAGGGGCTTTCCCCGGGGTCTCCGCTTTTTTCCCGTTTAGTCGGTTTTCACTGCCATCCCGTAATTTTAATATTTGATGTTTACTTCTAATAAAATTTTGTATTTTGTCAAAAAGAGTAGTGCTATTTCCTTTTTTTTGATTTCCATAAGCGGAATAGTTAGATAATTTGGGGGCTCTTTTTTTATGGGGAAAATTTTGCTGTTTTTATAGCAGATTGTTATCGCCTTAGCAGCAGCTTTTTTTCTAGATAACTTCATCACCCCTTTAAATTCCTTTATACCCCTATTAGTCTTTTTTTGTATATTTTTTGCATTTTGTATCCCCATTTCTGAATGTATTTTTTTTGGGTTTTTTAATTTAATTTTTTATGTTAAAAAATAAAAATTTTATTTTTTATGATTGAAAAAACCCTTTTTTTTTTTATTTGGGTCCTTTCTTGAAAATAAAAAATTAAATTTTTTTTCCTAGTTTCCTAAATTGGTTTTAACCAGGGGCTAGTCAATTGCCGAGTGAGTCGGGAAGGAATTTTTTTCCCCAAGTAGAGCTTATTTTTTTGCCCCTGGGTTTTTTTTTCCCTTTCCTCGGGGTCATCTTTAGGCTATATTTAACCAATGGACTTTTTTCCCAAACCTTTTAAATACTATGTTCTAGTTACTTTTTTCTCATTTCATCCCAAAATTTTTTTCAAAAACTGTGTGCACAATTTTTTTTTTCCACCCCCCAAAAATTCCCCTTTTAGGGGTTGCGTGCCATGTAGTTCGGCCCTTGGTTTTTTCTAAAAAGCATAGAAAAACTTCCCACCAGCCATTTATTCGCCTCCATACTCCTTTTAAGACTTAAGGGGGTTTTTTTTTACCAGATCACGTGGAAAACGTTTGGTTTTTAAAAAAAATTTCATTGCTGCGCAATCACTGCACAAGGAAGAGTCTCCTGCTCCCCTGGTCGAGCCCTTCAGATACAGCGGGAAAAACCTGAAAAGATACTGGGGAATTATAAAAATTGGACGTGCTTCGTGCAGACCCATAAACTGAACCAATTTTCATGATGTTTTCCTGAAGGGAAAAACACAAACCCTTTTCAGAAAAAAATTTTACATCTAGAATCTTTTTTAAATTTTTTTACATGACCATTTAAGAGTCATAACAAATTTCAGCTGAAAAACGGGCGTTCCACCTCAATATTGGCCACAATCCGAAATCAGTGAGATGGTTCACAGGTCATGGGGGTAACCCGTTTTAGGCCACCTTGCTTTCACCGCCAGGGACGGCCCCACTCACCCCCATGAAACGGGTCTGAAAATGACCATAGTATGGACTGGCCCCAGTCTCCACCAAAACCAACAGCCTGAAATATGTCTCTGAATTTTTAATTTGGTCAGAGGTCTGCAGCCAGTCCCTGCATCGGGTCTTCTCAACCATTTTTCACGGACTATAGTGAACTTTTTTGGTACAAAGCCCCCCACTAATTTTTAATTTGGGGCCCAAAAGCCCCTGCGGGGCTGATTCCAGCCCTTTACAGGGGGGTTTCAAATGGGGAAAGGGCAATCAAAGCAGGGGAAATTTTATTGTCCAAAGGGGAAAAAATTATTTTTTCTGTGAGTTTCCCCAAAATGAGCCCAGAGATCATCTGTAAAATTACTTTAAACATGACTCATATATAAAAAATTCAAATTTCTATTACAAAGGGTCAATCAGTGATATAAGGGTGATTGTTTACGATCGGATTTCTTCCTTTCGATCAGCGGGATTTCTGGAGGGGCATTACCTACTAAGAGGAGCAATTGATTCACAAAACCCCGGTCAGCAGTAAAACAGGTCGGGGCCCCCGTGGGGGACAGCGAACCACCCCCACTGCTGCACCACGGGCATCACGTTTTAAAGGGTTGGGGGGGTTCAGTGTACAACGTTAAAAAATGTTTCAACCCTACAAATAGAAGATTTGGGGGGTTCTCAGGCAGGGGGGGGTTGCAAAAAAAAGTTTTGCATTGATTTTGGGGTTGACATGACTGGTACCAATTTGCTCACCAAACCAGAACTGCCATTCCCATTTCCCATCAGAGCTCATACCAGGAACCCCCCGAAAGGGAAAACCCCCCGACATGCATACCCAATGGGGTTTTTAGAAAAAGGTTTTTTTTATTTACTAATTCACCGTTGCAAATTTCCGCGGAAATTTCCCGGAATCCCGCACTTCTCTGCCGCGAAAAAGCGATTTTTTTGAATAAAATTTCCCGCCAGAAACAGCGTTTTTGAAGCGTAATTAGCTTGCAGAATCGCTTTTCCTAGCGATCGAACACGCTTTTTGGAAACGATTGACAGGTTGGTCACACGATTCACACATAGTGTTTACACTGTGACCAACTTTTTACTTTTTGATCCGCCTATCCCCCATCAATGAAAAAGTCTAAGAAAAATAAAAAAAAATATAAATGGGGACTCACCCCTTCCGGGGGGCCCCCCCCCCTTTCCGGCCTCAGGGGACGCTCCCGCCAATCCCTTTTTCCCAAGGGGGCTTTTTACAGCCCCAGATGATACACACGCGAGACCGCACTCATCGGGGGTGATTCCCGAATGCATTACGGGGAAGGGGGGGGCGTGAAAGGGGGGAAGGCTGCGGGGCCGCCGGAAGGGGAGAATATCTTTTTTTTTTATTTTAATTTTGTTTTACCAGGGTATGGTACCCGGGCCTGGGGGAAATCCCTCCCTCCAGGCCGGGGGACCTAAGCACTAACCCCCTTACTTGCGCAGGGGCAAGCCACATCGGAAAGTAAGGGGTTTAATGCAGATTCCGCCAGATTAGCGAAAATTTAAAACTTTTTTTTTTTTTTTTTTTTTTCCGCGAAGCGTTTTTTTTTGCAAAAAAAAACCCGCTTGCAAAAAATTTTTGGAATCCTTTAAATGAAAGGATCTTATGCGGCGTTTTTTTCGCGTTTTTGCCGCGGAAAAACCAAAAACCCGACGGTGCACTTAGCCCAAAGTTCAAGTTTTTTATACACAATGGGATGTTCAATTAAATTTTTTCAATTTTTTTGATGCACGGTGGCCTGGTTTTTAAATTTTTGATGTTAGTGGTTAAACTATTGCTTTGCCGCTGGGGTCCTGGGTTAAATCCCACCGGCAACATCTGCAAGGCTTTGTATTTCTCCCCGTTTTTGCTAGATTTCTCCAGGGGTTTTCGGTTTCATCCCACAATCAAAAAATACGAATAGGGATTTTTATAGTTACACACGGGGCAGTGATGATTCTGGAAAGTGCTGGGTAAATGGGGGTATATAACAATGCTAATAAAAGTGAGAACGTATACCCTGCTCAGGTTTTTTGAGCATGCTCGGTGATCTCCCTATTTTAAGTGCCAAAATTTTTTTTCTCCACAGCGCATGAAAATTTGCGGTCTAAAAGCGAATACATGTGGGATTTCCTAAAAAAAAACCCCCACATGTATTCAGCATTAAGCACCCCCAAAACAGCAGCTGCAGCAAAAAAACTAAAATTCCAGCACCCAAAATACCGGGGGAAAACCCAGCATGCTCAAAAACTCAAAAAACATATACTCGCTCATCTTTTTAAAATTTTTAAAACTCTTAATTTTTTTCGCCCTTTTTAAAAGGCAAAAAATTCTTACAAAAAAACCAAAATTTACAAAAAAATAACACTTTTATCATGCACTTTCTTCGTCAAGAACCGTCCTCGACATGGATCCCCCTTTTTTCCATTTTGAGGCAACTTTTAATTGTCCCCCCCCCTTTGCCCCACTTTACAACCCCCCAAAATTCCCCCTTTCCCAATTCTTTTTTAAAAAATCAATCTTGAGATCAACTCCCAAGACCTTGGATGAAAAAAAAGAAAGTGTAAAGC
>JARQOD010000008.1:143177376-143257261 GCA_033576555.1 Oophaga sylvatica | reverse complement strand
GGGGCTCATGCAGTATATATAGGGAGGCTGTGTGGGGCTCATGCAGTGTATATAGGGAGGCTGTGTGGGGCTCATGCAGTGTATATAGGGAGGCTGTGTGGGGCTCATGCAGTGTATATAGGGAGGCTGTGTGGGGCTCATGCAGTGTATATAGGGAGGCTGTGTGGGGCTCATGCAGTATATATAGGGAGGCTGTGTGGGGCTCATCAGTGTATATAGGGAGGCTGTGTTGGGCTCATTCTGTATATGGGGAGGCTGTATGAGGCTTATGCTGTATATAAGGGGCTGTGGGGAGTTCATACGATATACAGAAGGGGCTGTAATTGGGTTCAAAGATATATAGGGGGTGTCAGCATACTGAATTCTGCTCAATATTAAGTGATACAATTAATATTAATAAATTGATATTGATTAGAATTAATTTCAGCCTATTGGTTCGGCCTCCACCACAGTTATGGTCGCTCATGTGGCCCCTCGAGAAAATTAATTGCCCACCCCTGTATTAAGAGGATAAAAACGATGGAATTCTGTAAGTGATGAGGCTTATGTCCTTGCCCTTAGTACTATTCTTACCAGCCACCACCTTCTTCTGTTCACAGTGCCGCTGCGATTGTCTTCTGCAGGTTGTGACCTGCCGGATCTCTCCAGTGATTAATGGGCGCCGGAAGTCACAACTCAAAGTAAGTCTATGAAGGCCAGAATGAGACCTTCTTACACTGAGAGCTTATGACCTTTACCTCTGTCAGTCAGAAGCTGTGGTTACAAGATGGCTGAGCGGGACAGTAGCTGTGCCAGTAAGAGTTGAAGACGTTGACTGGTAAGTATATTATTAGGGGCAGGGAACATTAGTGGCACCACTCCAGTGATTTAAGCTCAATGGTCAGTGTGGAAATTATAATATTTCAGGACTATTTTCAATTTTGCTCTGTATAGTAACACAGAAAAAACCCATCACCAAACATTAAGGCTGTGTGCACACATTCAGGATTTTTCACGTTTTTTTAGCGTTTTTGTGGCGGTTTTCCGCTCAAAAACGCTTAAATACGCATGCATTAAGCATCCTATGATTAGAATGTATCCACAATTCTTGTACACATGCTGCGTTTTTTTCCACTAAAAAAACGCATCGCGGAAAAAAACGCAGCATGTTCTTTAATTTTGCAGAAAATCTGCGGATTTCCCACTATATTATTGAGGAAGGAAGATCCGGAAAAAAACGTGAAAAATCACCAAAAAAACCCGCATAAAAACGTGAAAAAAACGCTTTCTGATTTCCTGGGAAAAAGTCCGGTTTTGCTCAAGAAAATTCTGCAAAGAATCCTGAACGTGGGCACATAGCCTTAGAAACAAATATGATCGATATAAAGTCTTGCTATTAACTATTTTCTAACGATGCTCATCGCATTAATCAGGAGTGGTATTTACAATAGTTTGCCAGATTTATGGTTGATATTTATTACCTGTACTCTCAGCAATTGCTCTGCTTGACTTCTGGTCATATTTTTGGAATACCACCTGTAGAGCAAAAAAGAGACACAGCTGTAGTGAATCTAAACCACATGCATCTCCATGTATTATATGTATTATTCATCTGGGAATGATCAAAACAGTGAGAAAATGAGAATTGTGTAAGATTTGCTGCAATTAGTCCAGAATGACCACAAGTCTATGCAACTTCTGAGAACAAATCAAATTGTTATCAGATCTACCGGCAACACTGCAAAACACCTCAGCCTAGAATGACTTATCGTACCCCCTGCATCTGCAGATTGCACCTGATCTAAACAATATGGACACCTTTAAGGGTATTGTTTACACTGGCATAAAATTATCGCTGTGGGCAGTACATAGATGATGTTCTTCCATCTGGCAATAGAAAGATGTATTAATGATCCCTCCCCCATCAGTCTGCGTTGGCCAGTAAACCTGTACATAGTCAATGATCGCTCATGAATGGCTTATAATGGCTAGTGCAAATGACTCCTTACCTGATTCTTTAGCATTATCTCATTCAAGAAGGTAAGACAACAGCAGATTGAGCGTGAGTGAATAGTACATGCGCTACTTTTTGCTGCGCAACCAAGAACCAAATGGCAAAACCCCTGCAGGCGGATTTATGCTGAAATGCAGAAGTATTGCAATGTGTTTTCTGGCTGCGTGGTTTAGATAGATGACGCACAAAAAAAGCTTCATATGTGGTCACCTTTACAAGTGTTGCATAAGGCAGGTAAATAGAGAAATAAGCATTTTCTGTAATAAATATGTACATGAAAGATGCTGCATTTTCTTTTTTATTTCTAAGTTATCATACTTACTCATATATTTCCATTGGATCCTGAGCTTCGGTAATATAATTGCCGGGGATGTAACCCTCCTGTCTGGACGAAAGAAAATAGATTACAATAAAAAGGAAATATAGCAAATACTGAACCTCAGTAAAATAAGAAAGAGGGAAACATACAGCAGTGCGTAGCACAACATGGCAGCTTTTATATGTCCTCACAGTACATTGCCCCCACACACAGTATGAGACCCCACACTCAGTATGAGACCCCTATGGCCACCAACCACATAGTATGATGCAATTACCAATCCCCACACAATATAATGCCTCCACAGTGTTCACACACACGCTGCTACATCAACACACAAATACACATACTGCTCTGCTACATCACCACATAAATACACACACAGCTCAGCAGAACAGACACGCACTATATACTGTGAACATACACTCACTGTACTGTATACATACACACTGTAAGGTGGCTGCCGGACACATAGTTGATGGGAGATATGTATCACTGAGGTGGTTGTCCTTTGTGATGTAAACCTAAAGTAATGCTCTAGTACTCATAGTACTAAGAGGGGTTAATCGGCCATGACAGGCCTAGGTTTATTGTGAAGAGCTAAAGAGTATGGCAGGTAGGCTGTTCACCATATGTCCATCCCTGGGTGTGGTTCACATTGTAAAATGGGGCCTGTTTGTCTCACACATTGTCTGAGTGTGGAGGTTGCAGACCTCCAGGATCGTGTGTCATTACTAAAGGACTAAGAAGTTGAACTCTAACTCAAGCGGGTGAACACGCACTGCTGAATGAACTTTACATAGAAACGGTTCCTTGATACCTCATCCCACACCCAAGTAAGTTGCACTGCCAAAACACACAGTAATGTGCACATGAACGCACACTATATACATACACTACATACATTATATACTGTATATATACACACAATATACATACACACATTATATAGTGTATATATACACACACTATATACATACACTACACACATTATATACTGTATATATACACACAATATACATACACACATTATATACTGTATAAGTACACACACTATATTCATACACACACTATATACATACATTATATACTGTATATACACATCATATACTGTATATATACACACACTATATACATACACTACACACATTATATACTGTATATATACACACAATATACATACACACATTATATATGTCACGGGTGTATCGCCACGAAGATCGTCGCGATTTCACATTCTGACTTCTCGCAGCTGAGTTGTTGGTACTTTGTGTCTGTTGGCAGTGAGGGAGTTAATTCTACCTTTCTCTGTGCTTAGACTGGGTCCAGCCTCGCCCGGCTGCTGTGTATTAGGCACTAATTAGCTTCCTTCAAATACCTGCCATTCTGCTTAAGGAGTTGTCGGTGAAAGCATTCATTCAGACCAGCAGAGCGGATCGTTTCTGAGAAGACTTAAGCTAAGAGTGCCTGTTGTGGTTTATCTCTCCTCACTTATTGTTTATCTCCTTAACCTTTTGTGTCCCCTCTGTAGTTGAAGTTTTTGTATGCAAGGCAGTATTTACTTTACCCCTTGTCTGTCTCGTTTGTCTTATACTGTTTGTAAGCTGTGACCTGCCCATTCCCTGTGGTGGTAATCAGGGTCCTTCTCAGGACTAGATTACAGTGGTCAGGGATCTACAGGAGACAGGGTTACGCTGGCGGCCTGGACCTCTGTACCATTAACAGTACCTCCAGGTAGAGGGACTAGTCAGGACCCCAGTTTAGGGTCAGCATAGACCCCGGTCCACCTCTATCCTGAGACAGCGTGACACGTATACAGCATAGACCCACAATACATAGGATATGATGTCATGTAAGACAATGCTGGCAGATACTATGTATACATGTTGATTCTCTATTATATGAAATATAGAATGTTGTCACACTAGATATATGTTACTGTCATAAAATATATCTGTTATACAGCGTGACAATATAGTGTGTATATATACATACACACATTATATACTGTATAAGTACACACACTATATTCATACACACACTATATACTGTATACATACACACACACTATATACTGTATATATACACACACTATATACATAAACACACTATATACATACTGTACACACACTATTTACCTTATGCATACACACTATATAAAGGGGGTGAAAAAGTATTTAGTCAGCCACCAATTGTGCAAGTTCTCCCCTATAAAGATGAGAGAGGCCTGTAATTGACATCATAGGTAGACCACAACTATGAGAGTCAAAATGAGAAAACAAATCCAGAAAATCACCTTGTCTGATTTGGCAAGATTTATTTTGCAAATTATGGTGGAAAATAAGTATTTGGTCATTAACAAAAGTCCATCTCAATATTTATATATCCTTTGTTGGCAATGACAGAGGCCAAACGTTTTCTGTAAGTCTTCACAAGGTTGGCACACACTGTTGATGGCACGTTGGTCCGTTCCTCCATGCAGATCTCCTCTAGAGAAGTGATGTTTTGGGCCTGTCGCTGGGCAACACTGACTTTCTAATCCCTCCAAAGGTTTTCTATGGGGCTGAGATCTGGAGACTGGCTAGGCCACACCAGGACCTTCATATGCTTCTTACAAAGCCACTCCTTCGTTGCCCTGGCTGTGTGCTTGGGATCATTATCATGCTGAAAGACCCATCCACGTTTTATCTTCAATGCCCTTGCTGATGGAAGGAGGTTTGCGCTAAAAATCTCATGATACATGGCCCCATTCATTCATGTACACTGACCAGTCGTCCTGGTCCCTTTTCAGAGAAACAGCCCCAAAGCATGATGTTGCCACCCCCATGCTTCACAGTAGGTATGGTGTTCTTGGGATACAACTCAGCATTCTGTCTCCTCCAAACACGACAAGTTTTGTTTCTACCAAACATTTCTACTTTGGTTTCATCAGACCATATGATATTCTCCGAATACTCTTCTGGATAATCCAAATCCTCTCTAGCAAACTTCAGACGGGCCCGGACATGTACTGGCTTAAGCAGGGGACACGTCTGGCACTGCAGGATCTGAGTCCCTAGAGGTGTAGTGTGTTACTGATGGTAGCCTTTGTTGCGGTGGTCCCAGCTCTATGCAGGTCATTCACTAGGTCCCCCCGTGTGGTTCTTGGATTTTTGCTCACCGTTCTTGTGATCATTTTGACCATATGGGGTGAGATCTTGCGTGGAGCCCCAGATTGAGGGAGATTATCAGTGGTCTTGTATGTTTTCCATTTTTTTATTATTGCTCCAACAGTTGATTTCATCACACCAAGCTGCTTGCCTATTGCAGATTCAGTCTTCCCAGCCTGGTGCAGGGCTACAATTTGTTTCTGGTGTCCTTCGACAGCTCTTTGGTCTTAACCATAGTGGAGTTTGGAGTGTGACTGTTTGAGGTTGTGGACAGGTGTCTTTTATACTGATAAGTTCAAACAGGCGCCATTACTACAGGTAATGAGTGGAGGACAGAGGAGCCTCTTAAAGAAGAAGTTACAGGTCTGTGAGACCCAGAAATCTTGCATGTTTTTAGGTGACCAAATACTTATTTTCCACCATAATTTGCAAAATAAATCTTGCCAAATCAGACAAGGTGATTTTCTGGATTTGTTTTCTCATCTTGACTCTCATAGTTGTGGTCTACCTATGATGTCAATTACAGGCCTCTCTCATCTTTTTAAGTGGGAGAACTTGCACAATTGGTGGCTGACTGAACACTTTTTTCCCCACTGTATACTCATACTGATGAGCGGCACTTCTATGCTGTCTCGAATACATAAAGAAACATATTTGTCGGACATTCTCTTGACTACAGTAGGTCTCTGACACTTACCTGCCATCAGCATGCACAGTTACACTGTGACAGATCTCTATCTAAGCACTAGCACTTTAACCCTGCTGTTCTGTTCGGTCAAAAATGACCAAATTTGAAATTTAATTTTTTTTAAAAAAATATTCATTATGTGTTTCCGAAACTTGTGGTTAATTGACTTTTCCTCATTTGAGGGGTTATTACTATGGGTTTTTTTGTTTACTTTTTGCTCCATGTTTTTTTACACTTGTACTGTTCGGTCAAAAATGACCTTTTATACTAATCTCCAGCCATTTTTTGAGTAAAATAAAGGAGTTATAATCTCATTTTGAACTATATACTGCATCTACTACTATTTATAAATTTATCTAGGTCCTTTTGGTCCGTGCAGATTTACACAGACATACATTTTCAAATTACGATACTGCAGATGGATTCGCTTCCAGTATAGTTATGTGCATTAATGAGAAAAAAATGAACTTTTTTGAATTCACCTAATGGCTGCAATGAAACAAAGAGTGAAAAATTTAAAAGGGTCTGGATACTTTCCGAACCCACTGTAATCACAAAACAAATATGATATGTTGCGGTTGTGCAAAGTACTTATGCAAAAACCATGTAAATTATACTTGTGACGAATCCAAACAGCAAATTTAGCACCGTGAACCATATTTACCATTTTATATAGAAAAAAACTGAACTTTATTTTTTTGTGTTTTTTTAATGTATTTACATACAGTTTGATGTTATATTAGTTATAGTTTACCGTTGTATAAAGATTTTTTTTTATGTGTAATATGTGTTATGATTTGGTAGCCGAGGAGGACAGTGGCAAAAATAGCCAAGGCAACCAGACACCCAGAGAGTTTGGTAACTAGCGGACAGCACAACTAGAAGTAGCCGTGGGACGTGCCTTGGATGACCTAGATGCCTCGACACAGCCGGAGAGTTAACTAAGCCTAAAGAGAGAAAGGGGAAAGCTAACTGCCCCGGAGTAGAGCCCCCAAAGGAATAGGTAGGCCCCAAACATATATTGGCGGTGAGACAAGATGAAATACAAATACAGGCAGAAAATAGAGCAAGCAAACGCTGGGGCCCAAAACTGTCTGGATAGAACAGGACAGGAAAGAATACTGTCTGCAATCCGCAAAAACTCTAAGAAAAACTCCAACACTTCTGCTTTCCAAAAAATACTGAGACCACACAATCTCTCTCCCGCTAGATCAGAACTCTGGGGTGAGCTGGTAGCCAACCAGCAGATACTGAAATAACAGGATCTGAACAAAAACAGTGCTAAATGAGAAACAGAGACCAGCGCAGGCTCCAGCCGAGGAACCTGGCTGTCCCCACACCAAAAAGGGCAGAAAACAAAAGGAAAACAAATGCCACAGAAGCAAGCAGCAAATAACGTATCTGAACGTTGCAGGAAACAGCAGGAAGCAAGCTGACTTCCAAATGGAACCAGGAAGAACAACAAATCACCAGCGAGGATCATGGGAAGGATACTCCCTTATATCTCCTCAGTCAGTGCTACCTGATTGCCCCCATCTGATGGACTTGTGTTAGCCGAAGTAGCTTCATTACTAACAGCAGTCACTAGAGGGAGCCCAAACTCTGAAGTCAGATCCAGCGCATTCACAACAAATATGTATGAATATTGCAATAAGGCTGGCTTCACATTTGCGGATGGCAGAGCTGAGGAGGGCTGCGGATGTCCTTCAAGAAGCTCCGCCCACCGCCGCACTTCCACCGGTCAGCTCCGCCTATGTCTGCAAGCGGCCTGCGTACCTATCTTTACCATTAGGTAAGCAGGCCATGCGGATGCATGTGCATGCGTCGTTTTGACGGTGCATCGACCTGCACCGAACGCAACATGTTGCATTTTGTTTCGGTCACCTCACTGTCAAAACAACGCATGCGGCGGCATCCGCATGCATCCGCGCAGCCTGCGTACCTAATGTTAAAGATAGGTACGCAGGCCGCATGCAGGCCGCTTGCAGACATAGGCGGAGCTAACCGGAGAAGGTGCGGTGGTGCGTGGAGCTTGACGGAGGATGTCCGCAGCACTCCGCAGCTCTGCCATCTGCAAATGTGAAACCAGCCCTAGGCCATGTAATATTTTTTGACAAAAAAAAAAAAATAAGCTTTTGATTTCATTTTTCATTTGTTTATGAACAACCATGTTCACATAGGGTATAATAATGCAACAGGTATTCAAATAAAACACTAAAATTAGCTAAAATTCAAGACTTTAATAGGTCCAGTCAAAAATGACGGGAACATTATAAATTCATTGTAGACCTGAACAAAGCAGCAGGGTTAATTGTGGTAGTGGGGCACCACCTTGTGGTCTGTTATAAATACTACATCTGACTGATATAAAAATTGCTTTTTCTTCTTAAGGTGCCTTCTGAGCTCAGGCCGTGCACAAAAGCATTTAGAGGAAAAAACACCAACAGTTGGTAAGCAGTTTTCATGAAATGACATCCAGGATGATGTTTTCTTCTACGGTTAAAAGTAGCAGATTTTCTGCACAAAAATATGCAGCATTTACGCTACGTGTGAACGCAACCTACAGTAAGTGTTAAAGCAAAGTGGATGTGATTTCATGAAAACTGTGCCCCGTGCTTGTAAGGACGAAGCTGAACTGTGCGTTTTTTGTGCTTTTTTTTCTCAAGGATTTTCTGTAGTTCGTGAAAAAAATACATGTAAAAAAGCGCAGTTGTGTTTTTAATTACAGAAACTTTTTGTGCAATAAAAAAGCTCCTTCAAATCTGCACCAAACATGCATCAAATAATAGAGAGAAGGCATAAAAAATGCAGCAAAAATGCAATAACCAGAGAACATTATTAATGAATAGTTTCGTGTGGACACCTGCAGAAGACATTTAGATAAAAAGCAGCAGAAAAAAACATGGCATTTACGTTACGTGCGATCACAGCTTCAGCTTTAAATTTTTATTACATTTTTTATTTGTTTGATGAAGAAAAAAATTCAATTTCGACATTTTTTTATATCATTTGCTGATCACTGTAAATAATCTACTCACTATATTGTGCGTGTTGTTACAATTACAAAGATGTCAAATATGTGTGTGTTGTTTGCTGATTTGTATTTTATTTATTCTTCTTAGGCCACGTGCACACGTTGAGCATTTGGTGAGTTTTTTACATCAGTATTTTTAAGTCCAAACAAGTAGTAGAACAATCAGAGGAAAAGTATAATAGGAACAGGTCACCACTTCTGCATTTATCACCCACTCCTGGTTTTACAAATTACAAACTTACAAATACTGAGGTAAAATACTGACCAAATACTCAACGTGTGCATGTGGCCTAAAAGTGCATTAAATATGTCATTACTGTCATTTTTTAGAATTATTTTTTAGTGATTTGAGATGATGAAAAAAAATCTCAGCCTTTTTACCACTAGAAAACAGATACATAGAAATGCACTGGTATATAAAGATGTGGTGTACCAGTACAATGTACCTGTACAGAAGAAGGATACATTGGACAGAAAATTCTCCTATACTTGGCAGTGCAGCCTGTGATTCATAGCTATTGCTGCTGCCTCCAATAGCACTCATACCTATAATAGTGAATGGGGCTGTCACGATCCAACGGGTGGTCGGTCAGCGGACAGCGCAACACACTCACAATGGAATGGAAATGGGGAGAGGAAGACCCTACTGATAGGGAAATGGGGACGTCACACCTAAGCTGAAACCTGAGCCTGTCCCTCCCCTAACGCTCTTAGTGGGTTCTTCCCCCCACCGCCGTCAGGAACCTCGTCCCTCATTGTCACCTATTACTGCCCTGGCTAGTGCACTGGCCAGCAAGGAGTGCTAGCCTCACCACTGCAGATAATAACACACAGGGGACAGTGACAAACACCAAAGGGGCAAGGAGAAAACACAGCACTAAGCTTCCAGACTCCGCTACCAAGCTCCACACCGCAGACATCACAGCAACAGGACGGCAAACATCAGAAGTGGCTGACACCAGAGAGCTGCGGCTGGAAAGGCTGGTCTCCATAGAGAAACTCTATCACCAACAGTCAGCTGATGCATCTATGGTATTCCAGGTACACGGGATGCAGTGACGAGTCGGAGACGGAGCAAGCTTTAACTATAAATTTTTAAGGGGAGTTTTTGTATGGAAAACAGGCAGAAAACTGGTTCTCCACACGGGGAAACCGTACACAAACACAATATAGTAAACTGACAAATACTCGGCGAGTGTCAGGACCTATAGGGCCACGAAATGGCCGTCCAATGCCCTCTGGTAACAAACAAGGGTAACCGAGTTCCACTTAGCTTCTCGGACGTTCTGTGGAGTTGAGATCCGGTTGTTGTTCTTCTGTTGTCGCAGCCACTGAGCCCAGCCGATGAGGAGCTGACGAAAGCCTCGAGTGTTCCCACGCTCAGGTGCAGATGGGGCACAACAGGCCCTGGAAAAATACTCCAGCGTAGAGTTCGCCCCTCCAAGAGGCAGGATGGCGGCAGCTGTCGGGTAGGCTGCAGCCGTGGACTGGAGCGGGACCCTAGTGACCACAGGAGATTGGACATAGGTCGCAGCTGTGGGCTCAGGTGAGACAGTGGCGGCCACGGCTGACAGAACTCTCCAGCCTCTACAGTCCTTGTCAGAGACATCCCGCTTTCTTCTCCTCAGTCTCTCTGTCCTGTCTCTCCTGCGTCTCTCTCTGGCTCCTCCTCCAGTCGCCCCGCCCCCTTTTCTTCTAGAAACATCTCTCAGGTATCCTGCCTTTTCTTCCCCCAGGAACCGTTCCCCTGGGAATCTAAATGACAGCCCCCTTGGTTCTGGCCTGGGCACATAGCAGAAGGCCTTTAAAAAGCCCAGCGTGTCGTCTCCGGACCAATCATACTGCAATGGGAGGAGGGGCAAACAGCCCCACGTTGGTATTCGACGCATGAAGGCGGGACATCCGGTGCTTTACCGCCGCTTCCGGTGTCCCGGACGCAACGTGTGTCAGGAACAAGTGTTCCTAGTGACGTCAATGAGACACGTTGTTCCGTTGGATACCATAGGCTGCGGGAGCACATAGGAGGAGCCAGCAACATGTTTGCCCCTCCTCCCATTGCAGTATGATTGGTCCGGAGACGACACGCTGGGCTTTTTAAAGGCCTTCTGCCTTGCACATTAACACACTGCCCCCCGAGGAAGCGGAAATGCGAAACGGCGTTGGGGCCTCGGCGTGACGTGCGGACTTGTTACTATGGGTGAGCATTTATGGGTGTTCTTTTTATAATAACTGTGACTGCCCTCATTTCACTATATTGAGGTCGGTCAGTGACTGTCATGTGTGCATCGCCACGAAGATCGTCGCGGTTGCACATTCTGACTTCTCACAGCTGAGTTGCTGTTTCTTTGTGTTTGGCAGTTAGGGAGTTAATTCTGTCTGTGCTCAGTTCTGGGACTGGGTGCAGTTTCTCCTGGCTGCAATTAATTATTTGTTGATTGGTTTCCTTTAAATCTCTGGTTGTCTGTTTTGGGAGTTGCCAGTGAAATTCTTCATGCAGACCACAGATAGGATTGTATCTGTATAGACTTAAGTTAAAGAGCTCCTTAGTTGTTTTAAGCTCACCTTGCTTAGAGTTTAATATCCCAGATCATTTATGTTCCTTCTGTGTTTGAGTGTGTATGCAAGTCTGTGTTTTCTCCAGTCTGTCTTATATTTCTAATCTGTGTATTTAGCAGAGATCAGCCCATATCCCTTTGGTGGTAATCAGAATCCTTCTTAGGACTGATTACAGGGTTCAGGGACTGATAGGAGACAGGGTTAGGCTGGAGACTTGGACCTCTGAACCATTATCAGTACCTCCAAGGTGAGGGATTAGTTAGGACCCCAGTTTAGGGTCAGGTTAGACCCCCGGTCCTCTTCTTTCCTGTGACAGTGTATCAAGTCCTCAAGATTAATCCTGAGTTCAACGGATATCGTGTCAGGTAAATCTATTCTATATTTACATGCTGATGTTGCTAATCTATATGTTGTATAGAGTGTTGTTCTTTTAAGAATAGTTTACTGACATCGTACACATATCATAAGACCGCGTGACATTTTCACTGGCCCATAAAATTATTCCCAGTTGCCATGGATCCAGTAGCCCAGCTGGCTCTGCAGTTGCAGGGATTATCCATGGAGCTGACGGACATTAAGTCCAAAGTTTTGTCTCCCTCGGAGAAAACCAGATTTGAACCTAAAGTAGCTCTCCCGGACAGGTTCACTGGTGGGCGAGACAAATTTTTTACCTTCAGGGAAGCATGTAAATTGTATTTTCGGCTTCGGCCTCGATCATCAGGGAGTGAAGAGCAGAGAGTGGGAATTGTTATCTCGCTCCTACAAGGGGACCCTCAATCCTGGGCATTTTCCCTTCCTCCGGGATCCCCGGCTCTACAGTCAGTAGATCGATTTTTTACTGCCCTGGGTTTGGTATATGATGACCCAGATCGGGTCTCTCTTGCTGAGACAAAATTACGTAAGATACAGCAGGGAGATCGTCCGGCGGAGGAATTTGCTTCTGAGTTACGTAGATGGGCCACAGATACTCAGTGGAATGACCCAGCTCTTAGGAGCCAGTTTTGTCATGGGCTTTCTGACAAATTAAAGGACGTTTTGGCTCAGTATGATTCTCCGCCATCACTGGAGGCTGCTATGGCCCTGGCTATCCGTACTGATAGACGGCTCCGGGAGAGGTGCGAGGTAACTCCGCCCCCTGTTGTTACTCCACCTACTACTAAAGTCCCTTATGTTGAGGTTCCCCTTGTCTGTTCGGAGGAGCCTATGCAGTTGGGAGGGACATCATTTCGTAGGAGGGGATTGGCGGTACGCCGCAGGACTAGAAGGTGTTTCTTCTGCGGGAAAGAGGGACATTTTGTTGGGGGATGTCCGTCCCGTGCCTTGTTGAGCAAGAAGTCGCCGGAAAACTGTTAATCCCAGGTTGTGTGGTGGACGACAACCTGGGAGTATGTATTTCGTCCGCTAGTTCTTCTCAGTTCCTTGTACCAGTGGAGGTGGTGGTTGGTACGAGAGTGGAGAGATTTTCTGTTCTTCTTGATAGTGGGTCCGGGGCTAATCTGGTTGACGCTCAGTTTGCTCAGGCTCAAGGTATGCATCTGAGTGTATTGGTCAAACCGATCCCTATATTCTCCATTGACGCCAGGCCTCTCGGCCAAGGTAGCTTTGTTCATGAGGTTCATAACATTGACCTTCGGGTAGGGGCAATACATAGGGAACTATTATCTTGTTATGTGTTGGAGGGTCTACCTACTCCTATTGTGTTGGGACTTCCTTGGTTGGTTAAACATAACCCTGTGATTAATTGGCAGTCCAGAGAGATAAGCCAATGGGGGGAGTTTTGCAAAAGTAACTGCATGAACACAGTCATCAGTGCGGTCGTGCCTAGTACTTTGCCTCCTTTTTTGGAGGACTTTGGGGATGTTTTCTCTGAGGAGGGTGTTCAGGAGTTGCCTCCTCATCGCGTGTATGACTGCTCTATTAATTTACTTCCTGATGCTAAGTTACCTAAAGCTAGGTTATATAACCTTTCTGGTCCTGAGAGGCAGGCTATGAAAGATTATATTTCGGAAAGTCTGGCCAAAGGGCATATTAGACCTTCATCTTCCCCAGTGGCCGCGGGGTTCTTCTTTGTGAAGAAAAAAGATGGAGGCCTACGCCCTTGCTTGGATTTCCGCGAACTTAATCGGATTACTGTTCGAGATCCGTATCCACTCCCTCTTATTCCTGATCTCTTCAATCAAATTGTTGGCGCCAAATGGTTCTCTAAATTGGATCTCAGGGGGGCGTATAATCTGATTAGGATAAAAGAGGGGGATGAGTGGAAAACGGCGTTTAACACGCCGGAGGGACATTATGAGAACCTTGTCATGCCTTTTGGTCTGACTACTGCACCAGCAGTATTCCAACATTTTGTTAATGACATTTTTCGTCATCTGGTGGGGCTGTTTGTGGTCGTATATTTGGATGACATTTTAATTTACTCGCCAGATCTTGTGTCTCACCAGGAGCATGTGAGACAGGTGTTGCAGATCTTGCGAGACAATAAACTATACGCCAAACTGGAAAAGTGTGTATTCGCCGTACAGGAACTTCAGTTTTTGGGTTTCTTGGTGTCAGCCTCCGGTTTCCGTATGGACCCTGAAAAGGTGAGAGCAGTGCTTGAATGGGATCAGCCAGAGGATCTTAAGGCTCTGCAGCGTTTTCTGGGGTTTGCTAACTACTACCGGAAATTTATTTGTAATTTCTCATCTGTTGTCAAACCTCTCACTGACATGACAAGAAAAGGGACGGATTTTTCTAAATGGTCGGACAAAGCTTGCCAAGCTTTTTCCTCTTTGAAAAAATGTTTTGCTTCGGCACCCGTTCTCATCCAACCAGATGCATCACAGCCGTTCGTTGTGGAGGTGGACGCGTCTGACGTAGGGGTGGGTGCAATATTGTCCCAGGGTCCGTCCCCTGGTAAATGGCATCCGTGCGCTTTCTTTTCTAAGAAATTGTCGTCCGCCGAAAGGAATTATGATATCGGCAATAGGGAACTTTTGGCCATTAAGTTGGCTTTTGAAGAATGGCGTCACTTTTTGGAGGGGCAGTCCACCCGGTCACCGTCATTACTGATCACAAGAACCTGCTGTATTTGGAATCTGCTAAGCGTCTGAATTCCAGACAAGCTCGATGGTCGTTGTTTTTTACCAGGTTTAATTTTGTTGTCACTTATCGCCCTGGATCTAAGGATGTTAAGGCGGATGCCTTGTCTCGCAGTTTCCCAGGGGCCGGGAAAATGGATGACCCGATTCCTATCCTTCAGGAGGGGGTGGTAGTGTCGGCTGTATGTTCTGAGCTTGAGGAGGAGGTATTAGAGGTTCAGGGGGACGCCCCTGCAGGACCTCCAGGGAGACTGTTTGTCCCAAATCAGTTGAGACAAAAGGTTATTGAGGCACATCATAATTCTGCTTTAGCAGGACATCCAGGGAGTAAGGCTACTTTAGATCTCCTTTCTCGCCGGTTTTGGTGGCCTAACGTTAATAAAGATGTTTTAACTTTTGTCGCGTCCTGTGGGGTTTGTGCTCGCTCTAAGACCCCTCATACCCGTCCGTCTGGGACCCTCTTACCCTTGAAACTTCCGGAGCGTCCATGGACTCATTTGTCTATGGACTTCATCACGGACCTTCCTCAGTCGTCAGGGAAGACTGTCATACTGGTGGTTGTTGACAGGTTCAGTAAGATGGCACATTTCATTGCTCTTCCTGCCCTCCCTAATGCTAAAACTCTGGCGCAGGTGTTCATTGGGGAGATTGTGAGACTTCATGGGTTGCCTTCTGATGTGGTGTCAGATAGGGGGTCTCAGTTTGTGTCCAAGTTTTGGAGGGCATTTTGTTTACGTCGGGGATGCAATTGTCATTTTCCTCGGCTTTTCATCCGCAGACCAATGGTCAGACAGAGCGTCTGAATCAAAGCCTAGAGACTTATCTTCGGTGTTTTGTCTCAGAGAACCAGGAGGACTGGTCTTCTTTCTTGCCTCTGGCAGAGTTCGCTCTTAACAACAGGCGGAGCGAGTCCATTGGTAAATCCCCGTTTTTTGGGGCATATGGTTTTCATCCCCAGTTTTGTACTTTCAATGGGGGGGGCCCTTCTGGGGTTCCTGAGGAGGAACGTTTCTCGTCGTCACTTGCTTCAGTGTGGAGAGGTGTATTGAATAATCTGAGTGCTATGGGGAACCGTTATAAACGTATGGCTGATAGGAGGAGAGTTTCTGGTCCAGATCTTAATGTGAACGATCTGGTATGGTTGTCTACCAGGAATATAAAACTTAAAGTTCCCTCCTGGAAGCTGGGCCCCAGATTCATCGGGCCGTACAGGATCAGTTCCATAATTAATCCTGTGACATTTCGTCTGGACCTCCCTCCTACGTTTAAAATTCATAATGTGTTCCACAAGTCATTACTTAAGAGGTACGTGGCACCAGTCATACCATCACCTCTACCTCCTCCTCCAGTGGTGGTCAATGGTAACTTGGAGTTTCAAGTGTCAAAGATCATTGACTCACATCTGAATCGCCGGTCCCTTCAGTACTTGGTGCATTGGAAGGGGTATGGTCCAGAGGAGAGGACGTGGGTTCCTGCGTCTGACATTAACGCAGATCGTTTGGTGCGGACCTTCCACAGAACTCACCCGGGCAAACCTGGCCCTGAGGGTCCAGAGGCCCCTCGTAGAAGGGGGGGTACTGTCATGTGTGCATCGCCACGAAGATCGTCGCGGTTGCACATTCTGACTTCTCACAGCTGAGTTGCTGTTTCTTTGTGTTTGGCAGTTAGGGAGTTAATTCTGTCTGTGCTCAGTTCTGGGACTGGGTGCAGTTTCTCCGGCTGCAATTAATTATTTGTTGATTGGTTTCCTTTAAATCTCTGGTTGTCTGTTTTGGGAGTTGCCAGTGAAATTCTTCATGCAGACCACAGATAGGATTGTATCTGTATAGACTTAAGTTAAACAGCTCCTTAGTTGTTTTAAGCTCACCTTGCTTAGAGTTTAATATCCCAGATCATTTATGTTCCTTCTGTGTTTGAGTGTGTATGCAAGTCTGTGTTTTCTCCAGTCTGTCTTATATTTCTAATCTGTGTATTTAGCAGAGATCAGCCCATATCCCTTTGGTGGTAATCAGAATCCTTCTTAGGACTGATTACAGGGTTCAGGGACTGATAGGAGACAGGGTTAGGCTGGAGACTTGGACCTCTGAACCATTATCAGTACCTCCAAGGTGAGGGATTAGTTAGGACCCCAGTTTAGGGTCAGGTTAGACCCCCGGTCCTCTTCTTTCCTGTGACAGTGTATCAAGTCCTCAAGATTAATCCTGAGTTCAACGGATATCGTGTCAGGTAAATCTATTCTATATTTACATGCTGATGTTGCTAATCTATATGTTGTATAGAGTGTTGTTCTTTTAAGAATAGTTTACTGACATCGTACACATATCATAAGACCGCGTGACAGTGACCTATAGGACTCATGAGTGGGGACATTCTCCTCTGGTTCGCTGTGATTCTTTGAATTCCTGGGACCGTCTGTTTATTTGATTTAACTTCATTATACCCTTTTTTTCTTGGTGGCCCAGGTTATTACTTATATAGCAGCGTTAACCAGGGTGAATGTCTCCACATCTTGTACACTGGTACGTCCTGTTTGGGTCATTGGTGATTTATTTACACCCTGGCTCACCGTTTTCATCATTTGGATGTTAATATTTACTTATTGTCCGCAGCTGTCACACCATGGTCATGCCATTTTTTCACTGTTTTTTTAATTTATTTACTTTTTGTGTGGTGTATATCATGTGTTGTCATTTTGTATATTGAAATAAAGAGTATTTTATTTTTTGAAAAATATTTTTTTTCCCTTATTGAGTATCGACACTAGTTACTTAATATTCTAGGGATTTAAGCTCCCAATTGTGTTCTCATGTTTGACCATTTAAAGGATGTTGGGAGTGGTCACCACCCACATTAGCTGACCCAGCAACTCTGCAACTGCAGAAGATTGCCAGCGAGGAAAAAACTGACATTAACCCCCGTTGGCCTGAAAGGAAAAAAGCTACATTTAAACAGAGTGGAACCAGAGCTGCCACAAATCCAAAAATGGATCGTGACAGGGGCTGTTCACATACAAGTGATTTTTTTACGGATCGAGCAGTCTATGCAAAATCGCAGCGACATGTTTGATATTGATCCGAGTGTTGTATCAAAATTGCCAATGTAAAGGCACTGCCACACTTAGCAATCGCACCAGCGATCACGATAACGACTTAACCTGGCGAGATGGCTAGTGCGATCGCTATGTGATCACTAGTTAGATTCCAAACACAAAGATCTCATCAGAGATCAGAGATCTGTATAACGACCTCTGCGGTCGTTGGGAAAACCTAGTCCCACCTGCGTCGCTGGTGAAGTCGTTCATAAAGGGTGTCACACTCAGCGATTCAGGCTCACCAGCGGGACACCAACGACCAAAAAACGGCTCAGAACGTTCATAAGCGATCAACGACATCTCAGCAGGGGCCACATCGCTGCTACATGTCACACACAGCTAAGTTGCTAACGAGATCGCTACTGTGTCATAAATGGTGATGCAGTAGCGATCTCGTTAGCGATCTTGCTAGCGATCTCGCTTAGTGTGGCATACCCTTAAGTCTATGGGTCTGTAAATAAATTAGGCAACACTTGGGTGTCATACATGTGCTGTCCATTTTTCATTGACTATTAGATAGGAGAAGGTGGAAAAACTTTTTTTTACATGTACTAGAAATACTGTTGAAACTCTGACCAAAATCCAATGAAACTCTGACCGAAATCACTGATGGAACTTGATCAATTTTTCTCATACGTGAAAAAACCTGACATGTCAATGAGCCCTTAATATGGTAGTGCTGAAGTTTTCTGATGGGGTTAGTTCAACTCTGAAATGCGTTGATTAATAAAACTGGTTTTGTTCAAAACCATTATCCTCATTGGATATCTTCTTGACCAGCAGTGAGGCAGAAATAACCATATATGCCATTTCAATATTAACTTTATATATGCAAATTTTTAAATGGGCCATGGTGACATTATAGATTTATACAGAAGGCAACAAAACCAAGGAGCGAGAAATATGGAAACAAGGAGTAAACACATGTGAAACTAACCCGATCATGTGTTAAACCATAGATATCTAAAAGCACCCTCTTTTAGGCCGGTTTCACACGTCAGTGGCTCGGTAGTGTAGTGACAGTTTCCTCACATACCGGAGACACTGACACACATAGACACATTAAAATCAATGTGTCTATGCACATGTCAGCGTGTTTTCACAGACCGTGTGTCCGTGTGCAAAACACGGAGACATGTCAGTGTTCGTGGGAGCGCACGGACTGCAAAACGTGCTGCACACGGAGAACAATTCACACGGTCCTCTGTGCGCACGGACAGCACGTACAGCTACAGTAAGCGCTGTCCCCTGCCTGTGGTGCTGAAGCTCCCTGTCATTATTCTCCCTGCTCTGCCGGCAACAGCAAGCAGGGAGAATAAATGAAAAACCCGACGTGGGGTCCCCCTTAGGTTTTGAACCAACCCAGCAAAACTATAAAACTATACATTAGCAGCGCTCCCGCGGTAAACTGATTAACCCCCCGAGATGGATTTACGCCGTGGGACTTGACTGTACGGCGGACAGGTATGGGATATTGTTGCTTTTTTATTTTATTTTTTTTATAGGAGATCGAGGGCTTTGATAATGGAATGGGAGTGTAATAAAGATTTAAAAACTGTGTAGTGTATGCATTCATTGAAAGACTTTATTCTTATTGTGTGTGTGCTTATTTAACCCTTTATTTACTATAGGATTAGTAATGAAGAGGTGTCTTATTGACACCTCTTCATTACTAAGCCTGGCTTAATGTCACCTTACAACAGAAAGGTGACATTAACCCCTTATTAACCCCACTTGCCACCTCTACATGGCAAGTGGGAAGAACCCGACAAAGCTCCAGAATAGGCGCGTCTAACAGATGCGCCTTTTCTGTGCAGCTGCGGGCTGCTGTTTTTAGGCTGGGGGGGCCCATGTTCATGGCCCCTTACCAGCCTGAGAATAGCATCCCGCAGTTGTATAGTTTTGCCGGGTTGGTTTAAAACCTAAGGGGGACCCCACGTCGGGTTTGTCATTTATTTTCCCTGCTCGCTGTTGCCGGCAGAGCAGGAAGAATAATGACAGGGAGCTTCAGCACCACAGGTAGGGGACAGCACTTACTGTAGGCGTCTGTGTGGTCCTGACGCGGCACACATGCGGCACACTTGTGCCACACGGATATACCACGTATTTACACTGACACACGGACACGGATATCTCCAATACCGATTTTTCCGGTACTAGAAATATCTGGACGTGTGAGACTGGCCTTAAGCTGAGGTCACACAATGGTATATTCTCTCTGCAAGAGAATTGGATCGATTATGTTAATGACATTACTCAAACTCTGCTCTGACTTTGAGTCGAGTGTCAACTTAGTGTGATCCGATTCTCTTGCATAAGAGAATCACAGCACAGGTGCAGTGAAGATGGAGAACTTAAACCATCTTCTCCATTGTCTGTGTCCATGAAAATCAGACTACACTCAGATGTCATGTTTTACACGCACCCATAGACTTGTATGGGTGTGCGTGATTCGTTTTGTAGAGCCACTCACAGCTTGCCAAATTGGCATAAGAAGAAAATAGCAGATATGCACTGTCCCAAAGTATAACATTCATCAGAGTGCTATCTGATAATTTACACACTCTTGGCATTCTCGCAAGCTGCTTCATCAGGTAGTCATCTGGAATGGCTTCCAAGTAACTGGCATGCTTCATCAGGAGTTCATTTGTGAAGTCACCTGTCTTCAGAAAGTATTTGTGTCCACAAGGGGTGTGTTTTACAGAGGCAGTGTTGTTACACAGTTCCATACAATGCTAAGCCCTATTCCACAAGTGTTCTAAGCTATATAATGACTAAAACCACTCAACTAAGAAAACTGACCAAAAATAGCAAGAACCTTGGAGGTATATCAAGTGCAGTAATTATGATGAAACAGTCTCTCATGAGGACTGCTCCAGGAAAAGAAGACTAAGTGGCATCACAATACAATCGCCAATAAGTACACTTTTAGCGCACGGTTGTTTAATAGCCTGTTTGCACAAGCAGAACAAAGTAAATGATGCTCACTGAGTGGTCTCTAATAGACCACTCAGTATGCATAGACTGCCATTATCTCAGAAGTGCCAGTCCGGTTTACACAGGATGATGCACCACTGAGAACGATTTAGCTTGTTCATTGGAATTGACAGTCTATTTACACTTCAAGATAATCGATAAATGATCGTTTTTAAGAATGCTTTTCACGATTATCCTTCAGTTAAGTGCAGCTTAAGAATTATTAATGCTGCAGAGGATAAGTTCATCAGTTAAAAGCCTCAGAAATCGAAAACTGACAGCACCTCAGATAACTGGCCTCAGAAATTATGCACAAACATCAAGAAGCATCTCAACATCAACTGTCCAAAGGAGACTGCGAGGTCTTTATGGTCAAATTGCTGCACTGCAAAAAAGTCACAACTGAGTACCACAAACATGAAGAGGCTTGCTTGGGCTAACAGCAAAAGAACAAGAAATAAGATCAATGTAAATATGTACTGTACTGTGGAGTCAAAATTTGAGTTTTTGGTACCAACCGCAATGTCTTTGTGAGACACAGAAAAGGTGAGCGGATGGTTTTTACGTACATGTGAGGTGCCCACTGTGAAGCATGGAGGAGGAGGTGTGATGGTGTGGGGTTGCTTTGCTGGTGACACTGCTGGTGATTTATTCTAAATTCAAGGCATACTTACCTAGCAGGGCTACCACATCATTCTGCAATGACATGCAATCCTATCTGGTTTGTATTAAGTGGAACCATCATTTGTTTCAAAGCAAGACAATGACCCAAAACACCACCAGGCTATGTAAGGACTATGTGACTATTAAAGAGGTGTATAGAGGCTGCATTAGATGAATAAGCCTCCACAATCACCCAACTTTAACCCAATTGAGGTGGTTTGGGATGAGTTGAAGCAAAGGAAAAGCAGCCAATAAGTGCTCAGCACCTCTGGGAACTTTTTCAAGACTGTTGGAAAGCAATTTTAGGAGATGACCTGAAGAAGCTTCTTGAAGAACTGTCAAGGGTGTTTAAAGCTGTATATATGTATACAGTCAGATCCTTTACTGGAACTTCAGCAGCACAGAGAAAACCCACTATCCCAGTACTACAATATGTTTGATCCTTCATGGGTACCTCAGCAGCTGACAAAAGTTGAATATTGTGGTTGTTTCAAATAAAATCCCAACAGGTGAGCATATACTGGACTATTACAAGTCTACATAACTGGGATAAACCCTATTTGCACTTTAAATTTTTTTTCGCATCAATCTGTAACAGCGGCATTTAGGGGAGGTTGTCCATTTTAGTGTCCATTGCCCACCTCAGTAAACCCTTCACGTGATCAGCTTCTTTGGAGTGAGTCACCAATAGGAGTGTAAGTACAAAGAGCGCCTATGGCAGTATGAACACTAAATATATCCCCGTGTGCAGCATACAGTGAGGTCGACGTGCCAATTTTTCAGTTATCAACGCATTTCACTCTCGCAAACCTTTCTGGAAAACCAAAAATCGTGAAAGGATTCATCACCTGAAGTAGAGTCCCAAATCATTCATAGGATTCAACATATTGTGGCATTTTTGCCTGTCTCCTTGTATACTGTACTAATACCCCACTGCTTCCTCCATCAACCAAGTGCCATTATTACAGATCTACACATACAGAAAATACAACTACTTTTCAAACATTGCTTCTTAGTCTTTTTATCTACAACCCTCACTGCCTTTCAGATCTCTCAGCCTCCTCCTGTATACTTACAGTTGTGCTCAAAAGTTTACATACCCCGGCAGAATTTTTGCTTTCTTGGCCTTTTTTCATAGACTATGTAAATAACACCAAAACTTTTTCTCCACTCATGGTTAGTGGTTGGGTGAAGCCATTTATTGTCAAAGTACTGAGTTTTCTCTTTTTAAATCGTAATGACAACCCAAAACATCCAAATGATACTGATCAAAAGTTTACATACCCCATTTCTTAATACTGTGTATTGCTCCCTCTAACTTCAATGACAGCTTGAAGTCTTTTGTGGTAGTTGTGGATGAGGTTCTTTATTTTCTCAGATGGTAAAGCTGCTCACTCTTCTTGGCAAAAATCCTCCAGTTCCTGTAAATTCCTGGGTTGTCTAACATGAACTGCGTGCTTGAGATCTCACCAGAGTGGCTCAATGATATTGAGGTCAGGAGACTGAGATGGCCACTCCAGAACCTTCACTTTATTCTGCTGTAGCCAATGACAGGTCGACTTGGCCTTGTGTTTTGGATCGTTGTCATGTTGGAACGTCCAAGTACTTCCCATGCACAGCTGATGATTGCATATTTGCCTCCAGTATTTACTGATTTCCTACTGCATTCATCTTTCCTTCAACTTGAGCAAGTTTCCTGTGGTTTTGTAGCTCACACATCTCCAAAACATCAGCGATCCACCTCCATGTTTTACAGTAGGAATGGTGTTCCTTTCATCATAAGCCTTGTTGACCTCTCTCCAAATGTAACATTTATGGTTGTGGCCAAAAGTTCAATTTTGGTCTCTTCACTCCAAATTACCTTGTTCCAGAAGTTTTGAGGCTTGTCTCTGTGCTGTTTTGCATATTGTAGGAGAGATACTTTGTGGCATTTGCGCAGTAATGGCTTTCTTCTGGTGCTCGACCATGCAGCCCATTTTTCTTCAAGTGCCTCCTTACTGTACATCTTCTAATAGCCACACCGCTAGTTTTCAGAGAGTCCAGTATTCAGCTAATGTTATTTGTAGGTTTTCTTTGCATCCCAAACAAATTTCCTGGCAGTTGTGGACGTAGTTTTTGTTGGTCTACATGACTGTGGTTTTATTTTACAAAGCCCCTGATTTTCCATTTGTTAATCACAGTTTGTACACTGCTGATTGGCAATATCAATTCCTTGGATATCTGTTGTGAACACTTTGGATGGCTTCTGAGTTTGGGCTCCCTCTGGTGGTTGCTGCTGGTAATGGAGTGCTTTGGCTAACAGAAGTCTATCACCTGAGGGCGATGATTGGCAATCAGGTGTTAATGACTGGGGAGATTTAAGTGAGCAGCCTTCCCATGATCCTTGCCAGTGATTTGTTTCTTCCTGTGCCTTTTGGAAGTCTGCTTGCTTCCTGCTGTGTTCTGCAACTTTCAGAAAAGTTATTTTGCTGTTTATTTCTGTGGCTTTTGTTTTCCTTTTGCTTATCTCAGTTTTCTGCCTTTCTGGAGTTAGTACAGCCAGGTTCCCCGTGGGGGCCTGCGCTGGACTCTGTTTCTCATTTGTCACAGTTTATGTATTTCAGATCCCTGTTATTTCAGTATCTGCTGATTTGCTACCAGTTCACACCAGAGACAGTTTATATATTTCCAATTCCCTGTTATTTCAGTATCTGCTGATTTGCTACCAGTTCACACCAGAGTCAGTTTATGTATTTCCAATTTCCTGTTATTTCAGTATCTGCTGATTTGCTACTAGTTCACACCAAAGTTCTGATCTAGCAGGGGAGAGATCGTGTAGTCTCAGTATTTTTGCATATCAGACGTGTTGGAATTTTTCTTAGGGTTTTTGCTGGATTGCAGACAGTATTCTTTCCTGTCCTGTTCTATCTAGACAGTTTGGGCTCCAGCATTTGCTTGCTCTATTTTCTGCCTGTGTTTGTATTTCATCTTGTCTCACCGCCAATATATGTTTGGGCGCTACCTATTCCTTTGGGGCTCTACTCCGGGACAGTTTAGCTTTCCCCTTTCTCTCTTTAGGCTTAGTTAACTCTTCGACTGTGTCGAGGCGTCTAGGGCACTGTAGGTACGTCCCACATCTAATTGTAATTGTGCTGTCAGTTTAGGGGTCTGCAATCCGCTAAGTTACCAACCTCTCTGGGTGTCTGGTTGCCTAGCCTATTTTTGCTACTGTCCTCCTCGGCCACGGAATCATAACACATTTGTTTCCTTGTTTGCCTTTCTCTGATTTCTGCCTTTCTGTGTGAGTTCAGCCGGGTTCCCTGCTGGGACCTGTGCTGGACTCTGTTTTCATTTGCCACAGTTTTTGTCTGTCTTTTCAGTATTCCTAGTTCCCTGTTATTTCAGTATCCCTGTTTGCATCCAGTTCACAACAGAGTTCTGATTTAGTGGGGGAGAGGTCGTGTGGCTTCAGTATTTTTGCATATCAGATGTGTTTGAATTTTTTCCTAGGGTTTTTGCGGGATTGCAGACAGTATTCTTTCCTGTCCTGTTCTATCCAGACAGTTTGGGCCCCATCTTTTGCTTGCTGTATTTTCTGCCTGTGTGTTGTGCCTCATCTTGTCTCACCGGCAATATATGTTTGGGGGCTATCTATTCCTTTGGGCTCTACTCCGGGGTAGCATAGTTTTCCCCTTTCTCTCTTAAGGTTTAGTTAACTCTTTGGCTGTGTCGAGGCGTCTAGGGCATCGTAGGTACGTCCCACGGCTAATTCTAGTTGTGTTGTCAGTTTAGGTGTCTGCAATCCGCTAAGTTACCAACCTCTCTGGGTGTCCGGTTGCCTAGTCTTTTTCCCTATTATCCTTCTCCGTTACCGAATCATAACAGAATCACCGGCCTCACTGTAGATTCTAGGGTACTCTAAAGAGGGGAAAAAAAAGGGTTTAGAATTTTTAATATTTTTTTTCCTCTTTTTCACTGGGGGCCATAGGAGGATTTTTTCATGGAGACTAAGCATTTGTCTGATCGTGTTGAGCAGCTCGCTGCTGAAGTTCGGAGAATTTTTGCCTATCTCATTCAGTTGTCTACTGTAGAACCTAAGATCCCTATTCCTGATTTATTTTCTGGGGATCGGTCTAAATTTAAGAATAATTGTAAATTGTTTTTTGCCTTGAAACCTAATTCCTTGGGGAACTCGGTGCAGCAGGTTAAAATTGTTATCTCCCTGTTGCGCGGCGACCCTCAGGACTGGGCTTTTTCCCTGACACCTGGGGATCCTGTTTTGGCTAATGTGGATGCGTTTTTTCAGGCTCTGGGGTTGTTGAACCTAATGTTGTTGATGAACCTAATGTTATTGATTAAGTTGAAAAAAATCTTATTGGCATTGAACCAGGGTCAGAAAGCGACAGAGTTATATTGTCAGAAATTCCGAAAGTGGGCAGTCTTTACTAAATGGAACGATGATGCCCTAGCTGCTCTTTTTCGGAAAGGTCTGGCAGAGACCGTAAAATATATTATGGTGGGATTTCCTGTCCCCTCTGGTCTCAACGACTGTATGTCATTAGCCATTCAAATTGACAGACGTTTACGTGATTGTAAAATCGTGCAAGAGGCGGTGTTGCCTTTCGAACAAACTTCTGAGCCATGCATATGATAGGGTTGTTTCTAGGGCTCAACGTCAAGAATTTAGAAGGTGTAATAAGTTGTGCTTCTTTTGTGGGGACGCCTCTCAAACTATTTCCATCTGCCCTAAGTGGGAAAAACGTTTTGCTCACTCAATTGTTTTGGGCAATGTACAGCCTAAATTCCTTTTGACGGTTACCTTGATCTGCTCCTGATCTTCATTTTCTGCTAAGGCTTTTGTTGATTCAGGAGCAGCCCTGAACCTGATGGATTTTGACTTTGCCAAACGCTGTTGTTTTCCCATGGTACCACTCCGGACTCCTATTCCTTTGAGGGGTATTGATGCTACCCTTTGGCAGAGAATAAACCCCAGTTTTGGACCCAGGTGATAATCCGGGTAGCCCGGACCACCAAGAGAATTGTAAATTTTCGGTGTTACATAATTTACATGACATTATTGTACTAGGTTTTCCTTGGTTGCAGACCCATAATCCTGTTTTGGATTGGAAGTCTGTCTGTGGTTAGTTGGGGTTGTCAATGTGTTCTTAGGGATACTCCTGTTTTTTTCTACCTTTCCCAGTCTCAGGATGTCCCTGATTATTTGGCTGATGTCTCTGATGTGTTTAGTGAGAGTAGGTCTGCGTCCTTGCCTCCTCACAGGAGTTATGATGATTGCGCTATTGAGTTAGTGCCCGGTTGTAAATTTCCCAAGGGTCGGCTCTTCAATTTATCTGTACCTGAACATGATGCTATGCGATCTTATATCAAAGAGTCATTGGAGAAGGGTCATATCAGACCGTCCTCTTCACCTTTAGGTGCCGGCTTTTTCTTTGTGGCCAAGAAGGATGGCTCATTGAGGCCATGTATTGACTATTGTTTCCTTAATAAAATCACTATTAAATATCAGTATCTGTTACCCCTGATTTCAGATTTATTCTCCAGAGTGAAAGGTGCTAGTTGATTTACCAAGCTTGACCTTAGGGAGGCGTATAATCTTATTCGCATCAAGCACGATGATGAATGGAAGATGGCGTTTAATACTCCTGAGGGGCATTTTGAGTACCTAGTGATGCCTTTTGGGCTCACTAATGCCCCTGCTGTCTTCCAATCTTTCATGAACGATATTTTCTGGGATTTTGTGGACAAGTTTTTGATCGTTTATTTGGATGATATTTTGATTTTTTCCAATGACTGGGATTCTCATGTGGAACATGTTCGGATTGTATTCCGGATTTTGAAAGAAAATGCCTTGTATGTTAAGAGTAGAGTTGAGCGATACTTTCCAATATCCAAAAGTATCGGAATCGGAATGGTATCGCCGATACCATTAAAATATCGGCGATACCCGATACCGATACCGGAAATCAAATGTAAGTCTATGGGAACAAAATATCGTAACTAAAAAAACCTCTTTCTTTCCTTGTAAACACTAAATATACACACATAGAATACATATATATATATATATATACACATGTCATTGTGACATATATATATATACATATATTTATAGTTTATACACTTCTACATAGTAAAATAGCCTCTGATTCAATTGCGGGTAAAGCCGGCTTTTGTGAAAAGACAGAAGCACCCGACATGAAATGACACTTGGTTTACATAGAGTTAACCATGTCTTTTCATGTAGTTTGATATCTGATTTGCACAAACAATTACATGAGTGTAAGTGTGCAAAATTTCACACTGTAGGGGTTAATTAAAGGTGTAAATTCGTAGCAAAAAAGTCAGTTTTTTTTACAACGAATTTACACCTTTAATTAACCCCTACAGGTGTGAAATTTTGCACACTTACACTCATGTAATTGTTTGTGCAAATCAGATATCAAACTACATGAAAAGACATGGTTAACTCTATGTAAACCAAGTGTCATTTCATGTCGGGTTCTGCATTTTCACAAAAGCCGGCAATTGAATTAGCGGCTATTATACTATGTAGAAGTGTATGAACTATAAATATATATATATGTCACAAACTCAATGACATGTATAATATATATGAGGTGTAAAATTGCTGAAAAAAAATGCGTGGGCTCCCGCCCTATTTTCGCAACCAGACAGACAAAGCCAGTGAGTGGGGGCAGATAATAATAGCCCAGAGAGGGACCATTATTTTTGGCCCCCCCCGGCTACTAACATCTGCCCCCAGACACCCAGAAAGGGCAAATCTCCAATTAGATTTGCCCTTTCTGGCACTTTGCCCGTCTATTCCCATTGCCCTGTAGCGGTGGCGAATGGGTTAATAAGGGGTTAAAATGACCTTGCAATTGAAAGGTCACTTTAAGCCAGGTTAATAATTGAGAGCTGTCAATTAGACAACTATCAATTATTAATCCTATTGTATGAAAGAAAAATCAAACACACACACTTTAATAAAAAAGAAGTTTAATGAAATAATCACACAGTTTTTGACCATCTTTTATTTACCTGCTAAAACCATTTCCTGTAATAAAAATAAAATAATAAAGCAAAATTATTCTTACCTATCCCATGCACAGTCAGGTCCCACGGTGTAATCCTTCAGAAAGGGTTAATGTTTACTGCAGGGACCGCAGCTAATGCTGCAGCCTCACAGTAAACCCCCAAATGAATGAGTTCCTCTCCTGGCTGACAGGAGAGGAAGTGGAAAGCTTAATTGATTGCTTTCCACTTTCACTTCAGGTCAGCCAGGGACACCATCAGTGACGTCAGAGGGAACTGATTAACAAAAATAGGGGTTCCCTTCGAAAAAAAAATGGCGTGGGGTCCCCCCTATTTTTGTTAACCAGCCAGATGAAGCAGACCGCTGAGGCCTGGATTTTCAGGCTGTTAAGGAGCCAAGATCCATGGACCTTGCCAGCCTGATAATACCAGGCCACAGCAGTCTGCATATCTTGGCTGATTAACAAAAATAGAGGATCCCCTCGAAAAAAAATTGGCGTGGGGTCCCCCCTATTTTTGTTAACCAGCCAGATGAAGCAGACCACTGAGGCCTGGATTTTCAGGCTGTTAAGGAGCCAAGATCCATGGACCTTGCCAGCCTGATAATACCAGGCCACAGCAGTCTGCTATCTTGGCTGATTAACAAAAATAGGGGATCCCCTCGAAAAAAATTGGCGTGGGGTCCCCCCTATTTTTGTTAACCAGCCAGATGAAGCAGACCGCTGAGGCCTGGTTATTATACAGGTGGAAAGGAGTTCATATGCAATGGCCTGCAAGGCGATATACAGGACACAGAGTCTGCTAGCTGGCTTTTAACAAAAGTGGGGACCCTCGTAAAAAATATCGGCGTGGGACTGTCCCCCCTCAAGATTATGTTATCAGCCAATTAAAATTGCAGACTTTAGCGTGACTGTATAAAAGACGTGCAAGGGCCATGGATTTTGGCCTTCAACAACATTATACCATGCTATGCATCAGGGTTTTTGGGCATCAAAGAAGAATTGGGATTAACGGCTCTTGTCCACTCCCTGTGCCGTCTGCAAGTGGGAAAAGGTTATGTCACTTGATTGCTTGGGAAATTAAGCCTAATATTGAGGCGTCCGATTAGCACCGATCCATTATTTCGCAAGTTTTGATTGTTCAAAAAAGCACAGCAGAGAAAGTCTTTTGACTTTAAGCAAAACGCGTTGTTTTATTTTATTACTCTCTCCTATTCCTGCGGGCTATCGATCTCCTGGTAAAGAGAAAAAAACCAGACCAAGTATACACCTGTCCGGACGCATCCAAGAAGATTGTCCACACGATTCTCTGTTCACTAATTCACAATGAGCAGATGCTGTATTCGGCAAGCCAACTGTGATTGGACGCTGTCTCGTGTAGTGGGTTGACGTTCTAGGACTGCTTTTTCAGCCATTTACCCCAGTCCTGCAGTTCGCAGATATGCATGTGACGCGGAGATCTTCTGTGAAGTGCCGCGTCCTATGCCCCGTACCACGGACATGCATTGCAGTATTAAAGGTTAGTGCACACTGTTGGTAAATTGCAAACAGATTTTAAAATATATGAAAATGAATGCATCTTACCTAAAAATTGAAAAATTGAGAGTCTCTTAGCGCTTTTTAGTGGCCAAATATGTGACTGAGCCAGTCAAGGCCTGTATATCAGGTCCTAACTAAGCTATCACTATAGAAAGTCTGTTGCTGGAACAATGAATCTTTCAGACTTTAAATTCTACATACTGTGAGGTGTTGAACCTGTTGTAAATAACAGGCCTGTGGTACATCGTGAGTGCTCAGGTGATAGGAATGATGCATTAAATAACTGACGGCATCAAATTTGGATGTGCCGGTCAGTTTTTATATTATACTGACAGTGCAGTGAATTCTGGTTTTCGTGTTGTCGTTATGGACGATAAATTTTTTTTCGGAATGGAATCGGGATTCTCATAGCATTATCGGCGTACCGATTTGCAGTACGAATGCTTAACCTATGTTAAGAGATCGAAATGCCTCTTTGGCGTACAAAAATTTTCGTTTTTGGGATTAATTTTGTCTCCGTCCACTATTGAAATAGACCCGATCAAGGTTCAGGCCATTTATGATAGGGTTCAGCCCACTTCCTTGAAGGCTCTTCAGAGATTTTTGGGTTTTGCTAATTTTTACCGTAAATTCATAAGTAATTTTTCTGGTATTGTGAAACCACTGACGGATTTGACCAAAAGGGCGCTGATGAGGTTAATTGGTCTCCAGAGGCAGTTTCGGCGTTTCAAGAGCTTAAGCGGAGATTCACTTCTGCTCCTGTTCTACGGCAACCTGATGTTTCTGTCCCATTTCAGGTGGAGATAGATGTTTCTGAGATTGGTGCAGGAGCCGTTTTGTCTCAAAGAGATCCGGTAACCTCTAAGATTAACCCTTGTGCCTTCTTTTCTCGAAAATTTTCCCCATCTGAATGTAATTATGATGTGGGGAATTGGGAATTATTGGCTATGAAGTGGGCGTTTGGAGAGTGGAGACATTTGTTGGAGGGAGCCAAACATCAAGTTGTGGTCCTCACCGACCACAAGAGCTTGATCTATCTCGAATCAGCCAAGCGTTTGAATCCTAGACAGGCTAGGTGGGCCTTGTTTTTCACGCGTTTTAATTTTGTGGTCTCCTTTCTCCCAGGCCCTAAGAATATTAAGGTGGATGCCCTCTCTAGGAGTTTCCTTGCGGATTCTCTTGATGTGACTGAGCCTACCACCATTCTAAATGAGGGTGTGGTTCTTTCCGCTATCTGACCTGATTTGAGATTTGCCCTGGAGGAATTTCAGGAGGATAAACTTGAACGATGTCCCGACCAATGGAGGAGGAGAGTAATGTCTGAAATTCATTGCTCCCGTTGGCGGGTCATCCTGGTATTTTTGGTACCAGAGGTTTGGTGAGCCGGTCTTTTCGGTTGCCTACTTTATCTCGTGATGTCAGGAATTTTGTGCGGTCCTGTGGGACTTGATCTCGGTCCAAACCCTGTTCTTGCTTTAGTGAATTGTTAGTGCCACTGCCGGTGCTCAGGAGGCCATGGACCCATATCTCAATGGATTTTATTTCCGACCTCCCCGTCTCTCAGAGAATGATTGTTTCTTGGGTGATCTGTGATAGATTTTCCAAGATGGTCCATCTTGTACCAGTTGCCATCCTCTTCCGAGCTGGTGCCCTTGTTTTTTCAGCAGGTGGTTCGTTTGCACAGCATTCCGGAGAACATTGTGTCTGACAGAGGAGTCCAGTTTGTTTCCAGATTTTGGAGAGCTTTTGTTCTAAACTGGGAATTCGGTTATCCTTCTCCTCTGCGTTTCACCCTCAGACCAAAGGGCAGACTGAGAGCAAATCAGACTTTGGAAACTTATTTGAGATGTTTTGTGTCTGCTGATCAAGATGACTGGGTCTCTTTTTTGCCCTTGGCTGAATTTGCTCTAAATAATAGGGCTAGTTCTGCCACTTTGATGTCCCTTTTTTCTGAACTTCGGGTTACATCCTTGGTTTTCTTCAGGGCAGGTGGAGGCTTCAGCCTGTCCAGGTGTTGATTCTACAGTAATGAGAATGCATCACATTTGGAATCAAGTAGTGGATACGTTGTCTCTCTCTCAGGAGAAGGCCCAACGGTTTGCCAACCGGCATAGGGATGATGGTTCCCGGTTTAAAGTAGGTGACATGGTTTGGTTGTCCTAAAAAAATATTCCTATGAAAGTTGCGTCTCCGAAATTTAAGCCAAGGTTTATTGGACCTTATAAGATTTTGGAAATCCTTAATCCAGTTTCTTTCCGTTTGGCTCTTCCAGGAACGTTCAAGATTCACAATGTCTTTCATAAATCTTGTTGAAGCGGTTTGTTGAGCCAGTAGTTCCCATGGCTACGCCCCCTGATCCTGTATTGGTTAAGGGAAATCTAGAGTATGAAGTAGAGAAGGTATTAGATTCTCGTCTGGTTAGACAGAGATTTCAGTACTTGGTCAAGTGGAAAGGTTATGGTCAGGAGGATAATTCTTAGTTGTTTGCTTCTGACATTCATGCTGAGAGATTGGTTCTCGCCTTTCACCGGGCCCATCCTGATGGCCTGGTGGCTTGGGTGAGGATTCAGTGACCCCTCCTCTAGGGGGATACTGTTGTGAACACTTTGGATCTGGCTTCTGAGTTTGGGATCCCTCTGGTGGTTGCTGCTGGTAATGGAGCTGGTCTAGCTGACAGAAGTCTATCACCTGAAGAGTATGATTGGAGATCAGGTGTTACAGACTGGGGAGATTTAAGTGAGCAGCCTTCACTTAGCTGTTGCCGGTGATTTGGTTTTCTTCCTGAGCCTTTGGAAGTCTGCTTGCCTCCTGCTTAGTCCTGCATCTTTCAGATAAGTTATTTGTCTGTTTAATCTGTGGCATTTGTTTCCTTGTTTGCCTTTCTCTGATTTCTGCCTTGCTGTGTGAGTTCAGCCGGGTTCCCTATTGGGACCTGTGCTGGACTCTGTTTTCATTTGTCACAGCTTTCATCTGTCTTTTCAGTATTCCTAGTTCCCTGTTATTTCAGTATCTGTTGTTTGCATCCAGTTCACACCAGAGTTCTGATTTAGTGGGGGGAGAGGTCGTGTGGCCTCAGTATTTTTGCATATCAGACGTGTTGGAATTTTTTCCTAGGGTTTTTTCGGGATTGCAGACAGTATTCTTTCCTGTCCTGTTCTATCCAGACAGTTTGGGCCCCATCTTTTCCTTGCTGTATTTTCTGCCTGTGTGTTGTGCCTCATCTTGTCTCACGGCAATATATGTTTGGGGGCTACCTATTCCTTTGGGGCTCTACTCCGGGACAGCATAGTTTTCCCCTTTCTCTCTTTAGGTTTAGTTAACTCTTTGGCTGTGTCGAGGCGTCTAGGGCATCGTAGGTACGTCCCACATCTAATTCTTGTTGTGTTGTCAGTTTAGGGGTCTGCAATCCGCTAAGTTACCAACCTCTCTGGGTGTCTGGTTGCCTAGTCTTTTTCCCTATTATCCTCCTCAGTTACCGAATCATAACAGATATCTTTTTGTATCCCTTTCCTGTTTTATACAGTTCAACTACCTTTTCCCGTAGATCCGTTGACAATTCTTTTGCTTTCCTCATGACTCACAATCCAGAAATGTCAGTGGCTGGATGAAAGATGCAAGAGTCTGTCTGGATCCCAGAAACTCACTCAGCTTTTATGCACACACGCTGATTACAAGCAAACAGGTCACAGTAGCCAATCAAACCCATTTGTGTCAACTTCTGTGCTATGATGCTTTTACGTTTTTTATAATGTGCTTATTTATCGTATATTTGGACTCATGTTTTTTTCTATGTCTACCATTTGTTCCCATTTCTCTTCCTTGATCTTCGAACATTCTTTTTCTTTAATTCTCAAATTCTTTTTATTAAAATCTTCTCTATTATTTTTGCCCTTTCTAGCAATTCAAGAATATTTCTGACCCTAATAACAAGAAATAAAAAATTAAAAATACATTGTTTTACCCATTTTTGTCTCTTGCTCTTAACCAGGGCTGTCCACCACCTTCTTCTAGTAACAGATACTCTTCTCCTTTGTGCAACTGTAAATCCTGAGAATTGATTGGACTGAAATCATACATTGCTACAACTTTGCGTGGTCCTACCGGAGAAGTAACATTTGTTGGTGCAGGTGGCAGTGGCTTCACAGATTTTACCTGTGGGTAAAGAGAAATCAAATATTATAGTTTACTTGTAACCATAAGAAGATATCAGAACAAATTTGGGGTTTTAGAGTTCTATATTATAACATTCACAATTTGTTTTCAAAAAGTACTGAAAGCCTATCACAACTAACAGCCATCCAAGTTTTGTAATGTAATATTTTACTTAGTGGTTTTAGAGGGAGAGATATCAGCTTCTGATGGCTGTATAAGAAAACGAATCCTGCCTAAGAGCAATCAGGTTTACTATGCACATTGAAGACCACATGTAGACTTGTAATCAGTTCAGGATCAGATGCTCCAGCGCTTGGATGAAAGGAAAAAAACAAACAGTTTTTCCTGTACCTAAAAATGGAAAATGTAAATACTTTTTTGCTGAAGAGGATTCAGTGCGCTGTATCAAGAAGCCAAGGAATAAGGTCCCAGTAGCCAGAATTTTAGGAAGACCTCCCTTAGTTCTTGACTCCATGGACAGAAAAGGCAATGAATTAACAATGATTAGGTATTTTTTCTTCTGTACATTTATTTTTTTATGTTTATTGTTTTTTTCCTCTAATATATTGGCACTTCTCATTCCCCTTGCCAGTTATTTATCTATTTTTAATTGTGTCCTTGTCATATGCTGTTTTTAGTCTTTGTCTTGCATAAGTTAAATTTAATTAGTGATTCTTTTTGTGTAATTACTTATTTATTTATTAGAATTTTTTGTACTTTCAATTGGTATACTTCGGTAAGTTTGGTATTTTTTTTAGGTTATTTTTGGTATTTCCTTCTTTTGATAGTTTTATATATCTCTAAGGGTACGTGCCCACGATCAGGAAATGGTAGCCCTTTGGTGGCAGCATATTTTCCCTGCATCTAAAACGCTGCATTCAATCACACTTATATCCACATGTGTTCATCGAACAATGCGGATTTACTGCATCCAATACATTTTGTTGTGGAAATTTCTGTTGCGGAGACTAGCATCTCTGCAACAGAATTTGACATATTGCGGTTCATAAAACCGCACTGTGGGTGCCATAGTGTCAAATAGAAGCCCAATAGCAATGGGATTTCTATAAATCCATCCGCTGTGCTCGTATTGTAGAATGTAGCATTTTGGATGCAGCGCAGGTGGGATGCATCCAAAAAACTGCTATTCCTGATCATGGGCACATACCCTTACAGCCAGTTTATGATAATTGTCACCATATACAGTGGGGAAAATAAGTATTGATACACTGCCGATTTTACAAGTTTTCCCACCTACAAAGAATGGAGAGGTCTGTAATTTGTATCGTAGGTACACTTCACCTGTGAGAGACAGAATCTAAAAATGAGAACCAGAAAATCACATTGTATGATGTTTACATAATTAATTGGCATTTTTATTTGCATGGAATAAGTATTTGATACAATAGAAAAACAGAACTTAATATTTTGTACAGAAACTTTTGTTTGCAATTACAGAGGTGAGACGTTTCCTGTAATTTTTGACCAGGTTTGCACACACTGCAACAGTGATTTAGGCCCACTCCTCCATACAGATCTTCTCCAGATCTTTCAGGTTTCAAGGTTGTCGCTAGTCAACATTGAGTTTCAGCTTTTTCCAAAGATGTTCCATTGAGTTCACATCTGGAGACTGGCTAGGCCACTCCAGGACCTTGAAATGCTTCTTACGGAGCCACTCCTTAGTTGTCCTGGCTGTGTGCTTTGGGTCATTGCCATGCTGGAAGACCCAGCCATGACCCATCTTCAATGCTCTTACTGAGGGAAGGAGGTTGTTGGCCAAAATCTTGCGATACATGACGCCATCCATCCTCCCTTCTATACGGTGCAGTTGTACTGTCCCTTTGCAGGAAAGAACCCCCAAAGTATGATGTTTCCCTACCATGTTTCACAGTTGGGACAGTGTTCTTGGGGTTGTACTTATCCTTTTTCTTCCTCCAAACATGGCGAGTGGAGTTGATACCAAAAAGTTCTATTTTGATCTCATCTGACGGCGTAGTGTGCTACGAACTGTAATGTTTGAGACTGTGGACCCAACTCTCTTCAGGTCATTGACCAGGTCCTCCCATGTAGCTCTGTGCTGATTCCTGACCTTTCTCAAAATCAACCTTACACCACGAGGCGAGATCTTGCATGGAGGAACAGACCGAGGAAGATTGACAGTCATCTTGTGTTTCTTCCATCTTCTAATAATTGTGCAAACAGTTGTTGCTTGCCTGTTGTCCTGTAGCCCATCCCAGCTTTGTGCAGGTCTACAATTTTGTCTCTGGTGTCCTTAGACAGCTCTTTGGTCTTGGCCATGGTGGAGAGGTTGGAGTGTAATTAAGTGTGTGGACTTCATGTCTGCGCAGGCTCCCCGGCTGACCGGAGATGAACTCAGGAGCGTGGGAGAGTTAATTAATTTTTTCCCACGCTATCGAGTTCACTTAAGGTCAGCCGGGGACTCCGCGCAGCCTCACTGACTACCGCTGACGTCAGTGATGCTGCGCGGAGTCCCCAACTGACCTGAGGTGATCTGACAGCATGGGAAAAAATTCAGAAACTTTCCCACACTAATCAGTTCATCTCCGGTCAGCCAGGACGCCTGCGCAGACATGATTTAATTCATTCTGCAGTGGTTTACAGCCGGGCCGGTAGCATTAGCACCGATCCCTGTTGTAAACCAGTTAACCCCTTGTGATGGATTGCAGCGGGGACCTGACTGAATATCAGAGAGGTATGGATATTGTTGCCTTTTTATTTTATTTTTATTAAAGGAGAACAATGGATTCAGATGGATTAGCAGTGTAATAAAATGTGGTCAAAAACTATGTATTTATTTCATTAAAATTTTTTTTTAATTAATGTGTTTTTTTAACCCTTTACTACAATAGGATTAATAATGGAGAGTTGTCTAAATGACAACTCTCCATTATTAACCCGGATTAATGTCACCTTTCAATAGCAAGGTGACATTAACCCCTTATTAACCCATTAGCCACCGCTAAAGGCAATGGGAATAGACGGGCTAAGTGCCAGAAAAGGCGCATCTAATAATAGATGTGCCTTTTCTGGGGTGGGTGGGGCAGATATTAGTAGCCGGGGGGGGCCAAAAACATTGGTCCCTCTCAAGGCTATTAATATCTGTCCTCACTCACTGGCTTTCCCTGTCTGGCGGAGAAAATACCGCGGGAGCCCACGCATTTTTTTACAACGAATTTACACATTATATTAACACCTACATGTCCAAAATTTTGCACACATACATTAATCAAAACCATATATCAAACTAAATGAAATGAAATGGTTTACTGTATGTAAACCATGTGTCATTTCATGTCGGTTTCTGTAATGATTTTACAGAAGCCGGCAATTGAATTAGCGGCTATTTTGCTATGTAGAAGTGTATGAACTATAAATATTTATATACAGTGCCTTCTGAAATATTTGGCTCCCTGGAACTTTTCAACCTTTTCCCACATATCATGCTTCAAACATAAAGATACCAAATGTTAATTTTTGGTGAAGAATCAACAACAAGTGGGACACAATTGTGACGTTGAATGAAATTTATTGGTTATTTAATTTTTTGTGGAAATACAAAAACTGAAAAGTGGGGCGTGCAATATTATTCGGCCCCTTTAACTTAATACTTTGTTGCGCCACCTTTTGCTGTGATTACAGCTGCAAGTCACTTGGGGTATGTCTCTATTAGTTTTGTACATTGAGAGACTGAAATTCTTGCTCATTCTTACTTGGCAAACAGCTCGAGCTCAGTGAGGTTGGATGGAGATCGTTTCGTTAACAGCAGTTTTCAGCTCTTTCCACAGATTCTCGATTGGATTCAGGTCTGGACTTTGACTTGGCTATTCTAACACCTGGATACATTTATTTGTGAACCATTCCAAAACCATTCCAAATACGCAGCCACACCTTGACAATGGATGACATACGGATCACTGTTCAGGGAACATTTCTGCATATTACGACCGTAAAATACGGTCCATATTTTTATACATTGTGTCTTACTCAGGCCTTATAGCATGAATGTGTCTTAGTAATGACCAGAAATATACCGAATAGTCTTATGGCTGACCTTCCTATTTTAGTTTCTTGATTTTTCGTAAATGGTGACCGGGAATATTCTGATCAATCATGTGTTAATAGATTTATAAAGGTTTCCTGATTTTAAAGAGATGTTTGTTGAAGAAGAATTCATGTTTTGCTATTTGCCAGCGCAGGTCATAAGTGTGGTCTACTATATTTATTGCCAGAAGTGTCTACTCTGACGCTGCTTATTGAAAAAGTTTACCTGGCTGTGATGAATTTGAAAATTAACGCTAAGATTGTATATTTTACACACTGTAAAGAGTAAAATATTGAAAAATATACAGAATCCAAGAGTAGAGGCGCTCTAGTTACTCCTATTGGAAGTAACTCTCATGCCGGCGCCGGCTGTAATTCCGGCGCCCGCTGCCGCCACTACCTCTGTCCCTGAGTCATCTTCTCTGCTCCCCGCTCACCGCTCCAGGCACCGCGCTGATTCCCCGACCTGTCATCCTGCCGCTCGGGGGATCCAGCGTGGTGTCCTCTCTCCTCCCTCTTTCCGGCCTGTTTCAGCTCCGTGCATGCGCCTTGGGTCACGGGCGCACACTCTCCTGCCCTCTTAACCCTCTCTGCACCTTCCCAGGGGCATTAGCGCTCCAATCAGGCACCAGCACAGGGTATATCAGGCGGCTCCTCCATATTGGAGGCGCCTGATTACCGTGTGCTTACTGTACGCTGTTCTAGCCCATCCTGACTACCTTTCCTGTCCTAACTACCTGCTCTGTCCTAACTACCTGCTCCGTCCAATCTACCTGCTCCGTCCTGACTACCTGTCCATTCTGGCTACCTGCTCCGTCCGTGCTAGCTGCTCGGCCCTGACGTCTCTGTTCCGCCCTGTTACTCTAGCCTTTTCTTCCGTCCGAGTAATCCGTCTAGGTCAGTGATGGCGAACCTTGGCACTCCAGCTGTTGGAGAACTACAACTCCCAGCATGCCTCAACTGCTGCTTCAACTGCTGCAGGTTGCAAGGGCATGCTGGGAGTTGTAGTTTTACAACAGTTGGAGTGCCAAGGTTAGCCATCACTGGTCTAGGTGGTCCCGTGTCCCTAGCTCCGTTCGGGTCCAGTCTATCCCCTCTCCTTAGTCTGGCTTGTGGTGCTCCTCATCTCCTCTTGAGCCGCCCCTCTTGGTGCCAGCTGTCGCGGTACTTCACTCCCTCGGGTCTGCCCCTAACAATCCCTGAATAGGGGTCATCTCTCCCTGGTCAGCTCACCCGTGGGAGCTTCAGTGCCACGACCCAGAGGGTCCACTCTCGTAGCACGTCCTTCCTTAGACATCACAGTAACAATCCTAAAAGTCAATATCAACCCTTTAACGAGACTTGTCACATGATTTAGGATAAAAATCCAAGCCAAACGCTAAATTTGCAGACACGTGTTTTGGGGTGTTTGCCTTTCATCAGTGTAAAGAATGACGGCTGATTTGGCTGGTTTAGAAACCTCTGATACAGCGTGTAAGGGTCAAAGTTTCTCCTTGTGAAGAGTGCCAAGATGTCCTAAAATGTCTTATAGACCATGCAATGCTCCTCTGAGAATTTAAAGAGGATATTTACATATTTATAGAGGAAGAGGACTAGAACTCTTAACTTATTAAGGGTAGCAATACTAAAGGTCAATATCAACCCTTTAATGAGCCTTTTCACATGAATTAGGATTAAAAGCCAAACCAGACATGTGTATGCAAATGGAGTGTTTGGTTCCACCAAAAGGAAGCACTAAAGTTCCTGCTTTCTTCCTTTCTGAAAGGGGATATTTGCATAATTAAATTCCCAGAAGAGCACTGCATGGCCTACAAGTCTCCTTACAATGTATTGGAACTCTCCACAAAGAGAAAGGTTTCCCCTTAGACCTCAGCTTGGTTTGTGCCAGATAGATAGAAAGAATTTTGAACCTTAATATAAACTAAAACTGGATACACAATGAATTAAGGATATAACTGGAGAACAAGTACTTTGGATGGACTATCTTTCATACATGAATTGCCATTCTGCTTTTGTTTTTACCAAAGCATCTGAAGGTGCAGGTGGAAGTGGTTTTCGAGATCTTCTCTTCGAAGAATCATTCTTTAGCACTGCATAACAGAGAAAGAATTAAAAATGTCATTTTAGAAACATTTTATATTTTAGATAAAGCTAAAAGTAGATTGAAATATTTATTGTTTTTACATTAAGGATTTTACCTTATCATTATGTAAAATATCACAATCTCTTTGTGGTCACAATACATCAAAACTGGACATATGGTAGAATAAGATAGCAAAGAAATCTGTCAGTGAGCTTCTGTTATGTCATGGCAGGGAAATGCCAGGTGAGCGGCGCAAAGGGATAGGGGGAAACAGGAACGTGAGGGACCTGACGATAGGGAGAGAGGGAGACGGTGACCCCTCAGCACTCACCTAATCCTGAACCCAGCACTCACTATCGCCCTAGACGGGTTCTTCTCACCTTGAGCCGCCACATGCTTAAGGCCTGGCTGAGATTCGACTTTGCCCTGGCTTATAAGATGGGCAGCATGACACTAGTCTTACTAATATGACAAGACAAAACAAGGAAGGAGACAATCAGGGAAAAACACAAACAAATAGACCTCCACGGCTACAATGGAAGACACAACTTCTTTTCCAGGGAACACCTTCTTCAGAGAAGTCAGGTTTAGAATAGAAACTCTGTTGCTGGCAAGACAGGTAGCCAGGAATGGGTTTAAATAATGAAGGGGAGTGGTGCCAATGAGCAGCAGCTGAGACAAAAAGCCAAATGGACTCTTAACAGATTTAAACCATGAAATTTGAACCCCTTCCATACCATAAGAAACAGTAACCCTGCACCCATCATGTGAATAGCTACATAGACTCCAAATAAGACCCATGATCAGCTAATCTTTGCCATATTCTGATCCCAGACACACCACAGGTCCCAGCAGGGTGCGGCTTCTTCTGACAACCAGGTTTGTAATCCTTTTCTCCTGAATAAGCATATTTATGGACGCATCAACCTTCAACTTTAAACTAATTCTTCTAATCGTCTTAGATATGCCACATCTACACTTGGATCTGCGCCTCCAACGTTAGCTTCTGTCACCAGGTGCCGCTGTAGGTGGCACTGGTGATGTAGGAGACTTCATGACCAGAAGTTCTAAGTGGTGAAGGCTCTGATCAGCCATGGTTACTTGTTTGGCTGGGACCTGTAGTGCCACCCAGGCTGGCGGTATGGGTGTTTGTGCTGTCTGTCAGGAGTGATCAGTGCCTGCTGTGGTCAATGGGACAGCACCACACCCTACTTAAAACTCCCAGCATACTGCTGGGAGTTACCAGTTACAGTTTTTACTTGGTCTGGTTCACTCTTATTCAGCCTGATTCTCGTTTATGACCACAGTCTGTGTTTAAATTTCACTGATTACATGAAGGATGTTGAATATAAAAATAAAATACTTCAACATCAACATCTCTTAAATGTGTTTTCACAACTCAGCTGTCGGGGGACCCAGGACCAGGGACTCCTTCCCTGTCCCTAACACTAGAGGGCGTCCTAGCTTGCCCTATTCCTATACTTCTGAAGGTGAAGATGGCTGGGCCACGTACCTTGCCTTATCTCCTGAATCAGCCCTCCGTCTGTTCCCTTCCCCACCCAGGGAAGAGGGGAGCTGCCGTGCACCGTAGTACATCACATGACGAACAAGGCAACATGAACAAGGGGCAACTGAAAAGGCATACAAAATATTCACTCACATATAACAGAGGAATGCACCGGGAGTGGAGGATGGGGAAAAAACAAAATGAGAGGAGAGAAGGGAATTATCACACAAACCCACACAACAGTCACAGATAACTGCTCCAAACTCCTTCTCATAATGAGCACCAAAACACCGCTCTTCCAAGCCATGCAGCATAAGCTATCTCTGACTATATGTTTTATTAAAGGCCCAGATTATATAAGTGATAGGAGTGGAAAACCGATACTGAAGCGACCAACAAACTAAACAAGAATCCATGATTTTCGCCATCTGAAATTCTGTTTCCATTGACAATGACAGGAGATGGTGGTAGCGGTGATGGTACCGAAGATGCAACATACTTTTGAGGAGAGAACGTTGAAATACATTATGAATCCAAAAAGAAGGCAGCAAAGCAAAGTAGAATGCTATAGGATTGACAATGGCTACAATCTTATAAGGAAGGACCGATAAACCTGTGACCCAGTTTCCAAGATGGAACCTTCAACTTAATGTTCCTAGAAGACAACCACATCAAGTTACCAACATATAGGTCAGGATCCACACTCTTATATTTGGACCCCATCTTCCTCAAATTATCAGTAACCCCTGCCAAACGGACGTAATAGAAGATGAAAACCATTCCTCTTTAGTTAATCCAGAAGAATGATTCTTAATAAATAAGTTGAACTGAGGATGAAATCCATACCCCCGCAAAACGATGACTTACTAGTAGATTCATAATAACTATTATTTACTGCGAATTCGTCTAATGGTAAGTAGGTAACCCAATCCTCCTGATTCTCAGACACAAAACTCCTAAGACAAGTCTCCAGATTCTGCTTAACCCGTTCAGTCTGCCCATTAGACTGCGGGTGAAATGCAAAAGAAAATGACAGATGGATCCCCAGATGGGTGCAAAATGCCCTCCAAAACTTGGAAACAAACTGTATCCCCTGGTCAGAAACAATATCGGTCGGGATCCCATGTAATTCTTCAATTTCCCTGATGAAAATTTCCGCAAAGGACTTGGCGTTCGGTAAAGCTGGTAATGCAATAAAATGAGACATCTTATCGAATCTATCCACGACCACCAAAGTTACCGTATTCCATGCTGACACAGGTAGATCCGTGATAAAATTGACCAACAAGTGAGTCCAAGTTCTACTGGGAATCTCCAATTGTTGGAGAGCCCCCCGACGGACGAGTATGAGAGGTCTTAGAATGCGCACAGCCACTGCAGGCGGCTACATACTCCTGGACATCCTGATGAGCCCCTGGCCACCAAAAACACCAATTAAGAAGATCAGTGGTGGCTTTATTTCCAAGATGTCAGGCCAAGACTGAATCGTGATGTTCACTACGGACTCTTACACAAAGATTTACAGGAACAAACAGTTTACCTAATGGAAAGGCAGCAGGGGTGTTTCCCTGAGCGTCAACAACCTCTCTTTCAAAATCAGAACATATAGACGCTATAACCACCCCTTTTTGTAGAATAGGTACCGGTTCACAAGTATCATATGGTGTGGATACTAAAGTGGGCCCTCATATACTATGGGGGCTAATGTGGGGGCCATAATATTGTGTGGGAAGTAAAGTGGGGGCCCTCATACACTATGGGGCCTAATGTGGGGGCCATCATATGGTGTGGAAACTAATGAGCAAGGCCCTTATACAGTATGGTGGTTAATGTGGGGGCCCTCATATGGTGTGGGAACTAATGAGTGCGGCCCTAATTCAGTATGGGGTTAATGTGGGGGCTATCATATGGTGTGGGAACTAATGAGCAGAGCCCTCATACTGTATGGGTGTTAATAGGGGGGCCATTATAAGGTGGGCCCTAATACACTATGGGGGCTAATATGGGGGCCATCATATGGTGTGGGAACTAAAGTGGGGGCCCTCATACACTATGGGGCCTAATGTGGGTGCCATCATATGGTGTGAAAACTAATGAGCGAGGCCCTTATACAGTATGGCGGTTAATGTGGGGGCCCTCATATGGTGTGGGAACTAATGAGCGGGGCCCTCCTACAGTATGGGGGCTAATGTGGCGGCCATCATATGTTGTGGGAACTAATGAGCGGAGCCCTCATACAGGAAAGGGGTTAATGTGGGGGCCATCATATGGTGTGGGAACTAATGAGTGCGGCCCTAATACAGTATGGGGTTAATGTGTTGGCTATCATATGGTGTGGGAACTAATGAGCGGAGCCCTCATACTGTATGGGTGTTAATAGGGGGGGCCATTATAAGGTGGGCCCTCATACACTATGGGGGCTAATATGGGGGCCATCATATGGTGTGGGAACTAAAGTGGGGGCCCTCATACACTATGGGGCTTAATGTGGGTGCCATCATATGGTGTGAAAACTAATGAGCGAGGCCCTTATACAGTATGGCGGTTAATGTGGGGGCCCTCATATGGTGTGGGAACTAATGAGCGGGGCCCTTCTACAGTATGGGGGCTAATGTGGCGGCCATCATATGTTGTGGGAACTAATGAGCGGAGCCCTCATACAGGAAGGGGGTTAATGTGGGGGCCATCATATGGTGTGGAAACTAAGGTGGGCCCTCATACACTATGGAGGCTAATGTGGCGGCCATCATATGTTGTGAGAACTAATGAGCAGGGCCCTCATACAGTATGAGGGCTAATGTGGGTGTCTTCGTATGGTGTGGGAACTAAAGTGGAGGGCTCTCATAAAGTATGGGGACTATTTTGGGGGACCCTCATGCAGTATGATAGCTAATTTGGGGGCCCTTAAAGTGTGGGAACTACTGAGGTGGCCATGAGGAGTTTGTGCAGGTTGGGGATAGATGGTGATGGTGCAGGAAATATGAGAAGTCAGATGTATCTTTGTTGTAATCTTTGCAGCCAATCATGGCTGTAGAATTTGTCATGTCGGTCTCGGCTAGATGGAAAAGACGGGAAAAGTGAACGATTCCATCAGAAAGAACATCAGCTGTAAGTCACCATCAATAACTGTGCTGTGATCTCTTATATGTTCTGCAGGACTGATATTTACCACTGACCATATGGCGCCAATATCAGTGCTGGACTTTATATAGAAATGTATTTTCAGTAATGGCATAGGCATCTGCTGAGGTTACCCCATACCCAGTAATATGCTGCACCACCATTGTTGTAATTGGGGTTACCTGGTTAGGAGCCACTCAGAAGGTTTTCTCCTCCCCTGAGCTGTCATGTGCATTCAACAGCCACTGGTGGATTCGCGATGCACCCACAGCTATTGACAAGATAAATGCAGTTGTCAGTCTCTGACAACGGAATTAAACACCCACTAACCAGAAGAACATCATAAGACCCGCCCATCGGTGCCCCTGTCACATAATCACATGGTGCCAATGGGTTGTCATGACATCCGGCGGTCTGCAGAAAATCCCCTTGCCTTTCGTTGTAGGGCTGAATGGAGCAAAGGTTTATCATCCACTTTTTCATACTTCTTCTCCTCTAGATTTCTAAAACTTAATATGGACAAAACAGAATTCATCATCTTTCCTCCATCTCACATGACCTCCACAACGGACCTATCCATTAAAGTAAATGGCTGCTCACTCTCCCCAGTCCCACAAGCTCGCTGCCTCGGGGTTATCCTTGACACTGATCTCTCTTTCAAGCCACATATACAAGCCCTTTCCACTTCCTGCCGACTTCAACTCAAAAATATTTCACGGATCCGTACATTCCTCAACCAAGAACCTGCAAAAACCCTAGTCCATGCCCTCATCATCTCCCGCCTTGACTACTGCAACCTCCTTCTCTGTGGCCTCCCCTCTAACACTCTCACATCCCTCCAATCTATTCTAAACTCTGCAGCCTGACTAATCCACCTGTCCCCCCGCTATTTCCCGGCCTCTCCCCTTTGTCAATCCCTGCACTGGCTCCCCATTACCCAGAGACTCCAGTTCAATACCCTAACCATGACATACAAAGCCATCCACAACCTGTGTCCTCCGTACATCTGTGACCTCGTCTCCCGGTACTTACCTGCAGGCAGCCTCCGATCCTCACAAGATCTCCTCTCTACTCCCCTCTTATCTCCTCTTCCCACAATAGCATACAAGATTTCTCCCATGCATCCCCCCTACTCTGGAACTCTCTACCACAACATATCAGACTCTCGCCTACCATGGAAACCTTCAAAAAGAACCTGAAGACCTACCTCTTCCGACAAGCCTACAACCTGCAGTAACCACTGATCCACCAAACCGCTGCACGACCAGCTCTACCCTCACCTACTGTATCCTCACCTATCCCTTGTAGATTGTGAGCCCTCGCGGGCAGGATCCTCTCTCCTCCTGTACCAGTTGTGACTTGTATTTTTTAAGATTACTGTAATTGTATTTATTATGTATACCCATCCTCATATGTAAAGTGCCATGGAATAAATGGCGCTATAATAATAAATAATAATAATAATCCGCACTACTGCTCCATTCAGTCTAATGGGAACACCGAAGATGAGCAGAGGAACTGTGCTCGGCAATCTAAGGCAATCCCATTAAGAATGAATGGACCAGTAGTGTGGATGATCCACCTATACTAGGGTTCTCAGAAAAGCTGGGATAACGACCAATTTAGGATAGGGAATAACTTTCCAACTTGAAACAACCTCTTTTAAGGAGCTTTAAGACTGCAGTCAAAATTGGGAAACTGATTATCCATCCATCTAAACAGACTTGTCAGTCACCCGATGCATGACCAAAACGTTCATTCGTCAGGTGAAATTATTTTTAAGCATACTGAAAAGGGAGTCTGTCACCCCAAAATGACAATTAGACTGTATGAACACTTATAGTGGGTGAAATAAGTGTTGAACACACTACCAATTTTCTAAGTAAATATATTTCTTAAGGTGCTATTGACATGAAATTCTCACCAGATGTTTGGAACATCCAATCCAATCCATACAGGCAAAGAAATCACCATAGATGTCCATAAATTAAGTTATGTGCAATAATAACTGCTTCAAATCTTTGGATTGAGTTCATTCTTTTTAGCATTTATTTAGCACTTTTTAGGCAGGTTACAGAATGGATCTGCCTGAAAAAAATGCTGTGTGCACATACCCTTAAGGGCCCGTCTCACATAGCGATATCGCTACCGAGATCGCTGCTGAGTCACTAGTTTTGTGACGCAGCAGCGAGCTCACCAGCGATATCGCTGTGTGTGACATTCAGCGACAATCAGCCCCCCTGCCGGGTATCGCTGATCGTCGCTGAAATGTCAGGACATTTTTTTGATCGCTGGTTTCCCGCTGACAGGCACGCATCGCTGCGTGTGACAGGCGGGAGACCAGCGATCCGCTGGTAACCAAGATACACAGCGGGTTTCCAGGCGGGGCTGTGCCTAGAAACCCGCTGTGTACCTTGGATACCAGCGCCCTGATGCAGGGAGCTGGTATCCAAGGTACACAGCGGGTTTCCAGGCACAGCGCAGCGCTTGGAAACCCCGCTGTGTACCTTGGATACCAGCTCCCTGCATCAGGGCGCTGGTATCCAACGTATACTGCGGGTAACTAAGCGATGTTACCCGCAGTGTTGCTGTCCCAGATCGCTGCCTGAGCTGCCTGTTTGGCAGCTCAGCAGCGATCATGTAGCGATACACCAGCGATCCTGACAAGTGCATATCGTTGTCGGGATCGCTGGTGTATCGTTATGTGAGACCCAGCCTTTAGTCTAACTGATCAGTAGGTGGTAAGACCACTTAAACAGCCTAGGGCAGCATGAATGCCATATACAGCCCTTCCTATTTATAAACATCAGCAAGACAAGAATGTGCCCCAAGATGGGATAATTTTTGGACCGTCTATACAATTAAAGTAGCCTGTAACTTCTGAAATTGCAGTGTGTAGTTAAATATACTTTTGGTTACTACCTGTTAACATCCGTTACCCCCTAGCTAGATAGGCGCATGTCACTTGGATATTAGTAGGTTGTGTTAGCATTACAGAGCTCAAATCAGGTTCAATACACACCTATGAATTTTTTACACATACAGTTAGGTCCATAAATATTTGGACAGAGACAACATTTATCTAATTTTGGTTCTAGACATTACCACAATGAATTTGAAACAAAACAAATCAGATACAGTTGAAGTTCAGACTTTCAGCTTTCATTTGAGGGTATCCACATTAAAATTGGATGAAGGGTTTAGGAGTTTCAGCTCCTTAACATGTGCCACCCTGTTTTTAAAGGGACCAAAAGTAATTGGACAATTGACTCCAAGGCTATTTCATGGACAGGTGTGGGCAATCCCTTCATTATATCATTCTCAATTAAGCAGATAAAAGGGCTGGTGTTGATTTGAGGTGTGGTGTTTGCATTTGGAAGGTTTAGCTGTGAAGGAAACATGCGGTCAAAGGAGCTCTCCATGCAGGTGAAACAAGCTATCCTTAAGCTGCAAAAAACAGAAAAAACCCATCCGAGAAATTGCTACAACTTTAGGAGTGGCAAAATCTACAGTTTGGTACATTCTGAGAAAGAAAGAAAGCACTGGTGAACTCATCAATGCAAAAAGACCTGGGCGCCCACGGAAGACAACAGTGGTGGATGATCGCAGAATACTCTCCATGGTGAAGAGAAACCCCTTCACAACAGCCAACCAAGTGAACAACACTCTCCAGGAGGTAGGCGTATCAATATCCAAATCTACCATAAAGAGAAGTGTTATGTTACGGTAGCTGAGGAGTGCAGGTAAAAAAGGAAATACACCAGAGCAGTTGGAATCTATGAGATTGCAGTACCCTGACTAACCACCGCAACTAGAGGCAGCCGTGGAGCGTTCCTACGTTGGTCCTAGACGCCTCGTCACAGCCTGAGAAACTAACTACACCTAAAGATAGAAATAGGAAAGCTATCTGCCCCGGAGCAGAACCCCAAAGATAATAGAAAGCCCCCAAACATGTAATGGCGGTTAGACAAGAGGAAATACTGACACAGAAAGAAAATAGTATGAGCAAACGCTGGGGCCCAAACTATCTAAACAGAAAAGGATAGGAAGGGTACTTACTGCAATCTCAGAAAACCCTGAAAAAACACCAACTCTACTAATTTCAAAATCACCTGAGATCACACGACCTCTACCACCTAAATTAGTTCTCTGGTGTAACAAAAACAAAACAGCAGCCACTGAAAAAAAACTGGAAAAAGCAAAAGTACAAAACACAGTGGCTGGACTAAACTGAGAGGGCAAAAGCCCCCGGAGGGGACCCTGAAGGCCCCCACAGAAGTGCAGGACAAAATGCAAAAATATAGCAAAAACACAAAATAAGAAATTGTCTTATCTGATAGCAGGAGATGCAGACACGACACAGCAGGCTACAAGGGAAACTGGAAAGAAGGATTCAGACCAGAACAATTGATCACCGGCAACCCTGATGGGAAAATGACTCCCTTATATAAGACCAATCAGTAACACCTGATTCCCAGTCCTCACAATCCTCACTAGTACCGCTTGTAACCACCAGAGGGAGCCTCTGCTCAGAACTCATCTCAAACCCATTCACAACAGTACCCCCCCCTTGAGGAGGGGTCACCGAACCCTCATTTGAGCAACCAGGTCGGTCAGGATGAGTTCTATGATACGCACGGATAAGTCTCCTAGCATGGATGTCCGAAGCAAACACCCAAGAATTGTCTTCCTGACCATAACCTCTCCATTTAACCAAATACTGGAGTCTTCGTCTAGAAAAACGAGAATCCAATATTTTCTCAACCACATACTCCAGATTGCCCTCAACCAAAACAGGGTCAGGAGGCACAGCAGCAGGAACCACTGGCTCAACAAACCTCTTCAACAAGGACTTGTGGAACACGTTATGGATCTTAAATGTCCCTGGAAGAAGCAAACGAAAAGAAACAGGATTAATAATCTCCATGATCTTATAAGGTCCAATGAACCTAGGCTTAAATTTAGGAGATGCTACTCTCATAAGAATATTCTTTGAGGACAACCAGACCAAGTCCCCCACTTTAAACCGAGGACCATCAGTCCTATGCCGGTTAGCAAACCGCTGGGCCTTCTCCTGAGAGAGGGACAACCTCTCCACTACCTGGTCCCAAATCTGCTGCATACGCTCAACAACAGAGTCAACACCTGGACAGACAGAAGCCTCCGTCTGTCCTGAAGAAAATATAGGGTGAAACCCAGAATTACAGAAAAACGGAGACATCAAAGTGGCAGAGCTAGCCCTATTATTAAGAGCAAACTCAGCCAAAGGCAAAAAAGAGACCCAGTCATCCTGATCAGCAGACACAAAGCATCTTAGATAAGTCTCCAATGTCTGGTTTGTTCTCTCAGTTTGACCATTGGTCTGAGGATGAAATGCCGAGGAGAAAGACAATTGAACACCCAGTTTAGAACAAAAAGTCCTCCAAAATCTGGAAACAAACTGGACTCCTCTGTCAGACACAATGTTCTCAGGAATGCCGTGTAAACGAACCACGTGCTGAAGGAACAACGGCACCAATTCAGAGGAGGAAGGCAACTTAGGTAATGGCACAAGATGTATCATTTTGGAAAACCTATCACAAATTACCCAGATGGTGGTCATTCTCTGAGAAACAGGAAGATCGGAAATGAAATCCATAGAGATATGGGTCCATGGTCTCTTGGGCACAGGCAATGGCATCAACAAACCACTAGAGCGAGAGCAAGGCTTGGAGCGAGAGCAAGTCCCGCAGGACTGCACAAATTCCCTGACATCGCGAGACAAGGTAGGCCACCAAAAGGACCGACTAACCAAGTCTCTGGTACCAAAAATTCCGGGATGCCCAGCCAATGCGGAACAATGAATCTCAGACATCACACTCTTTTTCCATTGGTCCGGGACAAACAATTTTCCAACAGGGCAGCGCTCGGGCCTATCCTCCTGACACCCCTCCAGAGCAAGTCTCAAATTGGGCGAGATGGCGGAAAGAACTACACCCTCCTTCAAAATAACAGAGGGATCAGATAGCTCAGGAGAGTCCGCAAGGAAACTCTTCGAGAGGGCATCCGCCTTAACATTCTTAGTGCCAGGAAGAAAGGAAACCACAAAATTAAAACATGTGATAAACAAGGCCCACCTGGCCTGTCTAGGATTGAGTCGCTTGGCAGATTCCAGATAGACCAGATTCTTATGGTCCGTAAGGACCACCACCTGATGTTTGGCTCCCTCCAGCCAATGTCTCCACTCTTCAAAAGCCCACTTCATGGCCAATAACTCCCGATTACCCACGTCATAATTACGTTCAGTAGGAGAAAATTTTCGAGAGAAAAAGGCACAAGGGTTACTTTTAGAGGTCTCTGGATCTTTTTGGGACAAAACAGCACCTGCCCCAATTTCAGAGGCATCAACCTCCACCTGAAATGGCAGAGAAACATCAGGCTGCCGTAGAACAGGAGCAGAAGTGAATCTCTGCTTAAGTTCCTGAAACGCAGAGACTGCCTCAGGAGGCCAATTCACCACATCAGAACCCATTCTGGTCAAATCAGTTAATGGTTTAACAATAACCGAGAAATTACCAATAAATTTACGATAAAAATTGGCAAAACCCAAAAATCTCTGAAGAGCCTTTAATGAAGTAGGTTGGACCCAATCACAGATGGCCTGAACCTTGACCGGGTCCATTTCAATAACAGATGGGGACAAAATGAATCCCAGAAATGAGATCTTCTGTACGCCAAAAAGACACTTTGATCCCTTCACATACAGAGCATTCTCTCTCAAAATCTGGAATACAGTTCGAACATGTTTCACATGAGAGTCCCAGTCATTAGAAAAAATCAAGATATCATCCAAATAAACAATCAGAAACTTGTCCACAAAATCCCTGAAAATGTCATTCATGAAGGACTGGAAGACGGAAGGAGCATTAGTGAGCCCAAAGGGCATCACAAGGTACTCAAAATGCCCTTCAGGGGTGTTAAATGCCGTCTTCCATTCATCCCCGTGCTTAATGCGAATAAGGTTATACGCCCCCCTGAGGTCAAGCTTGGTAAACCAAGTAGCGTTTTTCACCCTGGAAAACAGGTCAGAAATCAAGGGTAACGGGTATTGATATTTCACAGTAATATTGTTCAAGAGACGATAATCAATACACGGCCTTAATGAACCATCTTTTTTGGCCACAAAGAAAAAACCGGCACCTAAGGGTGAAGAGGATGGTCTGATATGACCCTTCTCCAATGATTCCTTGATATAAGACCGCATAGCGTCATGTTCAGGTACAGACAAGTTAAAAAGGCGACTTTTAGGGAATTTACTACTGGCACTAATTCAATAGCGCAGTCATAGCTCCTATGGGGAGGTAAGGATGCAGATTTACTTTCGCTAAACACATCAGAAAAATCAAACAAAAAGTCAGGAACATCCTCAGCCTGGGGGGAGGCAGAAAAAACAGGAGTGTTGGTATTAACACATTGGCAGCCCAACTGGTTACAGACACAGATTTCCAATCCAAAACAGGATTATGAGACTGTAACCAAGGGAAACCCAGCACTATAATGTCATGCAGATTATATAGAACCAAAAATTTGCAGCACTCCTGGTGATCAGGTTCAACCCTCATTATCACCTGAGTAGAAAACTGGGGTTTATTCTCAGCCAAAGGGGTAGAATCGATCCCCAGTAAAGGAATAGACTTCTGTAGGGGTATCAAGGGAAACCCACAACGTTTAGCAAAATCATAATCCATCAGGTTAATAGCTGCTCCAGAATCAACGAAAGCCTGAGCAGAAAATGAGGACAGAGAGCATTTCAGAGTGACAGTTAATAAAAACTTAGTCTGAACACTACCCAAGACAACTGAGCGTGCAAAATGTCTTCCCCGCTTAGGCAGACTGAAATAGCATGAGAGGCATCACCACAGTAGAAACATAACCCATTGCGCTTTCGAAACTCATGACGCTGTGCCCCAGACACCACTCCATCACACTGCATGGGCTCAGAAGCTGGCTCACAAGGCAACACCACTCCACGCATACTTCTCCGCTCACGCAAACGTCTGTCAATTTGAATCGCTAATGACATAGAATCATTGAGACCAGAGGGGACAGGGAATCCCACCAAAACATCCTTTACATTATCCGACAGACCCTTCCGGAAAAGGGCCGCCAAAGCGTCGTCATTCCATTTGGTCAGGACTGCCCACCTACGGAATCTCTGACAGTATAACTCAGCGTCATCAAGCCCCTGATTTAATGCCAACAAGGCTTTTTCAGCTTGATCAGTGACATTAGGCTCATCGTACAATAACCCCAAAGCCTGAAAAAATGCATCAACATCACTCAAAACAGGATCCCCAGGTATCAGGGAAAAAGCCCAATCCTGAGGATCGCCGCGCAGGAGAGAGATGATAATTTGAACCTGCTGCGCTGCGTTTCCTGAGGACTTAGATTTTAAGGCAAGAAACAATTTACAATTATTTTTGAAATTCTGAAACTTAGCTCGATCCCCTAAAAACAAATCTGGCATGGGGATCCTAGGTTCCACAACAGGCAACCTAGCAAGATATGCAGCAATACTCTGAACCTCAGTGGCAAGCTGATCCACACGGCCAGACAACTGTGCAAACTCCATTGGGAGAAAAGATCCTCCCCAGCACCCAGAGATACAGAGGGAAAAAAAAAAAAAAAAAAATGCAACAAACAGAAAAATATCTCTGACAACTTTTCTTCCTTCAAAATATTTTTTCCCTTCTGTGAGTACCATACAATTTTTATGGCCGGTGATACTGTTATGTTTCGGTAGCTGAGGAGTGCAGGTAAAAAAGGAAATACACCAGAGCAGTTGGAATCTATGAGATTGCAGTACCCTGACTAACCACCGCAACTAGAGGCAGCCGTGGAGCGTTCCTACGTTGGTCCTAGACGCCTCGTCACAGCCTGAGAAACTAACTACACCTAAAGATAGAAATAGGAAAGCTATCTGCCCCGGAGCAGAAGCCCAAAGATAATAGAAAGCCCCCAAACATGTAATGGCGGTTAGACAAGAGGAAATACTGACACAGAAAGAAAATAGTATGAGCAAACGTTGGGGCCCAAACTATCTAAACAGAAAAGGATAGGAAGGGTACTTACTGCAATCTCAGAAAACCCTGAAAAAACACCAACTCTACTAATTTCAAAATCACCTGAGATCACACGACCTCTACCACCTAAATTAGTTCTCTGGTGTAACAAAAACAAAACAGCAGCCACTGAAAAAAAACTGGAAAAAGCAAAAGTACAAAACACAGTGGCTGAACTAAACTGAGGGGCAAAAGCCCCCGGAGGGGACCCTGAAGGCCCCCACAGAAGTGCAGGACAAAATGCAAAAATATAGCAAAAACACAAAATAAGAAATTGTCTTATCTGATAGCAGGAGATGCAGACACGACACAGCAGGCTACAAGGGAAACTGGAAAGAAGGATTCAGACCAGAACAATTGATCACCGGCAACCCTGATGGGAAAATGATCCCTTACATAAGACCAATCAGTAACACCTGATTCCCAGTCCTCACAATCCTCACTAGTACCGCTTGTAACCACCAGAGGGAGCCTCTGCTCAGAACTCATCTCAAACCATTCACAACAGAGAAGACTGCATGAAATTAAATACAGAGGGTTCACTGCACGGTGCAAGCCACTCATAAGAATCAAGAATAAAAAGGCTAGGCTGGACTTTGCTGAAAAACATCTAAAAAAGCCAGCACAGTTCTGGAAGAACATTCTTTGGACAGATGAAACCAAGATCAACCTCTACTAGAATGATGGAAAGAGAAAAGTATGGCGAAGGCGTGGTACAGCTCATGATCCAAAGCATACCACATCATCTGTAAAACATGGCGGAAGCAGTGTGATGGCTTGGGCATGCATGGCTGCCAGTGGCACTGGGTCACTAGTGTTTATTGATGATGTGACACAGGACAGAAGCAGCCGAATGAATTCTGAGGTATTCAGAGCCATACTGTGTGCTCAGATCCAGCCAAATGCAGCCAAACTGATTGGTCGTCGTTTCATACTATAGATGGACAATGACCCAAAACATAAAGCCAAAGCAACCAGGAGTTTATTAAAGCAAAGAAGTGGAATATTCTTGAATGGCCAAGTCAGTCACCTGATCTCAACCCAATTGAACATGCATTTCACTTGTTAAAGACTAAACTTCAGACAGAAAGGCCCACAAACAAACAACAACTGAAAACCACCATCGGTGAAGGCCTGGCAGAGCATCAAAAAGAAGGAAACACAGTGTCTGGTGATGGCCATGAGTTCAAGACTTCAGGCAGTCATTGCTAACAAAGAGTTTTCAACCAAGTACTAGAAATGAACATTTTATTTACAATTATTTAATCTGTCCAATTACTTTTGGTCCCTTTAAAAACAGGGTGGCACATGTTAAGGAGCTGAAACTCCTAAACCCTTCATCCAATTTTAATGTGGATACCCTCAAATGAAAGCTGAAAGTCTGGACTTCAACTGCATCTGATTTGTTTTGTTTCAAATTCATTGTGGTAATGTCTAGAACCAAAATTAGATAAATGTTGTCTCTGTCCAAATATTTATGGACCTAACTGTATTTTCCATTCAATTAGAGGCATTTCACTAATGCGATTTATGACACAACTAAATCAATTTTGGTAGGAAAATTTAGTAAATCCTGCAAATTCAAAGTTTCAAACAATCCGCTTATCTCTTCTTGCTAGTCATAAGCCGCTGGTTTATGTACACAAACGATGCAGATATCAACACGGTAAAAAACAAACTAAACTACATTTATTTTTACTTCATTTTGAGATACAGCTTTTCAGTAAATTGGTTTCAATGAAAGTTCAGGAGCAAGATCTAAAGGCCACATTTTAAGTGGGAAGTCTACTTTCACCAAACTTTGTATGAATCAATAGTACAGGCAAATTTAAGAGACTTTGTAATATATCTTACCAGAGACATCTGCTTCCCTCCCCAGTTATAATACACTTTTTCCCCTCTTCCTACCTCCTTATCTTCTTATTCACTCTCCATTTGCTCAGACAAGACGGACTGCAAGCTCACTGTCATGTCAAGTGATATAGACTATTATACCATATAGAGATAGAAGTGGGGAGGATGAGTAAGGAGTAAAGGGAGGAAACAGAGGGAGACACAAAGATTGTCCTGAGATTTGTACCAAGTCTTTTACCTCATTTTAATGTTGGATTCATATCTACACTGCTCAGTACTGCTGTGTAATGTATTTCATGCGGCTGCTGCTTGCCTCTATGTGCTAAAAAAGGAGAGAAGAGCAGGCAAGGCCGGTGTCACCGCCCAGCGCACTCAGGCAAATGTCGGGGGCTTGGACAGCAGGGGAGGACACACTTGCTGTTTGGGATACACTTGCACTTGACGTGTGGGGCCCGTGAATCAGGGGGCCCGATGCCAACACCAGCATCTGCTCCCCCGCATCATACTTTCAACTGAGTAAGCATCCTGGATACTGATACACTTGAAAACAATGGTGAGAGAGGGAGCATCAGCTGATGCTCCCTCTCCCATCATTCTCACTCTGCGTCTGAACTCTATGAAGTCTCAGTGCAAGGGTGTGTTGATGTCACTGCAGCACTCCCTCTGTGCTGAGCCGTGCAGAGGGTCAGAAAACACTGAAAACATTGAGGAGACCGGAGCAGTGGGGGAACAGGAAGAGGTGAGTATTTGATTATTTATTTTTAATGTATGGATCATTATATGGGACCCATTATACTGTATGGAGCATTATATGGGGTTCATTATACTGTATGGGGCATTATATGGGGCCTATTATACTGTATGGTGCATTATATACGGCCCATAATATTGTATTGAGCATTATATGGGACCCATTATACTATATGGAGGATTATGTGGCACCTATAATACTGTATGGAAGACGATGTGACACCCATAATACTGTATGGAGGACTATGTGGTACATAAAATACTCTATGGAGGACTATGTGGTGCCCATAATACTGTATGGAAAACTATGTGGCACCTATAATACTGTATGGAGGACTATGTGGTGCATATAATACTCTATGGAGGACTATGTGGTGCCCATAATACTGTATGGAAGACTATGTGGCACCCATAATACTGTATGGAAGACTATGTGGCACCCATAATACTGTATGGAGAACTATGTAGTGCACATAATACTCTATGGAGGACTATGTGGTGCCCATAATACTGTATGGAACACTATGTGGCAGCCATAATACTGTATGGAGGACTATGTGGTACATATAATACTCTATGGAGGACTATGTGGTGCCCATAATACTGAATGGAAGACTATGTGGCACCCATAATACTGTATGGAAGACTATGTGACACCCATAATACTGTATGGAGCACTATGTGGTGCACATAATACTCTATGGAGGACTATGTGGTGCCCATAATACTGTATGGAAGACTATGTGATACCCATAATACTGTATGGAGGACTATGTGGTGCCCATAATACAGTAAGAAGGATATCTGGTGCCCATAATAATGTATGGAAGACTATGTGGTGCTCATAATACTGTATGGAGGACTATGTGGTGCCCATAATAATGTATGGAAGACTGTGTTGTACCCATAATACTGTATGGAGGACTATGTGGTGCACATAATACTTAAAGAGGCCCTTTGAGACTCTTTTGCCCAGGGCCCATGATAACCTGGAGCCAGTGTCACGATCCACTTTTGGATGTGTGGCAGATCTTGGTTTCTATATTGAAACCTTTTTCCTTTTTAGGCCATTGGGGGTTAATGTTAGTCTTTTTTTCCCCCCAGTGGCCTCTGGTGTAATTACATTGCTGCTGACTTGTCAGGAGAAGGTGGTAACCACTCCCATCATCCTTTAAAACATCACCTGAGTTGTCAGCTGACTGTTGGTGATACTTCTGCTTTTTGGAGACCAACCTAGCTGGAGTCAGGAACTTGCTGAGCGCAGTTGTCCTTCAGTTGCTTCCCTCATCTGGTGCCTTACTCTGCTGTGCGGTGCATTACAGCAGAGAAAGCGAAGTTTCACTGTTTAGTTGATTTAACCCATTGGTGTCTGTCTTTCCTTCCTTTTGTTGTTATGGTGTATTTCCCTTTATTCCCTGTCTCACCTCCTGGGGAGGGGGTTGGGGGATTTAGCTCAGGGCTAAACAGAAGACAGGGACAGGTCGGTGACTTGGGCCTCACTACCTTTAAGTGTACCCCAAGTTAAGGAAAGACAGGGCACTCCCTTAGCCTTAGGGGCAGTTCAGGGGCCCAGGTTCCTCATCCCCTGTATTCCCATTACTGCCCCGTGACAGCCAGCCCTGAAAGTGGAAATCCCTCTCTGTGAAATGTGTTGTTTATATGAAAGATTATTGCAGCTAGTTTCCTCCCACCAGCTCTCAGCCAATTGCAAATTAGAGACAGAGGCTGCAGTTGGGAAAATCTGTGAAAATGCAGGTAACAATTCATACGATGGCCAGAAACAATGTTATTCCTCATGTAAACACAAAGGACAGCTTATTTTGAAAAGTTATTTGAAAGTCTTGAAAGTACAGTTATCATTTAAGTGGAAGACATAAGAATGTTATATGAAGTCGATGATAAATCTCATATGAAAAATTCGACTGTCTAAGTCGACTTCTTTTTATGCAATACAGTAGTAAAGAAAGGATTTGTGTTGAGTTTACAGTGGGTATGGAATTTATTCCGACCTCTTTAAATTTTTCACTCTTTGTTTTATTGCAGCCATTTGGTAAATTCAAAAAAGTTCATTTTTTTCTCATTAATGTACACTCTACATCCCATCTTTACTGAAAAAAAAAACAGAAATGTAGAAATTTTTGCAAATTTATTAAAAAAGAAAAACAGAAATATCACATGGTCATAAATATTCAGACCCTTTGCTGAGACACTCATATTTAAGTCACATGCTGTCCATTTCCTTGTGATCCTCCTTGAGATTGTTCTACTCCTTCATTGGAGTCCAGCTGTGATTAAACTAATAGGACTTGATTTGTAAAGGCACACACATGTCTATATAAGACCTCACAGCTCACAGTGCATGTCAGACCAAATGAGAATCATGAGGTCAAAGGAACTGGCCAAGGAGATCAGAGACAGAATTGTGGCAAGGCACACATCTGGCCAAGGTTACAAAAGAATTTCTGTAGTATTCAAGGTTCCTAAGAGCACAATGGTCTCCATAATCCTTAAATGGAAGAAGTTTGGGACCACAAGAAGTCTTCCTAGACCTGGCCATCCAGTCAAACTGAGCAATCGTGGGAGAAGAGCCTTGGTGAGAGGTAAAGAAGAACCCCAAGATCACTGAGGCTGAGCTCCACAGATGCAGTAGGGAGATGGGAGAAAGTTCCACAGAGTCAACTATCACTGCAGCCCTCCACCAGTCGGGCCTTTATGGTAGAGTGGCTCGATGGAAGCCTCTCCTCAGTTCAAGACATATGAAAGCCCACATAGAGTTTGCTAAAAAACACATGAAGGACTCCCAGACTATGACAAATAAGATTCTCTGGTCTGATGAGACGAAGATAGAACTTTTTGATGATAATTCTAAGCGGTATGTGTGGAGAAAACCAGGCACTGCTCATCACCTGCCCAATACAATCCCAACAGTGAAACATGGTGGTGGCAGCATCATGCTATGTGGGTGTTTTTCAGCTGCAGGGACAGGACGACTGGTTGTGTGGCACCCCAGAGTCCAGTTGCCAAGGTGACATTGCCTCCCTCTAAGGGGTGATGTCATGCCTGGAGGCAGGGGTGAATAAAAACTGCATATAGCTGACCCCAGAGCAGAGCGCTGATAAAAAGGGACGCCAGAGTCCTTGGCTGGGCGGGTGCTGTACGCCCTGACAGCCGAATCTGGAGTGCAGGGGACTGCTGCTCCCTGGCCACACCGAGCACCTGAAGGCACGGCAGCAGACCAAGAGCCCGGTGGTTGACAGTGAAAAGGACAGTGCCCGTGATATAGGCTCACGCTGTCTGCCATAAAGGTTAGAAACCAGACGGCCGCAGCTTAGCTACAAGCAGCAGGGACCAGAAAAGAGAGCGCAGAAGGAAGGTCCCCAACCCCACCTGGCAGGGTGGATCCCCTGAATGCCTCCAGGCAAGCCAGACTCAATCCGTCATCTGTAATTGGTACCCCAGATTGCATCTACTTTCAAGTAAAAGGTAAAGAAAACTACTCCTCTCTGTGTCCTTCACTTTTCCTCTGCACCCCAATGTTCACCACCATCTGAACAATCAAATATATATTTGCCCAGGGGCCTCGCTCTACCCATGGAGAACTGAACCATCTTTGCTGCGTCATTATCAGCTCCAGTGGACCAAAACAGCAGCATCGGCCACCCATTGTTGAACACCATGGGTGGCGTCATGATTAAACACCACATAATTATCCTCTATTTTATGACACGGCCAGCGCCATGGAAACGGATCAAGGCCCCGTGACCTCCCACATAGAACTGTCCGGTCCGATTCTGGGCACCCCACGGCCATGGTGGTCACGTCAGTTGCAATTGAAGGAAACATGAATGCGTAGAAGTACCGAGATATCCTGGATGAAAACTTCTTCCAGAGTGCTCTGGACCTCAGACTTGGCCAAAGGTTCACCATCCAACAAGACAATCACACAGCTAAAATAACAAAGTAGTGGCTTCAGAACAACTCTGTGACCATTCTTGACTGGCCCAGCCAGAGCCCTGACCTAAACCCAATTGAGCATCTCTGGAGAGACCTGAAAATGGCTGTCCACCAACGTTCACCATCCAACCTGACGGAACTGGAGAGGATCTGCAAGGAAGAATGGCATAGGATCCCCAAATCCAGGTGTAAAAAACCTGTTGCATCATTCCCAAGAAGACTCATGGCTGTACTAGCTCAAAAGGTGCTTCTACTCAATACTGAGCAAAGGGTCTGAATACTTATGACCATGTGATATTTCAGTTTTTCTTTTTAACAAATTTGCAAAAGTTTCTACATTTCTGTTTTTTCTCAGTCAAGATGGGGTGCAGAGTGTACAATAATGAGAAAAAAATGAACTTTTTTGAATTTATCAAATGGCTGCAATGAAACACAGAGTGAAAAATGTAAAGGGGTCTGAATACTTTCTGCACCCACTGTATATGATATTTCTTTTTGATATTTCAGTTTTAAAAAATGCAGAAGAACATGTAGAAATCATTCATGGGTTGATGATTTCAGAGGATAAATCTAATGTATCTACAGATAATGAACACTCAGCTAGCAGTTATCATTCATTTTTGATTCATGAGTGCACAAGTTTACATTAAGTTTATAAACTGACTTCCATTGGCACTCCGCAGCACTTGGCATCCCATGGCATTCTTAGCTGTTTGTGCACAGCATAGGTACTGTCCATCTTGGTGGAAGAGTGGATGAAACTTCTGAGCCAGGTCACTATTAAATCGGATAACTAAAAAGAATGAGAAACACACAAAAATATAAATTGTCTTATTCACTTTAGCAAAAGAATATACAGTAATTTAATGTTGTCACTTAGCAAGCTCTAGGGCTCTGGGAGCAATATTTTTCTATAAACATAGATTCCGCCAATATTGTTAGGTATTTTGTATAATTAATAATAAAAGATCTTCATTCTTTAGTTTCTCTAAAAATATGCTTATATGAAGAAACCTTGCGTTTACTGTGAAAAGCTGTAATGAGGAAAAGTTAAAGTTTGGTTCTGCTCACATCACATTTTTGCATCATTTTGACAAGTTTATTTTCCCCCAAAACTTACTTTAAAAAAGGTCGTCTAATTCTTGGTTAACCTATTAATAAATATTATTTTCCTCTGTGTAAAATAAAAAATATACTCACCTCCTGCACTGGCGTGGTTTAGCGATGTTGATGCCGGGTCTCTCAATCCTGGAGTGACATTGTTGTGTCATGTGAGCACCAAAGACAATCGCATGGTAGAACATGGTGACTGATAAAGCAACTTTACATTGAAGGTGGGAGACAGCACCGGGAGAGAACACACCCAGAGATTGAGGGGTTCATATTAGATAGATGAATCGGTGAGGTGGTGGTGCACTGTCCAGGAACAATATACAGTGCAATATTATTACCTTTATTGTAGTCCACAAATTGACAGATCACAAAATGGTTTTTGGCTCCGGACAGGAGTCTTCGTAAGGTAATTACCTGTCTTGAAGGTGTCATGTCCCCCTGGAAGACCTGGAGTTAGATGGTCACATCGGGTAATGAATCACAGGTCTTCTTTAGAGATGGTATGATGTATGTCCCATATAAATGGATTTAGTTTCCTCTGGTGCTGTAGAGGTTAACAACCCTTTCTATGCTGGTCAGAAACATGCAGCTTCATATCAGCTGCTTCTGATCTGGTCATTACATCTTCCTATAAAAACTGGTCAGACCTCCTTGTCCCTGCTGGTGAAAGATTGTCTTCCTATACTGTGTGCTAAAGCTAAGTGGTTAGAGTAGAGTTGTAGTAGTGATCTGGGGTTTGCTGAGGTACGTATGTGTTTATCTCATGGTCCATGTTGTCATTAAGTTTTACGTCCCTGTGCCTATACTTCTCCCTATTGTTGGTTAGTGCTTTTGTATGATAGAGGTTTTCTGTTAGCCATGTTTTGTCTTTGTGTCTTGTTTACTTTACATTTCTGTCCCATGCCTCATGGGATGGGGGAGGGAACAGATCAGGGTTTAACAGGAGCATAGTGAGGTCAGAGAATCAGGTCTCTCTACCATCAAGAGTATCCCCGAAGCAAGGATAGTTAGGGACCCAGTTCCTTACTGGAGACCGTCACAGTGTGAGATTAGCTGACAAAGGCTCCTGTCTGGAACCGAAAAAACGGTTTGTGATCTGGCAATTTGTAACTTCAACACAGCTAATAATATTTGCTGAATAAATATTTCATTTTATATTTTTCCTGGGCAGTGCACTACCAACTCGCCGATTCCTCTATCTAATGCCAATCGGCAGCCACTAATGGGTTGCAGAGCTCACATGTCAAGTTTCATCCAAAGGAGGAGAGAGTATTGCGCCCTCAGGAGCAGGAAATTACAATGTAACCAGTCAAAGTTTTTTCTGAGTCTAGATAAAGGAATACACTGGATTGATTTTTCCCCAGCAATTTTAATTAAGTCAATTACTCACTTTGTTGCATCGCTTAACTGTGGCACTCCAAAAGTCCAGTTGCCACATTGGCCTTACCTCCCTCCAGGGGGGAGTAATGTCATGCCTGGAAGCAAAGAAGGGATACCCTTAACAGGCAGTTTCAGCATAGAACACAGTTCCTGCTCCGGGCTAGCAGAGGGAGCTCTAACCCGACTTGAGGAGAGCTGCTCTCTCTGATCAGAAGCAGGAAGTTAGTTAGGAGTTAGAGCCTGAACAAAGTTGAAAAAGGACATGTGAAGAGGTCCTGGGGTTAGAAGCTCTAGCTGAGCTCACCACAGGCTTTAGCACCAGAGACCGGGCCCCAGAGCCTGAGGCTGTGTGGGTACTAAAGCCCCAGCAGCAGAATCTGGAGGGAAGAAGACCTGAGATCCTCTGTCCCAAACTGATACTCAAGACACAGCAGCACGTGTGAGCCGGAGACGCCAGACAGGAGCAATCCCTGAAGTAGGCAACACCTGCCTGACATGTGAGTGGAGTTCTACCTAAAGAGCTGACAGAGAGAGGAACTTGAATAGAGTTATACACCTCAGAGAATAGCGCTAGAAAGGAGGCCTCACATCCCACCTGAATAAGGAGATTCCCAAATTGCTTTCAGGCTGACCGACTCCAGAACCCTTTGCAACCTGAGCCCCGGACTGCACCTGCACTGCTCAGTAAAAGGTAAAGGAAACCGCACTCTGCTGTCTTTTGAATCTTTACTGCATCACCTGCCCTGCACCACACTTACTACCAACATCACCTCTAACATCCTAACTGCCCTGGGACATAGCTCTTCCTGCGGAGAGCTGAACTAACTCTGCTGCATCAACACTGTCCCAATGGACTGGATCTGCAGCATCGGCTAATATCTTCATTGCCGAGTACCACAGGTGGCGTCACGAGCACTTTACTACAAACTTTTTATTATCTCTTTTCATCATCTCCCCTTTTATTGGATGACCAGGGCCATGGACCGGGTCACTGCTGCCGTGACACTGCCCCTTTAATCCCTTTACCCCAAGGGTGGTTTGCATGATAATGACCGGGCCAATTTTTACAATTCTGACCACTGTCTCTTTATGAGGTTATAACTCTGGAACACTTCAACGGATCTTTGCAATTCTGAGGTTGTTTTCTCGTGACATATTGTACGTCACGTTAGTGGTAAAATTTCTTTGATATAACTTGCGTCTATTTTTGAAAAAAACGGAAATATGGCGAAAATGTTGAAAATTTTGCAGTTTTCAAACTTGAATTTCTATTCCCTTAAAACAGAGAAATATGTCACACAAAATAGTTAATAAATAACATTTCCCACATATCTAATTTACATCAGCACAATTTGGTAACCAAAATTTTTTTCTGTTAGGAGTTATAAGGGTTAAAAGTTGACCAGCGATTTCTCATTTTTACAACAAAATTTACAAAGCCATTTTTTTAGGGACCACCTCACATTTGAAGTCACTTTGAGGGGTCTATATGGCAGAAAATACCCAAAAGTGACACCATTTTTAAAACTGCACCCCTCAAGATACTTAAAACCACATTCAAGAAGTTTATTAACCCTTCAGGTGCTTCACAGGAGCTGAAGCAACGTGGAAGGAAAAAATGAACATGTAACTTTTTAGTCACAAAAATGATCTTTTACAAACTTTTTTTTTATTTTCACAAGGGTAAAAGGAGAAAATGGACAGATAAAGTTGTTGTGCAATTTCTCCTGAGTAGGCCGATACCCCATATGTGGAGGAAAACCACTGTTTGGGTGCACGGCACGTTTGTAGAACCCCTGATGTGCGTAAACAGTGGAAATCTCCCACAAGTGACATTTTGGAAACTAGACCCCCTAAGGAACTTATCTAGATCTGTTGTGAGCACTTTGAACCCCAAGTGTTTCACTAAAGTTTATAATGCCTGCGTGTGAAAAAAAAAATAATGATTTTTTAGTCCCCAATTTTTGATTTTTCCCAAGGAAATTGGACCCCAAAAGTTGTTGTCCAATTTGTCCTGCGTATGCCGATACACCATATGTGGGGGTAAACCACTGTTTGGGTGCATGGCAGAGCGCGGAAGGGAAGGAGCGCAGTTTGACTTTTTCAACGCAGAATTGGCTGGATGCCATGACGCCATGTCGTGTTTGGAATCCCCTGATGCCCCTAAACAGTGGAAACCCCCCCAAAATGACACCATTTTGGAAATTAGACCCCTCAAGGAACTTATCTAGATGTGTGGTGAGAACTTTGAACTCCTAGGTGTTTCATAAGTTTAAAACGCCAGAGCATGAAAATAAAAAAATAATATTTTTTCCACAACATGATCTTTTAGTCCCCAATCTTTTATTTTCCCCAAGGGTAACAGGAGAAATTGGACCCCCAAAGTTGTTGTCCAATTTGCCCTGAGTACGCTGATACCCCATATGTGGGAGAAAACTACTGTATGGGCACACGTCGGAGCTCGGAGAGCTTTGGAGAGCCCCTGATGTGCCTAAACAGTGGAAACCCCCTACAAGTGACACCATTTTGGAAAATAGACCCCCCAAGGAATTTATCTAGATGTGTGGTGAGCACTAGAGTTGAGCGAAACAGGTCGGTCAGATTCAAAAGTCGCCGACTTTAGCCAAAGTCGAGTTTCATCAACCGAAACCCGACCATAGCGTGAGGTCGGCCATGCGGTCGTCGAAATGAGCGCCAAAGTTGTATTTCCCAGAATGCTTGCTGGTGCCTTTTCTCAGCCAATGAGCAAGGAAGTACACTGTGGGCAATGAGATGACATGTGCAGCGTCCACCACCATCGTAGAGAAGGGCATCGCAGTGATTGGCTTGCTTTGAGGGGCGTCATAGTGTCTATAAAAGCCCTCACCGCCACCGCCATTTTACTTCTGGCGAACTTCACAGTAGGTTGAGTAGGAGAGGTTAAGACTGTAAAGATAGAAGATCTTATGTGCTTGTGCTGATAAGAATTGTGCTGTACAGTTAGTGTGCAGTGACAGGGGAGGATTTTCTTGTGTGCAGCACCCATGGTTATTAGGCTGCCTGATAGCTGTATTGCTGTGTGTACACTGCTGTGCAGACTGCTTTTTACACAGCACTAATACTTTTATTCTTTTTTTCTGCACAGTTAGCAAGCGTTCATTTTTTCCCACACCGTATAGAGCTGTACGCTCCTCACACACTACCGTGTACCGGCTGGTATCACGGACAAATACATGCTGACTATCTGTGTGTGACTCCGGAAATAAATAGGGAGATTTAAATTTTCCCCTACACTGTATACAGCTGTACGCTCCTCATACAGTACCATATATCTGCTGGTATTACAGTCAAATCCATACTGAGTGAGCATCTGTGTGTGACTCCGGAAATATATACGGAGATTTAAATTTTCCCCTTCACCATATACAGCTGTCCCCTTCTGATACAGTACCGTATTTCTGCTGTTTTTTTTACGGTCAAATCCATCCTGAGAGAGCGTCTGTGTGTGACTCTCGAAATATATATGGAGATTTAAATTTTCCCTTACACCGTATACAGCTGTACGCTTCTGATACAGTACCGTTTTTCTGCCTTTTGTATTACGGTCTAATCCATACTGAGTGAGCGTCTGTGTGTGACTCCGGAAATAAATATGGAGATTTAAATTTTTTCCTACACCGTATACAGCTGTACTCTTCTGATACAGTACCGTTTTTCTGCTTTTTGTATTCTGGTCTAATCCATACTGAGTGAGCGTCTATGTGTGACTCAGGAAATATATATGGAGATTTAAATTTTCCCCTACACCGTATACAGCTGTACGCTTCTGATACAGTACCATATATCTGCTGGTATTTTTGGTACATTTTCCCAAACATGAGGAAGTATGGTGGAAGAGGCACGGACGTGGGCGAGGGGGGCCAGCTGGTACTGATGGTGGTGGTGGTGCATCTGCTGGTAGTGCCAAAAGCACAATAGCACCTAAGGCAGGAGGTGTTGAGCCTGTGTCATCGTCTAGCTCCAGAAGGCCTGGAAGGCTCCCTTTTCTGGGAGTAGGTAAACCGCTTTTAAAGCCGGAGTATCAGGAACAGGTTTTGGCTTACATTGTCGAAACAGCCTCCAGCTTTATCACCTCCTCTTCTGAAGTTTCAAAAAATGCAAGCACTGAGTCGTCAGTGCAGGCTCCTGGTCAGGAACGACACCTTTCCTTGTGTCCTTCACCCCACCAAAAGTGAAGGATGCGGCAGGCCACACTTCAGATTACTCCATGGAGCTCTTTTCACATACCATGCCTGCGTTATTAAGTGAAATCCTGAATTCCCCAGTCCAAGATGAATATGACATGGAGTGCACTGATGCACAGCCACTGCTGTATGATTCTGTTGGTACATTAACCCAGAGCACTGCATTGCCCAGTCTACTGAGCCAGATTCTGACCCTGATGAAACTGAGGTGCCCCTTCCTGCATACTATACCACCTTACACGGTGACACAGAGGAAGGTGCAGATGAAATTGAAGAGGAGGTGATGGATGACCCAGTTGTTGACCCGGATTGACATTCATTGGGGGAAGAGGGTGCCGCTGGCAATAGCTCAGAAGAGGAGGAGGATCCGCAGCAGGCATCGACATCACAGCTGCGTTTATCTGGCAGGCCCGTAGTAGTCCAAAAACGTGTTAAAAAAACAAAAAGCGTTGCAGGACAGCTTGGCCAGACGGTCAAATTAGCACAGCGTACAAGCCCTGAAAATTTATCCCATAGTAGGAAGAGTGCAGTGTGGCACTTTTTTGACCAAAATCCTATTGATGAGGCAAAGGTTATCTGTAAGAAGTGCGGAAGGACCTTTAGCTGAGGGAAAAATCTCCGAAATTTGAATACCAGTTACATGCTTAGACATTTAAACACCATGCACTTGCAAGCGTGGACGGACTACAAAACCTCAGGTAGCACACGTGCACCTGCTCTGACTGAAGGTAGCCAGCAACACTACATCGATTCCCCCACTGTAAGCCCACCGGTTAGCACACCACCAGCAAGAAATGTTGAGGTGTCGTCACAAGGCCAAAGCAGTCAGGAATCCCAATGTTTTTCCAACGAAAGACTGAATCTAGGCCATCACCACCACCATCATCACCAACCCTCTCTCAGTCCGTCATGTCCCACATTTCAAGTCCAGCTCACCCTAGCAGACACTCTGAGTAGGACAAGAAAATACTCATCCTCTCATCCGTGTACACTGGCTTTGAACGCCTACATTGCCAAACTGATCTCATTAGAGATGATGCCTTTCCGTTTGGTTGAAAGCGCAGGTTCCGAGAGCTCATGGCCTACGCTGTCCCACGCTATGACCTACCCAGTCGGCACTTCTTTGCTAGAAAAGCCATCCCTGCCCTCCACCTGCATGTGAAAGACTGCATTCTCCATGCACTCAAACAATCAGTGAGTGGAAAGGTACACCTCACAACAGATGCATGGGCCAGTAGGTATGGCCAGGGCCGTTACGTGTCCATCACTGCGAACTGGGTTAATGTGGTGGGTGCAGGGTCCACAGGGGACAGGGGCGGTGGGACAGTGCTGCCTAGCCCACGGTATAGGCAACAGTTGGCTGTAGGCGTTCGACCCTCCTCCTCCAGAAGCTAAAGCTCATCGACAGGTTGCAGTCGCACAAGCACTCCATCCACAGCTGCCAGTGTTGCATACGAGGTGTCACACTATCGAACAGCTAGTGGTAAGCATCAGCAGACTGTTTTAAAGATGATGTCTTTGGGCGACAACAGACACACCGCGAAGGTACTGGCCGACTACTTGCAGCGAGAAACTGAGTCATGGCTGGGCAGTCTACATCTTGATCCAGGCAAGGTAGTCAGTGATAACGGCCGTAATTTTGTGGCGGCCATAGCCCTGGCAAAACTCAGACACGTACCTTGCCTGGCTCACACCTTGAACCTGGTGGTGCAGTGCTTCATAAATAATTATCTGGAGTTACCAGCCCTGCTCCATAAGGTGTGAAGACTGTGCTCGCACATCAGTCGCTCGCCCGTAGACTCCAGTCGTATGCAGAGGCTGCAGCGATCGCTCCACCTCCTCATGCACCGCCTAATCATAGATGTTGCAAAAGGTGGAACTCCACCATGCACATGGTTGAGAGGCTGTGTGAACAGAGGCAGGCTGTAATGCATTTGTGGGAGGATACATGGGCAGGCAGTTTGAGGGCAGACATTGAGTTGTCGGGTGTGCAGTGGTCAAAGCTGAAAGACCTCTGTAAAGTCCTTCAGTGTTTTGAGGAATGCACACGGCTGGTAAGCGCAGACGACGCCATCATAAGCATGAGCATCCCACTTATGCGTCTGCTCATGCAAACTTTGACGCACATTAAGGATCAGGCGTCTGCAGCGGAGGAGGAAGAGGAGGAGGAGGGAAGCCTTGATGACAGTCAGCCATTGTCTGCTCAGGGAACTGTCCTGAACGAGGTGGAGGAAGAACAGAAGAGGAGGAGGATGAGGGGGATGATTATTTTGGGGAGGAGGATGCTTCTCATTGGGCAAGAGAAAATGTTGGCTTGCCAAGGTCAGGTACAGGGTTTGTGCGTGACTGGAGGGATGAGGATTTGGAAGAAAGTGCTCCTCCACCCACCACTGGCAGTGCATCATTGACACCTGGAACATTGGCCCACATGTGTGATTATGTCTGCGGATCCTAAAAAGGGACCCCCGTATTGCCAAAATTATGAAGGATGATGACTACTGGTTGGCCAGCATCCTCGATCCACACTATAAAGGCAAATTACAGAACATCGTGCCACAGGAGAACCTAGAGCTAATATTGGCGAACAAACAAGCAACTCTGGTAAACCGTTTGTTAGAGGCATTCCCAGCACACAGCAGCGGTGCAGGTTCTACAACAAGCCGTACTGGGCAACATGGAAGAGGTGTTCGTGGTGCACACAGTCGAAGTGGCGTTGGAGACAGGGGTTTCGATGACCATGTTGTGGACTGATTTCTCGAGTAACGCTCACACGACTGGTAATACTGAATCGATTGCAACAGACAGGAGACAGCAGTTGTCAACTATGGTTCAAAATTACCTCTCCTCCCCTATCGATGTTCTCCCTCACAGTTCATTCCCCTTTGACTACTGGGCCTGTAAACTGGACACCTGGCCTGAATTGGCACAATATGCCTTACAGGAGCTCGCTTGCCCTGCTGGTAGTGTGCTATCAGAAAGAGTCTTCAGTGCTGCTGGATCAATCCTGACAGAAAGAAGGACCCGGCTGTTGACCCAAAATGTAGGTGATCTCACCTTCATTAAAATGAACCATTCCTGGGTTTCAAAGGATTTTGTACCACCTTCCCCTGATGACACATAGGTTGCCAGCAAAATGGCTCGTTTTGTCCTCCTCTTCCTCCGACTTCTCCAATTCCTCCATTTGCAGCTGCTGAACGTCCAGCCTACACCTGCTAGCTCAGGGCCCCAGCACTTGCAATACTTACCTCTCCCTGCGCCACCGCTGTGATGTCTTCCTCGTTTCCTGGCGGTGACATTCAGGTCAGAGAGCGTGATGACGTCACGTCTGTGTGCCCTCTGCCTGAACAGTCACAGTGCAGAGAGCTGGAAGATGGCGACGCTGAGGAGTCCAGAGTAGAGCAGTGCCCAGCGAGGAGACGTATTTCATTTTTTTTAATGTTTTAAGCAATATATGGGGAGCATTATACACTGGAGAATTATATATGGAGCCCATCATACACTTGAGCATCATAGATAGGGCCCATTATACACTGGAGCATTATATATGGGGCACATCATACACTGGAGCATTATAAATGGGGCCCATCATACACTGGAGCATCATATACGGGGCCCATTATACACTGGAGCATCATATGGGGCCCATTATATATGGAGCATTATATATAGGGGCCATTATATTTGGAGCATTATGTGGGGCTCATCATACACTGGAGCATCATATATGGGGCCCATCATATACTAGAGCATCATATGGGGTTCATTATTTATGGGGCATCATATAGGGCCCTTTATATATGGAGCATCATATGGAGCACATATGGGGCCTATTCTGTATGGAGCATTATATGGAGCCCATTCTGTATGGAGCAATATATGGGGCTCATTATTCTGTATGGCGCACTATGTGGTGGCCATAATACTGTATGGAGGAACTATACTGTCCGGTTTTTGAGCTATTGTAGAATTTACAATAGATATCAGTCTATGTAATGTAAGAAGTGAAGTATTTTCATTGTACTATACCTATATTTCTCTGCCGTATCGGAGCATCATGAATTGTGGTATGTGTTAAAGGGGCCCACTGAGACTCTTTCGCCCGGGGCACACGAAAACCTGGAGCCAGCCCTGCGCCCCCCCCCTACAACTTTAGCCAAATAACCCCCAGTTTTCAATGTGTTACTATTATTATAAAGTAAATTAAGGTTGACAAGCTTAAGTAATAAGAATTGATGTCGTTGGCATGAAATGGGCACTGTAGGTGTGTTTACTGTCCTCCACTGCCTGCCGACTTTTATTCCCCATTGACTTGCATTGGGGTCGGGTCTCCGACTGTTGACGAAACCCGGCCGATACTCGGCCGACTTCGTTCGACTCGACTTTTGGAAAAGTCGAGCCGACCGAAACCTGACTCGACCCTCCCGGAGGCAAAGTCGCTCATCTCTAGTGAGCACTTTGAACCCCCAAGTGCTTGACAGAAGTTTATAGCATACAGCTGTAAAAATAAAAAAATCTTTTTTTTTTTTTTTACAAAAATTATTTTTTTGCCCCCAATATTTTATTTTCACAAGGGTAACAGGAGAAATTGGACCCCAAAAGTTGTTGTCCAATTTGTCCTGAGTACGCTAAATACCCAATATGTGGGGGGGAACCATTGTATTGGCACACGTCGAGGCTCGGAAGGGAAGTAGTGACGTTTTGGATTGCAGACTTTGGTGGGAATGGTCTGCGGGCGTCATGTCGCGTTTGGAGAGCCCCTGATGAGCCTAAACAGTGGAAACCACCCACAAGTGACACCATTTTGGAAACTAGACCACCCAAGGAACTTATCTAGATGTGTGGGGAAAACTTTGAACCCCTAAGTGCTTCACAGAAGTTTATAAAGTAGAGCCATAAAAATAAAAAATCATAATTTTTTTCCACAAAAATGATATTTTCGCCCCCAATTTTTTATTTTCATTTCTCTAATATGTTTCTTCATTGTTAATCATTGTTAGATGTATCTACACACATATCACACCATATTAAAGTATTCAGCATGCACAATGTAATCGGACTGCTTTCTAATTAGTTTTTCATACTCACTGCTCCCCTTAGCTTTCTTGTTTTTCTTTTTAAAATCCATCACACGGTTCCAGGGTAATATTTTTTTTCTATTTACTGCTCATTTTTATGATCTTTAAAAAGGGTATGGTGCTCAAAGGATTCCTTTCCTGTGAGCCACGTCATCTTGGTAAAGACTGTAATAAGTTGTATATTGAGTGCACTAAATCAAAACTGAGAACATATTTAAAAAAAACAAAAAACAAGCATACAAAAAAAAAAGAATACTAACAGGAGAGGCAGAAATAAACCATGATGAGCAAAAATTGGCCACTTTTCACCTGGTGACAGGTCTCCATTACTGACAGATGATTACATATAGAGTGCTCTCAGTTCAGTAGGAGAAGCAAAATAGGAATCTTGTGGGTATGATACCTTTTAATGGCTAACAAAATATAGTGAATGATATTACAGAGCAAGCTTTATATTCCCAATTTTACCATCTTTGATTCTGTTAACACAGGACTCAATTTGTCAGGAGGATTTATGGTCCACTACCAAATCTGAGCAACTTCCTCCAAAAACAATGAAGACACCACCAGTCCTTTGATCTCACATGCATATGGGGTCCATAAAATTTTCACACCACTTATCTAATCTTACCTAATTAAGGATTCTCTCTTTAGCTCAGTGTTTGTTTATTTAAATGTCCATGTATCACACCATGCCTGTGTTTTTCACTGTATATAATTGGGTTTCTTCAAATATTTTGTTATACCAGCCTGATGAAGAGACGTAAGCAGTCTCGAAAGCTTGCTCTGTAATATCATTCACTATATTTTGTTAGCCATTAAAAGGTATCATACCCACAAGATTCCTATTTTGCTTCTCCCACTGAGAGCACTCTATATGTTTTTTTCTACTGGCTAAAACAGTACCAAATAATTTTTTTTCGTTTTTGACAGATGATTGTCTTATATTTGGGCCATTAAGAATTACTATTGTGGAGAACCTTGCATGAAACATCTAAGAATATACTGTATTTCCCAATGGGGTGAGTCATTAGATATTACAGTCAATATGCAAGAAAAAGGTAATTTATAGTAATAATTACCCCAGGGTATCCCCTTTCCTAGATTTGTGGGGAAAGTTTTTGGGTGAATCTATGATTGCCCTTGGAACACAATATCAGATCCTGATCATGCTCGGACCGATTGGCATGGACGTCTGACTGAGCCCTGTTCTAGCAACTGCTAGATAAAGAAACGCTATTTTTTAAAACAATAGAAAATTATGATTTTTTTTCAATCGGCTTGCTGCCATACTGCGAGAGGAGTAATGAAGATTACTGCCCCTGCTAAGTTGTCACGTAAGATTATCTGTACCCGGATTGCGCCAGTCGCACAACTGCTAGACAAATATTAGGCATTTTTATTGGAAAATAGCAGAGAGCTGCAGCATATAATTGCAATGATGAGAACACCCAGGCGTCTGCCTTTCACCCACCCTCCCTCCCTCCTATTAAATCTCTCCCTACTAAATCCCCACCTAACAAACAACTAATTTTGACAATCTTCAGCTCTTAAAAGAGCTTTTTGGAATAAATAATGCTCACTATAACCACCTATCGCTTTCCCTACACTCCTTTAACTGTCCATACTCTGAAACTACTCTCTCCCTATGCTGTTTCCAGCTGAAATGTGTACAAGATAGCGCCAGCAGCCTTTAAATAGTCCCTATGACGCTGGAAGGCCAGATAAATCACAGTGATGCCACACCAAAGATGGCGCCAACAGCCTTTAAATAGTCTCTATGATGCTGGAAGGCCAGATAGATGACAGTAATGCCACACCAAAGATGGCGCCAGCATAACTGCAGTTGGAAAGCCAGCCCAGCATGTTTATTGGCTGCAAATAAAGCACCAAACATGCAGGGCGAGTCATTCGAATATACCGAGGCGACTACCTAATTGCTCGCCGAGTAAGGAATAGCCCGGATACCATACTATTCGTGCGAGTAACGAATAGTGCCGAATGTATTCGCTCATCACTAATTTTAATCTCTTCAATTAAGATTCCTGTGTGTATAAAATTTACTCTGCTGTAGTTGTAGAAGGGTTGGTTAATTTATAAAACTCGGAATTTAGTCCATTGTTTCCAAGGTGGGTGTGGAGTTTGGGGACTAAAGAATCTACTCTGATAGAAATTATGGATTTTTTTTATAAATTTTAACTGGTGGGGGCTCTAATTGCCACTGCTATCATGAGTGGAGAAGATTGAGTTGAGGGTCTTCCCATGAGGGTCTCCTCGTGTGTGTGAGAGTCTTCTATCACAAGGCTCTCTCCATATGGGCAATTTGGCCTTTCTCAATATTTAATTTAGTCTTTCTTCCATTGTGATCCAATCTGATGAAGGTGCCAATGATTAATTTTTTGCTTGCCACACACTTTCCTTAGGGGCTTCAGGGGTTCAGGTAACATGAAAACATATTTGTGCCGCTAATCACTACTCACAAACAAGCTGTGCGGCAGGGTAGTCAAATGTTCCGGGATCAGATACCAAGAGAGCATGTAGTCAACTAAAGGGTTAAGACACAGGCAAAGTCAGGTCATGGTCCGAGGTCAGAATACTAGGAAGTTAGTGGACCAGAGCAAAGGGGCCAGGCAAAATGGATGGTCAGAACAAGGTCCAAGGTCAGGCAGCAATAGCAAATAGAGCTCATGAATACAATTCAAACAACCGAGCAAATGCTACACCTAGCAGAGATCTGGCTAGCTAAGTAGCTGGGTAATCACTTGGAACAGGGAACACCTGAAGGAAGCTCAGCACCTCCCAGTCTCAGATCAGACGGCTGAGCTGTCAATCAAAATACTGACAGCTCAGCACACCCCTGCACCAGATTAGAAAGGTGAGCTGTCAATCACTGCATCCAATACACACTGAGCGGAGGAATCGTGACAATATTCAGATGTCTGATTCTACCTGCATTTTTAAAGCTGAATCAATAAAAATTGGTTGCGTTGACTGACTTAACAGACCAAATTGCTAAAGGACTGTGTTGATGCAAAGGGCAAAGAGTTCGTAATGAGGGTGGGAACCCCTCTTATTTTATGGGGATGTATAAAGTTAAGAAACCTATTCTACTGGGTGTAAAGACATCTGGGATGGAAGGAGTATGAAGAGAGTAATTAATACAGAAAATGTAGAAAACAAGTCATATTTTGATTAAAAATTGTGTAATTAATAATATACATACTTAGTTCATTCTGAAAATACACAATCATAGTGACACTGGAAGCGATTATATAAATTCTTATTACGCATAGGATTGCACTTTACCATGCTTTATCTGATGAAGCCAACGTTTCCTCAGATCCTCAGTGGGGGCAAAGACATACAGTGGTCCATCTTCATACACTATCTGTAAGCAGAATTTGTGGTTTAGAAAATATCTAATGAGGGCAGTGGATAGAATTGTATTCTGTATACTATTTAAAACAATGAATAGTTGAACACTTGTTTTATTTATTGATACATCTTACAAATAAGAGAATTCTCCTGATACTTTTATATAATACTGTATAGTTGACACCATAAAGTTTGGGGTGGAAAAAATGCTTTAAACATTCTCCCAGCATGTTTACAGCATTGCACTCTATGCATTAATCCTTAAACTGTGAGGCTGGCCAGTTATTAGTGAGGTTGGCTAGTTGTCGGTGAGGCTGGCTAGTTCTTGGTGAGGCTGTTTAGTTGCCAGTAAGACTGGCTAGATGTCGGTGAGGCTGGCTAGTTGTTGGTGAGGTTAGTTAGTTGTCGGTGAGGCTGGCTAGTGGTCGTGAGGCTAGCTAGTGGTCGGTGAAGCTGGGTATTGGTCATGAGGCTAGCTAGTGGTTGGTGAGGCTGGTTAGTTGTCAGTGAGGCTGGCTAGTGGTCGGTAATGCTGGCTAGTTGTCGGTGAGGCTGGCCAGTTGTTGTGAGCTTCCACAGGACTCAGTTTCCATATTAGTGAGTATATGCTGCATTGTCCTTTCTATGGATGCAGTAACTGACTATTCAGGTGTCACGCTGTATAGCAGATATATATATGTGATGACAATAATCTATATCAAAAGGGCAACATACTATATAACATGCGCATAGCTATATGATAACATAGATTTACCTGACAGAAAGTCCAGTGGGTCAGAACGGAATCCGTTATACGCTGTCTCCGGCTAGAGGGTGACCGGGGTCTAAGCTGACCCTAACTGGGGTCCTAACTAATCCCTCAACCTGGAGGTACTGTTAAAGGTACAGGGCCAGGCACCAGCGTAAACCCTGTTCCTATCAATCCCTCCAACTTATTCTATCCAAGAAGGACCGAATACCCCAAAGGAAGACCAGGTAAGGGGTTAATGAACAGAAAGACAACAAGAAAGATAAGAAATAAAGTAAATAAAGTCTTACAAAAAACCCCACACACAGTAGGAAAAACCTTAGTCTCAGAGTTTAAACTATAAGCTGTAAAGAAAAACAAACAAAGGACTCTTAGCTTAAAATTCCCAAACCGATCCAGTCTTCTAAACCTATGAATGCTTTCAGGCTCAAACACCCAGACGGCGGAATATAAAGGAAATAATTAGAAACATAATCCAAAAGCAGCCGGGCGAGGCTGGACCTAGTTTTTGCAAAGAGCTAGGTAAAATTAAACTCTCTCATTACAAAACAAAGAAACAGCAGCTCAGCTGTGAAAGCAGAGGTGCAATCGCGCCGCTTCGTGGCGATGCACCCAAGACATCAGGTCCCTTTTTAATCTTGGGCCGGGTTTACACATGCAGAAAAAAGGAGATTTCGCTGTGAATTGGCATGCCCCGCAACCCTTGTGAGCGGAGCGCTCAGTACATGTATTTCTATGCACCCGCTCGCCCTCCACTCCCCTTTTCAGGGGGGCAGTGCGGGAATTCACATGCAGACTCGTCCGTGTTTCTACATGTTTTATCCGGCCTTACGCTGAGTTCAAAGGCAAAAAAAGTAAAAAAGAAGACATTTTTAATTTAAATACAGATTTCCCATAGAGAAGGTGAAGACCAACATCATCTTGGTCTGCCTGGTGATGCCCGGGTATTATAAGTCCGTAATCCCCCAGTAGGTAGGTTGAGATTCCCTGTTCTAGTAAACCAGTGCTAAATATGGCACTAAAAACTCTATGACAATAAATAACAGTGAACCTCATTTACAGGGATTGCACAACTATGTTCTTTTTGCAGTTTTAATTTTGACAGACTGAATTCTTTTGTACAAAAACTTTAAGGGGAGAAAAATTTAATATTGTGATTTACGAAAATCCTTAATATTTTCAAGTAGCAAAACATTGTATTTAACCCCTTATACTGTAGGTATTTTTTGTTTTTGCGTTTTTTTTTTTTTTTGCTCCCCTTTTACCGAGCATAACTTTTTTATTTTTCGGTCAAAAAGGCCTGTGAGGCTTGTTTTTTTGTAACGAGTTGTACTTTTGAAAACACCCCTTGGGTTTTTTAACATATCATGTACATAAAAATGGAAATAAATTCCAACGGCGGTGAAATTGCAAAAAAAAGGAAATTTCCCAAAATTTTGCTTTTTTTTGATTTTTATTATGTTCACTAAATGCCAAAACTGAGCTTCCATTAGATTTCCAGGTTCATTAGAAGTTCATAGACAGACCCAAACAGTTTTAGGTGAAAAAAAAATTCAGTTTTTTAAAAAAAATTGTGCCACTCTCCGATACTATAGCGTCTCCAGTTTTCCTGATCTCGGTGGGGAGGGCTTATTTTTTGTGTGCTGGCTGGTTTTTAAAGAAACTATTTGGGTGCAGATACGATCTTTTTTTATCGCCCTTATTGCATTTTAAAGCAATTTTTTGGGCGACCAAAAAACGAAAATTTTTGGCGTTTTGAGTTTTTTTTCTTTATGCTGTTTTTTTGATCGGGTTTAAATTTTTTGTTATATTGATGATCGGGCAATTTGAATGGGCAATAGAAATATGTGTATATTTGTTTTTTTTTTTGTTTTATTTTGAATGGGGCAAAAGGGGGGTGATTTTTAACTTTTTTTTGAGATTAGAATGCCATAACCAATCACCCTGCAAATACAGGCGAGATCAGATCACCCGTATGTTCGAATTGTAAAGGCGCAACCACCAAGCTGCTTTTATAACAATCCCATTGACAACCATAGAGGTCTGCTTTGGGGACCTCTGGTTGTCATGCCAACCCTCGACGACCCCGGTCATGTTACATGGGCACCGATGGGCGGGGTTTCCGGCGCGCTTTGGAAGCACACGTTAAATGCGCGTCAGAGTTTGACAGCAGCATTTTTTAAAGGGGTTTAAACCCCCGGTGGATCACGTTCCCCCCCCAGCGTTGGGAGCAATGTCAGCTGTTTTAAACCGCTGACATGTCAGAAAAGATTTGGGCTTACTTCCGGATTCCACATCAAAGGGAGGGTTTCACTTGTGAAGCCACTGCCAAGTACACTCCATTTACATTTATGGTCAAGAGCCAGAGTTAAACCACTGTTAAAATAATTGCAAAAATGACCACACGTACCTCGCCGTGGCGCCATGGTCCCCGACCCCTGTGCACAGGGGTGGGGAAAACCCCCGGGGGGGAGCTAAGCAGTGTGACAGGGGACGGCACAGTTATAGGGGAGATTCTGTCACTGGGTAAATGGGCCAGGGGTTTTTAAACAGAGTATTTTTCCCCGAACTTGAGGTGAGGGTTTAATTAAAGTTGCATACATGGGTGGGGTTTTAGGGGAATTTAAAAAATGGGTGGGGATGTCCCCCTATTCCAAAACCGCAGAGTTGGCACAGCTGTGTGCTAACAGGACCTGTGTGATTTTCACAAATCATGTGATCATCAAAAAGGGGCCCCCGGGGTTAAATGGGGCTTGAGAGGCAGTCCTGTGTTGTTTTGGAGAGAAAAAAAATCCCCAAAATGGTCCGGTGGAGGGAAACACATGGTGTCTGAGGGGCAATACCTAGACAATTGGACTTCGTTATACGTTATCTTTTGTTTTGCTGTTTTCAAAAGCTCTGTTTTTTTGTGAACCCTGCTATGGTTTATGCTGTTTTCCCAATAAACCACAGGGGATTTTACAAGAAGCGTTTTGTGTCAAGTTGTGAAGCAGCTGGTGATAACCCCCCCAAGTGGTTACCCGGGGGTTTACTGGAACTCTATCTGGTTCGGCTTTTGCTGCGGGGGCTACCGGTACCCCTTTTTGGGGTCAGGTACCGCAGCGCTGATTCTGACGGACGGGGGACTGGGGGGGGTCACAAAAAGGGGAAAGGTTCGGAGACTGACAATTTTATGGACAATTGTGCTTCGGGGAGCGTTAGGTACCGACCTGGTACGGGTCATGAAAACACAGGATACAGGGACAGACACGATTTTGGGGAAA
>JARQOD010000008.1:143133913-143177276 GCA_033576555.1 Oophaga sylvatica | reverse complement strand
GGGCGAGATCCCAATGGCAAGTCAATGGGTGCGTGAAAAAAACGGATTGCACACGGACCAGACGTGTGACTTGCGAGAAAAACGCAAGACTTCTCCTGATGACAGGAAATTCAATCATGCTTTCTCAGGAAGTTTTGACATGCAGATTAGCCTGGCACGCTACACTCCTAACGAGGAAGCACGCCTCCACGGAGTAATCATGGCCAGGACAAATAAATGTGGAAATGCTCCTAGTGCTGGTGCAGGAAAGGCCTGTTTTGTGGGACCAACGCGACCCCCATTATGCGGACCACTCCCGGAAGGAGGCGGCATTGAGGTAAATATGTGGCCACATGGTCCCTGGTTTTGAAGATCGACCTCGTACGGAGCAGCAAGAAATTAGTAAGTAGATTGATGGAACAATTGTGTTAACAGTTAAATCAAAAGCTTGAATGCAGGATATCTTATGTGTGTCCTGTATGACCCATACTTTATAGGATACACATTTGCTACATCACAGGCCAAATTACACTGAGGCCTACATGTTGAAACACACACAATATGATTCATAATTTTTGTTTTCTCTTTAAATTTTCAGTGAATGATGTCACTAGACGGTGGCGGAGTTGCCGGGACCAGTACCGGCGGGAACGCCAGCAATTAGGCCGGAGTGGGATGTAGCCCCCAAAAAAGAAAATACCTGTATTATGACCGATTGAATTTTCTGGCCCCCTGCATGGATCTTAGACCGTAAGTACATGCATTAAGGTACACCTTGTACACATGTTGTACTGTCACCAGTACTTATTTATTGTAATGTTCAATGTTTTCTATCCAACAGAACGGAGTCAAACCTTACTGAACGAGAGACTGCATCAGACTCCGATGTCATCATTGACCTTGTCGGTGACGGTGACGAAGTGGCTGGCCCATCTTCAGCACCCCCCGACAGCAATCAGCCAGCAGCTGCACCACCAACACTATCTGCAGCAGCATCAGCATCCACACAGGAGGTTAATCCCGAGGAGGAAGATGTGGGCCACAGCAGCAGTCCTACAGTGCCGCTTGAAAGGTCACCCTGCCTTCTGCCTTACCACTTCGTGGACGCTACAGAAGAGTTGTTTCCACCTCTACCACAAGGAGGCAAGTGGATACAGGTGTTCTGAACTATCTATCCAGGGCTGCCCATGATGATGGGGAAGAGGCCTTCTTTCGTAGCCTTGCGCAATACTTGCACCGCTGCCGCATTCACTCAGATTGCGTGCCCGAGGTGCTCTACAGATTGTACTGGACGCTTGTGGCCCACCCAACAATCCTCTGCCCATTTTTAGTTTTTTGGAAAGGTGGCAGTTGTCTCACACCAACCTTCTGCCGCTGCAAGACCTTCCCCACCAGCAGTCAGGGGAATTAGACTCGGCCCCCCCTACCTTCCAGTCACAGGCACCCAAACCGAAGTCCAAACAACCTATGCACTCTTGTCTGAGTTCAGTGCACCTGCCCAATATGCTCACTTGAGCAGACACAATGTTGGAGGCTGGTCCCAACATGTGTCTGCTCGACATGGGCATATTGGGGGGTATGAATCCATGGGTTACTCCCATAGCCAGGATGTCAGGCATCCATACCATTCTCAACAGTATTATCTTCCTCAACCACAGGAACAAACCTTGGGCCTGAATACTGCCTGGCCATCTTCCCTAGCCCAGGGTGATACTCAGGTTGCTCAACAGAGCAGACCAACTTCTGCCCAAGGTGAACGTCCCCCTTCATCCCCACCCCCAACTTACCGCAACCTATAATGAGGCTATGTGGTGTCCTGTTTGTTATTTTTTTATTATCTTGTGTTTTATTTATTCGTTTTTTGTTTTTGTTTTTTATTAACATTTGTCCGTTGTACGACAGTTGTATATTATGAGGCCTGAATGGTAGACCGCTACAGCCATATGATGGTAATATGGCAGAACCAATTTTGATGCAAACAAAATCAGAATTTGCACAACAAAAAACCCCATGCGTCTGATGTTTTCTTTAAGCATTATTTTATTATCAACCTAGATTTAAGGGTATCTTCTAAAGACTTAGAGGCTTCAAAGGGTCAAACATTACAAAACCACTGTGACAAACTGCAATAACTACTACATAGACAGCACATTCTGTTGCCAGGGAGTAGATCCCTCAGTGGAAACAAAATAATTGGTTAAAACATCACGCACTCTTAGGCCAGAGGGCTGACGACGTTGAGGATGGACGGGTCTTCCACTAATACGATCAGGACTTACATCCTCCACCTGATCATCAACATTGGATGGGCAATCATGGTATCTTGTGAAATTATGCAGTACAACACACGCCTGTATTACCACATTAACATTGGCTTCACCAAGTTGAATAGCGGACTGGAGAACCCGCCATTTGGCACACAGAATACCAAACGCACACTCAACAAGACGGCGTGCACGGGAAAGTCTAAAGTTAAATATAGTGCACCTGTGGTTGAGGGCTCTCCGTGGATATGGCCTCATGACGTTCCGCGTCAACTGAAAAGCTTCATCTGCAATCATGACATAAGGCAAGGTTTCAATATTATTCCCTGGTAGGTAACGTGGGGGTGGGATGTTCAACTCATTGTTGCGCAGCCGCCGACCCATAATGGAAGAATTGAAGACTCTTGAGTCTCCAGTTCTTCCATAGGCCCCTAATATTGACAATTACAAACCTGTAGTTAGTGTCAACCAGGGCCAACAGAACAACTGAAAAATATTGTTTATAATTGTAATATTGGGACCCTGAGTTCGGCGGCTTATGCACACGGATGTGCTTCCCATTCAGGGCTCCTAGACAGTTTGGAAACTGGCAGGTTTCCTGAAAATCACGAGCTATAAGCATCCAATCTTCCATTTACTGCTGAGGCATGACCAGGTGATGGAGTCGGGACCAGATTTCTGCGCATGTTGACCTCACAATCCAGAGATGGTTGACTTTCCAAGTAAGAATTCTAAATGCAATGCTGCATATGACATCCCCGTGGAAAGAAATCTAAAGGGAAAACAGCAAATAAACATGATAAGCCATCCAGTTAAGTAGATGGTTATACATTGATGACACTTTAAGTCCATAAATAGCAAACCTTGCCACAAAAACATACAAATGCAAGCTCTGCGTTTGTTGGGTCATATACAAGCTTATATCGTATCTGAAAACTTGTGGGGGGGTGACACATAGATCAATAGAGGTATAAATAACAAAGGTATAAAGGCAGGTAATACATAAATACATAAAACAGATCATCAATATATCGGTTGCATACATACCGTAACGTAAGGATTAGGTGCTCCTCGGCAGAAATTGCTTTACGCATCCTTGTGTCCTGAAACGTTTATCCCAGGGCGCACAATCTCCAACAATATATCAAATGTGCGAAGGGACATCCGACAATAAGCAAAAAACTTGTCGGGATTGCTACGCAGAGATGCGTACAGACGGTGGAAATGCCCTTCACTGACACGTCGCCTCAAAAGGGGATGGACCCAAAATCTTCTACGCCTCCTGGGATCCACAATCACTGGGTATGGGACACCAAAATGTCGTGACAATACCCAGTTATACAAACACACGCTCAGTTGTGTTAAAAGTAAGTGTGTCTCCCATATTTAGGACAAAGCACAACTCCCACAACACAACCACGGAGTGAAAGTCAAAGATTGGAGGGTGCCACCTGTTGAAGAGGCAATAAATAGGGTTGATCATGATGATTTTAATGGGTTTCAGGCCTAAAAACCGTTATTTGTCCGTTTTGCAAGCTGCCGAGAAAATCTCGCCATACAGATTGCATACGGATGCCATAAGGATGACACACTGATGTTTTGATGCGAGGAAATCGCATCCTCGCATTCCAAACGGATTACATACGGATCACTTTTCTAGGGACTTTTCGGCGTATTACGGCCGTATAATACGGACCGATTTTTTATCGTTGTGTGTGACCCCGGCCTGAGGGTAAGGATTTATACACGGACACCTTTATAAGGTGGATTCCACCTGGAAAAGCGCTAAAAAAAGAATGAACATATGCACTAAAATGTAAAAACAACTTTCTTACATATGTTTTATATTTTGGAGCCTCTTTTAACCACTTTAGGCTTCAAAAGTGTTGGAATATGTTTGGTGCAACAACTCCATTCCTGTCTATGAGTGTTTAGTTGCTAAATTTGTATGCTGTTCTTAAAGTTAAAAAAAAACTCAGAGAGGCTCACACAGGGAGAGCATGTGACTGTATTTCCTGGTTTTCCTGTGTCTGAGTATGAGAGAAGCAGCCTGCTGTAGATGATGCACAGATAGAGACACACAAATGATTTATTCCTGATCTACTAAGCTTATCATATATTGTTCCTGATTGTTCCTGAATAAAGAAGCTCTGTTGTCACATGCTTGGAGAGTATCCTGAATAATCCGCTGCCAATAGGTTATGGGCCCAGAGTGACACAGAACCCCAGAGTAACACAGCAACAGAAGCTCAAAGCAAAAGCAGCACAGAGCAACAGAGAAGATGTCCACTAGCAGCAATCCTGTCAAGTTCTCAGTGATAAGCCTCACTAACCAGAACTACCAGTCATGGAAATTCAAGGTGAAGATGCTGCTAATAAGAGAAGGTACATGGTAAAATACTCAGGAACAAGTGCCTCATCCATTACAAGATGATTGGCTAGAGAAGGATCAGAAAGCACAAAGCACGATCTCCCTCAGTGTAGATGATAATCAAATTGTGCATATATGGAAGTGTGCAACTGCAAAGAAGATGTGGGATGAGTTACAGAAAGTGCATGAAAGATCAAATCTCAGCAATAAGCTTTATCTCTTGAGAAAGCTGCATCAGTCTAAGCTAAGTGATGGACAGAATATGCAGGACTATATAAGAAACACCCTAGAGATTGTGGAGCGTCTCAGGGGCATTGGAGAAGAAATTAAAGATTTTCATGTTGCTGCAGTTCTATTAAGTGGTCTTCCAGAGAGTTATGACACACTTGTGACTGCACTAGATGCACGGCCAGATGATGAGCTGACACTAGAGTTTGTTAAAGGCAAACTTGTGGATGAATTCAAGAGAAAAATGCAGCATGTAAGCAGCAGTAATGAATCCAGAGCAGAAACAGCATTAAAGACACAGGATTTCCCTAAATATAAGAGCAATTTAAGAGAAACTTGTGAATGTTTTGTCTGTAAAAAGCCCAGCCACCTTAAAGCAGACTGCAGAATTTGGAAAGCAAGAATGAGTCAGTTTAAAAAGCAGAACAGTCATCAAAGGGTTAAAACAGCTGTAAAGGAAGATTCTGCATGTGTTGAAGCTGCATTTAATTCCAGTACAAGCCCATCTGCAAAGCATATATGGTGTATAGATTCTGGTGCAAGCAGACATATGACAAATAACAAGGATTTCTTCACTGACCTTAATGAAAGCAAGTCAGAAAAGATTATCTTAGCTAATGGTCACTATGTGACTTCAGAAGGAGTAGGACACTGCTACCTCCACTGTCCAGTTTCCTCAGCACAAAGCAGAAAGTTCCCAATAAAGGATTTTCTCTATGTTCTCTATTTTCTCTATGTTCCCAGCCTTGAAAGCGATCTTCTGTCAGTAAAGAAGCTCACACAAAATTGGAATGTGGTTAGCTAGAGCTAACAGCTGCATCATCTCAAAGAAGGGTCACACTCTCGCAGAAGAAAAAATCCAAGATGAATTTTATCAGCTAAAATGCAAAGAACAGTGCTAGACAAGATCTGCAAAAGAACTGTATCCATGTATGGCACAGGCGTCTTGGGCTCAGAGACCAAGAAGCAGTAAGGAAGCTAGCTCAACTTGCAAATGGTATTGAAATCAACCAGTGTAGTCAAATGATGAAGTGCACTAGCTGTCTTAAAGAGAAAATGCCCAGAAAATCCTTTCCTAAAATAAGCACCACTAGATCTGCACAGCCTCTGACTCTGATACATACAGATGTATGTGGTCCAATGAGTGTTCAAACTTCTAGCAAGAAGATATATTTTCTCACATGTATTGATGACTACTCCAGATATACAGTCGCCTATCTGCTTCACAGTAAGGATGAAGTTCCACAGAAACTTGAAGAATATCTTGCTGTAGTGTTTAACAAATTTGTGTCAGGGACACCGCACTGCACATGCTCACTGAGCCAGTGCACGTGTCCTGAGTGAACCAACTGTGCCCCAAGATACCTGTAAGCAGAGCCGCAGCAGGGAAGACGTGTGTTTCTGTGGAACAGGACCTTCCGCAGCATGTGACAGCCAAGGGGCGGAGCTGGCCACACGTCTCTCAGAGGCAGCAGTAATGAATGATGTGTACTGCAGACTAACAGGACCTGCAGCACATGACTGCTGGGGCGTGGCCTAAGCTCCAGAGATCTAGGAACTGCAGGAAAACTCCTAGCAGGGTAACAACGAGATAAAGTTACCAAGGGGCAAAGACAGGGACGAAAACCAGGACAGGCCGAGATCAGAGCACAAGATAGCACGACAGTACCAAAGGGTTAGACAGAACGGATAGTCAGGACGTAGCAATAGATCAGTAAACCAGAGCGGGTAATAGACAGTACAATAGGGACAAAACTGTAACGGAGTATCGATAGCCAAGCCAGGAGGTCAGAACCGGAGAAGACAATATTAGCAAAACGTGAGACAGAGAGCAGAGTGAGCAAACAGACCGGGTCATACACAGGAATCAAACAAGCAGAGCAGTATACACGCAAACCAGGGGGGTCAAATACACAGTCACAACGAAAGTATAGCTGACAGAGAATCTCCCTCTGGACTGGTATAAATACCCTCCCAGATCCAAAGGGAGGCCAGCAAAAGTTAACCCTGAGTGGACAGGACATTAACCATGTCCTATACCATGACAGTACCCCCCCCCCCTTAATGGGGGCCACTGGACCCCAGGCCTCTCAGGATATCTGGCATGAAAAGCCTGTACCAGTCAATCGGCATGTACCGAACTGGCCGGAACCCATGACCGATCTTCAGTGGAGTATCCCTTCCAATGAATAAGGTACTGAAGTCTCCGGCGCACCCACCGCGAATCAATGATGCGCCCTACCTCGTACTCCAGTTGACCCTCTACCAATACTGGTGGAACCACGGATGAGGGATCTTCTCTAACCGTCCCCACAGGTTTTAATAGGGACCTGTGGAAGACGTTAGATATTTTGAAGGAGGTGGGCAACTGAAGCCTGTACGCCACTGGATTGATCATCTCTACAATCTTGTATGGGCCAATAAATTTGGGACCCAGCTTCATAGAGGGTATCTTAAGTTTGATGTTACGGGTGGACAACCAGACCTTTTCCCCCACTGTCAACGCAGGACCCAACCCCCTCCTCCTGTCCGCAAAATGTTTGTACTTCTTCTGGGCTTTGGAGATGTTCCCCTGCACCTCCCTCCAAAGGTTTTTTAACTGTTGAACCATCTCCTCGGCACCAGGACAACCAGAATCCATATGGGAAAATTCCCCAAACTGCGGAACAAACCCATAATTGACCTGAAAAGGAGACTTTCCGGTAGACTGATTGATACGACAGTTGAACGCAAATTCTGCCATGGGTAAAACCTCACACCAATCTTCCTGTCTGGAGGAGGCCAGGCATCTCAGAATCTGCTCCAACGACTGATTGGTGCGTTCAGTCTGTCCGTTGGATTCCGGGTGATAGGCAGAGGAGAATGATAATGTGACCCTCAACTTCTTACAGAACGCTCTCCAAAACCTGGCCACAAACTGCACACCCCTGTCCGACACCACATTCACAGGCACTCCATGCAACCGAACTATGTGCTGTATAAACAAGCGGTCCAAGGTTTCAGCAGACGGCAACGCGGGTAACGGCACAAAGTGGGCTTGCTTAGAAAATCTATCAACCACTACCCATACCACTGAATTGCCCTTGGATGAGGGAAGATTAGTGATAAAGTCCATGGACAGGTGTGTCCATGGTTTATCCGGAATTGGCAAAGGCACCAATTCCCCGGCCGGCCGGACCTGAGAGCTTTTAGAGCGAGCGCACACCCCACAAGTATTAACATAATTTTTAATATCAGTACCCATAGAGGGCCACCAAAAACCTCTAGCCACTGCCCCCTGGGTAGCTGCAATACCAGGGTGTGCACTTAACACAGAATCATGAAATTCTTGCAGGAGTGTGAGACGGAGCTGTTCGGGTACGAACAATTTACCTGGGGTTTATTCCTGGGAGCTTGTGCTTGTGCTTCCAGAATTTCTCTCTGTAACTCAGAGGAGACTTCGGCTACAACCACTCCCGGTTGAAGAATGGAGGAAGGAGGTTCTGGAGGGGACACAGAATCAAAACTTCGGGATAAGGCATCTGCCTTTACATTTTTAGACTCTGGTCGGAATGTGATGGTAAAATGAAAGCGAGAAAAAAAAAGTGCCCACCGAGCCTGTCTGGGGTCAATCTCTTAGCGGACTCGATATAGGCCAGGTTCTTATGATCAGTGATGATCGTAATGGGATGAGCGGCCCCCTCCAAAAAATGCCTCCATTCTTCAAAGGCCAGTTTGACCGCTAACAATTCCCTGTTGCCGACATCATAGTTTCTCTCTGCCGAAGAGAACTTTTTAGAGAAAAAGGCACAGGGTTTAAGATTAGTCAGGGTAGAGGGGCCCTGGGACAACACTGCCCCCACTCCCACTTCCGAAGCGTCGACCTCCACGATAAAAGGTCTTGACGAATCGGGTTGTACCAACACAGGGGCTGAAGTAAAGCATTTCTTCAATGTAAGGAAGGAATTTTTTGCAGCCACGGACCAATTTTTTACCTCTGCCCCCTTAAGAGTGAGGTCCGTCAAAGGTTTCACTACCTGTGAAAACCCTTTAATGAACTTCCTATAATAGTTAGCGAAGCCCAAAAATCGTTGCAACCCCTTCAGATCATGAGGCTGCACCCAATCTGTAATGGCCTGAACCTTCCCTGGATCCATGCGGAATCCCTCCCGGATACAATTACACCCAGAAAAGACAGTTCTTGCATAAAAAATAAACACTTCCCCAGCTTAGCATACAAATGGTTCTCCCGGAGTCTCATAAGAACCGCACGTAAATGATGCAAGTGTGACTGACTGTCTTCTGAGTATATCAGAATGTCATCCAGGTAAATGACTACATAACATCCAATTAAATCAGAAAAAACAACATTGATGAAGTTCTGAAAAACAGCAGGGGCATTAGTGAGACCGAAGGGCATAACCAGGTTTTCAAATAGCCCCTCAGTTGTCAGGAATGCTGTTTTCCATTCGTCCCCCTCCCGGATCCTTATAAGGTTATAAGCTCCTCGTAGATCGAGCTTAGAAAACCATTTGGCCCCCGTGAGTTGATTGCATAGATCGGGAATCAACGGGAGAGGGTACGTGTTCTTAACGGTAATTTTGTTCAGTTCCCGAAAGTCGAGACACGGTCGCAACCCACCATCTTTTTTCTTTACAAAGAAAAACCCCGCTGCCACGGGTGACACCGAGGGCCGAATATGCCCTTTGCGAAGGCTTTCTTTGATGTACTCTTTCATGGCTTAGCGCTCAGGCCCGGACAAATTAAACAAACGAGCCTTGGGTAATTTGGCTCCAGGTAACAAATCAATGGCGCAATCATAGGGTCTATGTGGTGGGAGCGCCTCAGCCTCACTTTCGGAAAATACGTCTTCAAAGTCTTTCAGGTACTCCGGAATACCCTCCAGACTGACAGACGACACAGATACAGATTTTATCGGTTTGACAAGAGAAACGGAGTTACAACACAGACCATTATTATTACATCCCCATCGGGTGATCTCCCCTTTTGCCCAATCAATGAGAGGATTGTGGCGTTGCAGCCAGGGCATCCCCAATACCAGTCCTGCAGGCAGATTATTCAGAATAAAGCAACTTAATTTTTCCACGTGAGTGGAACCCACTTTCATAGAAAAAACTTCAGACATAAAACAAATTCCATCCAGGGCAAGAGGGGATGAATCCAACGCCACAATTTTAACAGGATCTTTCAACCTGCTTGTCCCTATCTTATTAAGAGTCACAAATTGGGCATCAATCAGATTAATGGAGGAACCACAGTCAACAAAGTCGGTGGTCATAACAGAACCGCCAGCAAGTTCCAATTCAACCTGGAGCACCATTTTAGCAAGCGAAAAAAAATGTACCTGGGAGTCTGGGCAACCTCCACGATTGTCGCCCAGACTTCCTGATGTTTTAACAGAAGAAGGGCAGGAAGGACAGTCCCTTTTCCAATGTCCAGAGGCTCCACAGTAAAAGCATAGACGGTTGTCTTTACGGTGTCTTCTCTCTCGTTCCTTTCCTGAGACAGCCTCCATCTCCATGGGCTCAGATGCGGGTGCGGTGTAACACAATTGGAGTACAAGGGAGTCTCTTGTTGCATCATTCCCCTAGCACAGAGTCTCCGGTCCATACGGACCGCCTGCATCATGGCGTCCTCCAGAGTATCGGGAGGAGGATGTAATGCCAGAGCGTCCTGCAGATGGTCAGATAGGCCCCTGCGGAACAACCCCCTCAGGGGGGCATCATTCCAGGATACTTCCGCGGTCCAACGTCTGAACTCTGAACATAACCATTCAGCAGAGTTCCTCCCCTGTGTCACACTCATCACCATATCCTCAGCCAGACGCACTCTATCAGGCTCGTCATAAATGTGCCCCAGAGCCTCAAAGAACAGGTTCACAGACATACGTTCAGGAGCAGAGGAAGAGAGAGAGAAAGCCCATGCTTGCGGAGCCCACCCTCTGCCTTTCATTTCCAGAGGTCCGGGGACGCAATTCAAAGAACAACTTGCATCCCTCCTTAAAAACTCTAAACAATTTTTTATCTCCAGAAAAATTGTCGGGTAATTTTACAGGGGGGTCGGGGTCCGCAAGAGATACATCAGTGGGGCCCCCCTCCTGGAACCCCGATGGAACAGACCCCATTAGAGCGTCTGCCACATCTCTCTGTACCTGTTGATGCGACTGAACCAGATTTTGCTGCTCCATAGACAGCTTCTGTATAAGCTGGGAGAGCTCATTAACCCCTTAATGTCCAATGACGTGCAGAGTCCGTCATGACAAGGTGCCAGTTCTGGCACCAGGACGGACTCTGCACGTCATGCCTTTGATCTACCACAGCGTGTAAACACGCCGTGGTAGATCAGTGCCGACAGCTGTCACAGACAGCTGACAGGCACGGCAAGCGGTGCGGGGACCTTTGCCGTCGGTCCCCGCACCCACAGCGCTGTGATTGGTCAGTCAATCTGACTGACCAAACACAGCAGCGATCGCGCAGGAGAAGCTGAAATTTCAGCTTCCCCAGCGCGATCAGTGCAGGAGCCCGGCGCTGCAGTGGCCAGGCTTCCTGCACTGACAGCCAGGAGCGGCGCCCCCACCGCCCCTGGCTGTTAACCCCCTGACTGCTGCGATCGAGCGCGATCGCAGAGCTCAGGGGGGAGGCAGAGGGTCGGGTGCTCCCTCTGCCTCAGATCAGCGTCCCAGCGATGTAATCGCAGGGCCTGATCTCTGCCTTGATGGCCCGGGGGTTGTCATGACAACCTCCGAGTCATCTAGCTACGGGAAGCTGCTGTGATCATGTCACAGCAGCTTTCCCCATAGGTACAATGCATTGCAATGCCAGAGCATTGCAATGCATTGTAACTGCAATCAAAAGTAAAAAAAGTGAAAGTCCCATAAAGGGACAAGTTGAAAAAAATCATTTTTTAAAAAAAATTGTAAAAAAAATATTAAAAAATAATTTAAAAAAAATCCCCTAAAAAATACACATTTTTATGTAATAAAAAACAAAAAAAATACACATGTTAGGTATCGCCACGTCCGTAAAAATCCCATCTATAAAAGCATAACCCTAGTTAACCCCTTCAGTGAAAGCCGTAAAAAAAAACACAAAAAAGTAGTAAATTATACTTTTTCCAAGCGGTATCATTATACCGCTTGGAAAAAGTGCAATAACACGCGATCAAAAAGTCAGATATAAATAATCATGGTACCGCTGAAAACTCATCTTGTCCCGCAAAAAACAAGCCGCTATACAGCATCATCAGTGAAAAAATAAAAAAGTTATAGCTCACGGAATAAACTGATGCAAAAATAATTATTTTTTCTATAAAATTCTTTATTGTGTAAAAAACGCCAAAACATAAAAAAAATATATAAATGAGGTATCGCTGTAATCGTAGTGACCCGAAGAATAAAGCTGCTTTATCAATTTTACCACACGCGGAACGGGGGAAAAAAAATAAAAAAAAAAACAATTCCTGAATTGCTGGTTTTTGTTCATTCTGCTTCCACAAAAATCGGAATAGGAAGCGATCAAAAAATGTTATGTGCCCAATATGGTACCAATAAAAACGTCAGCTCGTCCCGCAAAAAATAAGCCCACAGATAACTCTGTCGGCCGAAATATGGAAAAATTATAGCTCTCAAAATACGGCGATGCAAAAAATTCTTACAAAAAATTATTCCAAAAAAAAGCATCTTTTAGTGTGTGACAGAAGCTAAACATGAAAAAAGGGAGTAAATCTGGTATCGCTGTAATCTCACCGATCCGAGGAATAAAGTCGCCTAATCACTAATACCGCACGAGGAACGGCGTAAGAAAGAAAACCAATTCTTCACCTTTGGTAGATTTGTTCATTGTGCCTCCCAAAGATCGCAGTAAGGCGATCACAGTGGTTCCCCCCCGCATATGGGGTATCAGCGTACTCAGGACAAAATGCACAATAGCTTTTGGGGTCCTATTTCTCCTGTTACCCTTATAAAAATAAAAATTTGGAGGCAAAAAGGTCATTTTTGTGGAAAAAAATATGATTTTTTTTATTTTCACGGCTCTACGTTATAAACTTCTGTGAAGCCCTTGGGGGTTCAAAGTGCTGACCACACATCTAGATAAGTTCCTTGGGGGTCTAGTTTGCAAAATGGGGTCATTTGTGGGGGGTTTCTACTGTTTAGGCACATCAGGGGCTCTCCAAGCGCGACATGACACCCGCAGACCATTCCATCAAAGTCTGCATTTAAAAACGGTGCTCCTTCCCTTCCGATCTCTGCCATGCGTCAAAATAGTGGTTCCCCCCCACATATGGGATATCAGCGTACTCAGGACAAATTTCACAATAGCTTTTGGGGTCCTATTTCTCCTGTTACCATTATAAAAATAAAAATTTGGGGCAAAAAGATTATTTTTGTGGAAAAAAATATGATTTTTTTATTTTCACGGCTCTACGTTATAAACTTCTGTGAAGCACTTGGGGGTTCAAAGTGCTCACCACACATCTAGAAAAGTTCCTTGGGGGTCTAGTTTCCAAAATGGAGTCACTTGTGGGGGTTTCTACTGTTTAGGCACATCAGGGGCTATCCAAACGTGACATGACACCCGCAGACCATTCCATCAAAGTCTGCATTTGAAAAAGACGCTACTTCCCTTTCGAGCTCTGCCATGCGTCAAAATAGTGGTTCCCCCCCACATATGGGATATCAGCGTACTCAGGACAAATTGCACAATAGCTTTTGGGGTCCTATTTCTCCTGTTACCATTATAAAAATAAAAATTTGGGGCAAAAAGATTATTTTTGTGGAAAAAAATATGATTTTTTTATTTTCACGGCTCTATGTTATAAACTTCTGTGAAGCACTTGGGGGTTCAAAGTGCTCACCACACATCTAGAAAAGTTCCTTGGGGGGTCTAGTTTCCAAAATGGAGTCACTTGTGGGGGTTTCTACTGTTTAGGCACATCAGGGGCTATCCAAACGTGACATGACACCCACAGACCATTTCATCAAAGTCTGCATTTGAAAAAGACGCTACTTCCCTTTCGAGCTCTGCCATGCGTCAAAATAGTGGTTTCCCCCCACATATGGGGTATCAGCGTACTCAGGACAAATTGCACAATAACTTTTGGGGTCCTGTTACCCTTTGGAAAATAACAATTGGGGTGGAAAGATCATTTTTGTGGAAAAGATATGATTTTTTAATTTTACTGCTCTACGTTATAACCTTCTGTGAAGCCCTTGGGGTTCAAAGCTCTCACCACACATCTAGATAAGTTCCTTGGGGGTCTAGTTTCCAAACTGGGGTCACTTGTGGGGGTTTCCACTGTTTAGGCACACAGGGACTCTCCAAATGCGACATGGCGTCCAATCTCAATTCCAGCCAAAAAAGTCAAATGGCGCTGCTTCCCTTCCGAGCTCTGCCATGCGCCCAAATAGTGGTTTACCCACACATATGGGGTATCAGCGTACTCAGGACTAATTGCCCAATAACTGTTGGGGTCCTTTTATCCTTTGGAAAATAATAATTGGGATGAAAAGATCATTTTTGTGGAAAAAATATGATTTTTTAATTTTACGGCTCTACGTTATAACCTTCTGTGAAGCCCTTGCGGGTTAAAAGCTCTCACAACACATTTAGATAAGTTCCTTGGGGGTCTAGTTTCCAAAATGGGGTCACTTGTGGGGGGTTTCCACTGTTTAGGCACACAGGGACTCTCCAAATGCGACATGGCGTCCAATCTCAATTCCAGCCAAAAAAGTTAAATGGCGCTGCTTCCCTTCCGAGCTCTGCCATGCGCCCAAATAGTGGTTTACCCCCACAATGGGGTATCAGCGTACTCAGGACTAATTGCCCAATAACTTTTGGGGTCCTTTTATCCTTTGGAAAATAATAATTGGGATGAAAAGATCATTTTTGTGGAAAAAATATGATTTTTTAATTTTACGGCTCTACGTTATAACCTTCTGTGAAGCCCTTGGGGGTTAAAAGCTCTCACAACACATTTAGATGAGTTCCTTGAGGGGTCCAGTTTCCAAAATGGGGTCACTTGTGGGGGGTTTCCACTGTTTAGGCACACAGGGACTCTCCAAATGCGACATGGTGTCCAATCTCAATTCCAGCCAAAAAAGTCAAATGGCGCTGCTTCCCTTCCGAGCTCTGCCATGCGCCCAAATAGTGGTTTACCCCCACATATGGGGTATCAGCGTACTCAGGACTAATTGCCCAATAACTTTTGGGGTCCTTTTATCCTTTGGAAAATAATAATTGGGATGAAAAGATCATTTTTGTGGAAAAAATATGATTTTTTAATTTTACGGCTCTACGTTATAACCTTCTGTGAAGCCCTTGGGGGTTAAAAGCTCTCACAACACATTTAGATGAGTTCCTTGAGGGGTCCAGTTTCCAAAATGGGGTCACTTGTGGGGGGTTTCCACTGTTTAGGCACACAGGGACTCTCCAAATGCGACATGGCGTCCAATCTCAATTCCAGCCCAAAAAGTCAAATGGCGCTGCTTCCATTCCGAGCTCTGCCATGCGCCCAAATAGTGGTTTACCCCCACACATGGTATATCGGTGTACTCTGGAGAAATTGTACAACAAATATTGTGGTTCATTTTCTCCTGATACCCTTGACAAAATTTAAAAAAATTGTGTCGAAAGAAAAATTTTGGGAAAAAAAGTTAAATGTTCATTTTTTCCTTCCACATTGCTTCAATTCTTGTGAAGTACCTAAAGGGTTAATAAACTTCTTGAATGTGGCTTTGAACACGTTGAGGGGTGCAGTTTTTAGAATGGTGTCACTTTTGGGTATTTTCTGTCATATTGACCCCTCAAATTCACTTCAAATGTGAGGTGGTCCCTAAAAAAATAGTTTTGTAAATTTTGTTGGAAAAATGAGAAATTGCTGGTCAACTTTTAACACTTATAACTTCGTAACAAAAAAAAATTTTGGTTCCAAAATTGTGCTGATGTAAAGTAGACATGTGGGAAATGTTATTTATTAACTAATTTTTGTGACATATCTCTCTGATTTAATGGCATAAAAATTAAAAGTTTGAAAATTGCAAAATTTTCAAAATTTTTGCCATATTTCCATTTTTTTCATAAAAAAACGCAAGTTATATTGAAGAAATTTTACCACTATCATGAAGTACAATATGTCTCGAGAAAACAGTCTCAGAATCGCCAAGATCCGTAGAAGCGTTCCAGAGTTATAACCTCATAAAGAGACAGTGGTCAGAATTGTAAAAATTGGCCTGGTCTTTAACCTACAAAATGGCTTGGTCATTAAGGGGTTAACCTGCTCAGTGAGAGCCCGTACCGGATCCATAATGTACTAATACCCCACCACCAGGGAAAGACTGTAATGGTCAGCTATAATGTCAGGGACACCGCACTGCACATGCTCACTGAGCCAGTGCACGTGTCCTGAGTGAACCAACTGTGCCCCAAGATACCTGTAAGCAGAGCTGCAGCAGGGAAGACGTGTGTTTCTGTGGAACAGGACCTTCCGCAGCATGTGACAGCCAAGGGGCGGAGCTGGCCACACGTCTCTCAGAGGCAGCAGTAATGAATGATGTGTACTGCAGACTAACAGGACCTGCAGCACATGACTGCTGGGGGCGTGGCCTAAGCTCCAGAGATCTAGGAACTGCAGGAAAACTCCTAGCAGGGTAACAACGAGATAAAGTTACCAAGGGGCAAAGACAGGGACGAAAACCAGGACAGGCCGAGATCAGAGCACAAGATAGCACGACAGTACCAAAGGGTTAGACAGAACGGATAGTCAGGACATAGCAATAGATCAGTAAACCAGAGCGGGTAATAGACAGTACAATAGGGACAAAACTATAACGGAGTATCGATAGCCAAGCCAGGAGGTCAGAACCGGAGAAGACAATATTAGCAAAACGTGAGACAGAGAGCAGAGTGAGCAAACAGACCGGGTCATACACAGGAATCAAACAAGCAGAGCAGTATACACGCAAACCAGGGGGGTCAAATACACAGTCACAACGAAAGTATAGCTGACAGAGAATCTCCCTCTGGACTGGGTATAAATACCCTCCCAGATCCAAAGGGAGGCCAGCAAAAGTTAACCCTGAGTGGACAGGACATTAACCATGTCCTATACCATGACAATTTGGAAGAATGTCAAAAGCCCTGTGTGCAGATAATGGAACCAAATATACAAGTGGTAAGGTGCAAACCATTTTGAAAAAGAATGGAATCGTGTTCCAGACTACCATTCCATACAACCCAGAACAAAATGGCATTGCAGAGAGAAAGAACCGTACTCTCTGTGAAAGTGGAAGAAGTATGTTGTTTGATGCGAATCTACCTTAAACATATTGGGGAGAAGAAATCATGACAGCTTGCTATCTTCAAAACAGACTGCCAGGTAAAGCCACAAATAAAACTTCATATGAGCTATGGAACTGCGAGAAGCCTAACCTGAAGCACCTCAGGATATTTGGAAGCAAACCGTTTATGTATGTTCCCAAAGAAAAACGTTCCAAGTGGGAATCACATACAAAGCAAGGAGTCCTGGTGGGCTATAGCGAAACTCAAAAAGGATACAGAATCCTGCACCCAGAGACCAACACAGTAACAATCAGCAGAGATGTAATGATTAATGAAAACTGTGTATCGCTCAAATTCCATGAAGTTACACCAGTTATTCAACCTAAGAAGCAAGAACAAGAATCTCATCACCAAACCCAGACAGGGATATAAAAAGGAAAACACTGAAGTGTGGATAAACTATGAAGTCACCAAGGAAGACACAGAAGAACTAAGTCAACCTCCAGTCAGGAGATCAGAAAGACCAAACAAAGGTATCCCAGCTAGACGTATTTCTTATATGGTCAGAAAATTTCCTGAACCAGAGTCCACAAGAAGCAGAAGTGGATAAATGCTGCTAATGAAGAGATGGAGTCCCTTCACCAACTCCAAACATGGGAGCTTACTGAGCTACTACAATGAAAAAGAAATTGCAAAGCTAGGTGAAATTCTCATCCAGCACTTTGAGACTAAGGACCTTGGAAATGTGACATATTATTTGGGAATCCAAATCCAGAGAGAGGAAGATGGGAGTTTTATTCTCAACCAAAGTTCTAAAATTTCCGCAATCCTAAACCAGCTTGGAATGTCAGAAGCCAAAGGTGCGTCAACACCAATGGACCCGTACTACTTAAAGTTGGAAGGAGAAGAAGATCTGCTACCCAGCAATGAGAGCTACAGACAAGCAGTGGGGGCGCTTCTGTACACAGTAACCACAACTCGTCCGGATATCACAGACACAGTCGGAATTCTCTGCCAACGTGTAAGCAAGCCACACCAAAGAGAATGAAATGCAATTAAGAGAATTCTTCAATATCTTAAAGAAACTCAAAGGCTAAATTTTAAGATATCTGCATCAGGAGATCTCACTCTCAGAGTTTATGTGGATGCAGATTGGGCTGGAGATTCAAGTGATAGGAAATCAACAAGTGGTTACTTGTTCAAGTTAGGAGAAAATTCAATTTCTTAGTCCAGCAGAAAACAAGTGTCAGTCACATTATCTTCTACAGAAGCAGAATATATGTCTGCTGCTTATGCAAGTCAAGAAGTAATTTGGTTGAAACAACTTTTGGAAGATTTCGGCAAGCCATTAGCTCAACCAACAGTTATCTGAGGACAACCAATGATGCATTCAACTTGCCAGCAGTGAGAAGATTAGTGCAAGGACTAAGCACATTGATGTGAAACATCACCACTTACGTGACTTAGTGGAACGTGGTATACTCGAGTTTGTTTATTGTGAGTCTGACAAGATGATAGCTGATGGTATGACAAGGCCTTTATCAAGAGCCAAGTTTGTGGACTTTAGAACCGCAATGGGACTAACAGGATAAGTAGTTGTTGAGTGAGGGTGTTGGCGTATGTTTGGTGCAACAACTCCATTCTTGTCTATGAGTGTTTAGTTGCTAGATTTGTATGCTGTTCCTGAAGTTAAAAAAAACAAACAAACTCAGAGAGGCTCACACAGGGAGAACATGTGACTGTATTTTCTGCTTTTCTTGTGTCTGTGTATGAGAGAAGCAGCCTGCTGTAGATGATGCACAGATAGAGACACACAAATGATTTTTTCCTGATCTATTAAGCTTATCATATATTGTTCCTGATGTTCCTGAATAAAGAAGCTCTGTTGTCACACGCTTGGAGAGTATCCTGAATAATATGCTGCAAACAGAAAGCCATTAAGCGACTAAAAGTAGTGACCCGATCATTCTTCAGGTGGCTTACATTTGGAAGCTACTTGCTATTTATCGTGTAAATTCTAAAAAAAATATATAACAGCGGAGGAGTTGCTGCAAAAACGACTGAAGAGACATCAGAGAAGATGCTTCAGGAAAGATACCTTTGTGGCTTTTCTGAAGCGTCTTCAGCTTGAAAAACTTGGCAGCATCACCGACTAATTGAAGACACTGTGAGCGTGTATCTTAATATCTGTTTTAACATGTATCCTATCTCTGCTGCGGGTTAAGGGTCATTAGTTTTGGGCCAAATTGCCAAGTAATGGCTCCAAATTTGTTTAGGATTAATAGGGTTTCTCAGCAGCTCATCTCATTTTGCCATGTTGGATATTGGCCACAACCCCAAGGCGCAAATCTTTACATCATACTATTTTGGTTTATTTTCTATGCAACATTGCAAATACTGACCAAATATGAAAGAGACGTTAACAAAAGTATATTTCTGGGACAGAGGTGGCTGGAGTCATACCCTGAGCACCTAGTCCCCAGTGCCAATCACAATTACAGTTTGCAGTAGGGTCCGTCATATCCATCTCCATGTGCTGTTTATAGCGCTCGTGGGCTGAGGTGTAACTGCTACCTTTGCAGCATCCATTACCGCAGCCCTGTGTGTAGCTCACACTTTTGATTCTATCTATCGAACACCAAAAAAGCTGATGCCTTTGAAGTCCTTATCAAAGGTGGACATACCATTGGAGCAACCGAGAGGGACCAAGAGGAAAGGGCCCACTATCACCTTCAAAGCAGGAAGCGGCTTCTATCACAGACACATTATTAGACTGCAAAGGACCCATATAGAGCTTCTGCACAGGGGCGTCTTATATCTGGGCCACCAGTAATACAATATATTATAGTCACATCTTATACACGTGGATGTGATAGTAAATAACCCAAATCCAGTTTTGAAAACACTTTAGAGTACGTAGAATAGCTTTAACAGGAATTTACAAGGCATCGTCATTGAGAAAAACTCCTCGGCGACGATTCTCAAAACAATTTTTGCCAGAATTCATAAATGAGCAAATTTCCATCACTGTGAGGACACCTTGACGAGGATTAGTCGTCAGTCAGAAGCGACAGTATTCCTGGTGCCCTCTGCTCACTTGAAAGTGTCCGTTGTCACGCTAGAAGAATTGAATGTGCTCATGATTGAAAGTGAGACAGAACCTGGTGGTTGATCGTGTCCATTGGGCTGTAGGAGAAAAGCCAGTGGAGTGGCTGCAGCCTGAGGTGAAGTGGAACCCATGTAAGAATGCTGAGGCTCTTGTAAGACTCATGCCGGGTTCATACAAGTGTATTTCACTGTCTTAACACGGACTGACCGCTGGTCTCTTGATCCAAACTGACAGCCTCAAAGACACATATGAAGCTGTAAGACATGCCGCCAGACCTGACATTATGGTCCATATATTTTTTTGTGAACCTGACCTAAGCTTATAGTCACACATTCATGTCTAATATTTTGCATCCATGAGAAATTGACTGTTTTTATCTCAGGTCATCTGTGTTTCCTACATGTTTTTTTTCTCATCTGTTTTTGTTTTAAAACTGAAGCAGGTACAGTCTGAACTTTTTATCCATTGACTCAAAAATGGATCAGTGAAAAACGGATGAAACACGGCAGGAACTCTGAAGTACAGAATCTGTATTTAATGTTTTATACAGATCTCCATAGACTTTAATGGCCGAGATTGATCAGCAAAACAGATGAGAATAGGACATGTGCTGAGTCTCACGGACCGGAGACAGAAACAAGTTTTTAAGAAAACGTTCACACGTTCAGTATTTGGTCAGTATTTTACATCAGCAGCATTTCTAAGCCCCAAAACCAGGAAAGGAAGAATCAGAGGAAAAGTATAATAGAAACACATCATGACTTCTGTATTTATCACCCACTCCTGGTTCTGGCTTACAAATACTGATTGACCAAATACTCAACATGTGGACAAAGCCTAAACTGATGTTTGTATGGATCAATGAAACTCTATGGGTCAGAGTAAAAGATGGACATAACCTGGAAGTGTACACCGGATGTGTGAATGTAGCCTAAGGTCTCATTCAGAAGTTCATGTTACATGTGTGATAGAACAACTACCCGTTATAGGCTATGGGGTTGTTCACATGTTGCTGAGTTTGGCAAACCCTGTCTCTGTTCAAGAAACACAGAGATATTTACCAACATCATGGATTACCACGTTCACACGGTCAGTATTTTACATGAGTATTTGTAGGCCAAAATCATAAAAGGAACTGTCAGAGAAAAAGTATGATAGACACATGTGCACAGTGGCGTAACTAGAGTCCGATAGGCCCAGATGCAAGATTTGGACCTGACCCACCCATTTTGATCAAATGTAAAAGCCCTTGTAGCGTTCTAAATCCTGTAGCGTTCTAAATCCAGTAAGAACATACAAATTGCACCTCCTCCTACATTATGTAGTAATGTCTCCATCTTGGGCTCCCTTCTGGTATATATACAACTGCTCCAAAAAATAAAGGGAACACTTACACAATACAATGTGACTCCAAGTCAATCACACTTCTGTGAAATCAACCTGACAATTATGAAGTAATACTGATTGTGAATCAATTTCTCCTGCTGTTGTGCAAATGGAAGTGACAACAGGTAGAAATGATAGGAAATTAGCAAGACAACCCCTATAAAGGAGTGGTTCTGTAGGTGGGGGGACCACAGACCATTTCTCTGTTCTCATCCTTTTTGGCTGTTGTTTAGGTCACTTTGGCATTTTGTCATTGCTTTCACCCCAAGAGGTACTGTACAGTAGCATAGGGCGGAGTCTACACTCACAGAAATAGCTCAGGTAGTGCAGCTCATTCAGGATGAGTATGTTCAGCAGTCTCTATTAATTTTGCTTCTTATTATAGACATTTTATTTATTACCGTACTTGATTTACCATTTGCCAATTCAGTTGACATATCTTGCCCCCTGCATACATTGAGATTTTATATTTTGTTTTTTGTCTTTCCCCTTTATGTTATCATGTTTTAATATATGAATTATTGTGTAATCATGTTTTATATACATCAATAAAAGATTATTTTCCATACATATTTCTTTGAATACATTTTTTTGGGATTATATTTAATGTTTATGGTATTTATTGTATTGTTAATTATGCTTTTTTATTTATGGTATTTCTTTTCTATATAGGCTTTTTCACTAACATCCATGTGTCTGCTCAAACTGTCAGAAACAGACTCCATGAGGGTGGCATGAGGGCCTGATGTCCACAAGCCCAACACTGTGCAGGGCAATTGGCATTTGCCAGAGAATGCCAAGATTGGCAGATTCGACATTGGCGCCTTGTTCTCTTCACAAATGAGAGCAGGCTCACAATGACGTGCGACATGTGACAGACGTGACAAAGTCTAGAGACGCCATGGAGAACGTTCTGCTTCCTGTATCATCCTCCAGCATGACTGGTTTGACAGTGGGTCAGTAATGGTGTGGGGAGTCATTTCTTGGGAGGGCCGCACAGCCCTCATTGGAAGAAGCTCTTTAGAGAAACGGCTCTGTCGGGGTAGGAGCATGGAGCAGCTGTGAGTTATGCACATGACACTTACACTTTGTAAGTACCATCTCTAAACTTTGAACAAACTTCATGATTCTCATGTTTATTTGGAATAACATCTTTTGTAAGGATTTGCACTGATCGCTTTTTAATGCATCAGTCACTTTCTAAACATTTGTTTCTGCAAAATCCTGTGATGTTCACAATGGCAATTCATTAATCCACACTGAAACACCTGCACTATGCACTTTATATCTCATTGTGGATGAATAGCACTCTACATGCATATTCAGACAGCATTAACACATCACTTAATTGCTTCATTTAGTGCTAAAACAAATCTTTCATTAGAACTTATAATGGAAGATTATTTGTGCATACTAGTATAATTACTTTTTATGATTTACTCCCATGCTCATGTGTTTCTTCATGTTCCACAAGCTTGATATATTTTTAATCCTTGTTAGGGTCTGCGGAACGCACCAAATATATGATGTAGAGAGGTGCGTTCGCAGCCTGGGGTCCACCGTGCAGGCGGAGCCTGCTGCTAGTAAAATGGCGCAAGAAGCGAACTCTGTTATCCCGCAGAGTCGCCAAAATAAATGCCGTAACGCGCTGTGGCAATATGTGCGAACTCTGTTAATCCACAGAGCCGCTAGAAGGAGTGCTGCAGCGCTATATGGCGATGTGTGCGAACTCACTTAACACAACTGAGTCGCAAAATAAACACGCTAGGGCGCTGTCTAGCGTTGAAAGCGAACCCTGTTACGTCACATAGCCGCTGAGACAAACTTCTGTGTCTTGTCAGGTACCCAGGTACACAGTTAACTGCTAAGTGAACATAGAATGTGATCATGCGCTAATGTCCTCGCGGGAGTCACCCGCAATCTATGGCGTCTGAAAGCCAGGCCCTGAATACGGCAATCAAACTCTCACCGGTTATGCCGGTAATCTGGGGCATCTAGGACACCGACCCTCACCAGCTAGCATACCAAACTCCTCATTGATTAAGTCGGTATTCTAGGGCTTATTTCAGCCGGGCCCTAACCACACACACGCATGACCACACTGGGGCAAAGCATATAAAGATTGACGCTAGCACATGGCGGCCCAGCCATGCCACCCTTTTATAGTAACAGCTACAGGATCTGCCAGAAACAAGGACCAATGAAACTGTTCCAGAACACCAGTAGTCACAGGACCTTCCTGGCGGACTAATAGGAGCTGCTGCAGTACCTGCGCATGTGACCCCTGATCTCCAATGAGAGATCTCACCCTGGGCATGCTCAGAAGGGGAAAACAAGGACTTTGTCCTAAAGACGTCTGCTCGTCGCTAACCAGTACTGGCCACAATAGCAGAGCCTGGAGATGCAGCAGTAATCCTCTGCACACTGTTAGACTGGGCGAAACGCTGGGACCGACGTCTAAGCTGAGCAGAGTCCACTGCGGCTGGAGACGAATGGGAGACCGCAACCGGGATGGCTCGAGATTCCTCTTGTGCAGAAGCGGGAACTCGACCCCTAACATTACCCCCCGTTCTCTGGGCCTTACTACGCTCAAAGGCAGAGATGAGCTGCGGAGCATGAACATGCTCGGCAGGCTCCAAGGACCTATCCTCAGGCCAATAACCCCTCCAATCCACCCCAAAATTTTTTTTTGCCCTATACCACCTTGAACCCTACAATGGCATTCACCTCGTAGTCGTCCGAAGACGAACCCGACGTCCCGGCAGATGACTCAGGCAACCGGGAGATGACCATGGGTTTTAGGAGGGACACATGGAAGGTGTCGGAGATACCAAGGCAAGGCGGAAGGGCCAAACGGTAAACCACAGGGTTCACCTGCTCGAGAACCTTGAAGGGACCCAAATAGCAGGGTGCCAACTTAGTGGATTCCACCCGTAGCCTGATGTTTCGGGCGGAGAGCCACACTAGGTCACCAGGAGCAAATGTCGGAGCGGGACGCCGATGGGCATCGGCAGAAGATCTCATCTTTCCTTGGAAGCCTGAATGGCATCCTGGGTGCGATCCCATATGTCCCGTGCTTCCACAGCCCAGTCTGCCACCTGGAGTCGGCGGAAGCCACGGGCATGGGCACCGGTACCCGCGGATGCTGGCCGTAATTTAAGAGGAATGGGGTCTGTCCGGTGGAGTCAGCCACAGCATTGTTTAGCGCGAACTCCGCCCATGGGAGCAAGGATGCCCAGTCATCCTGCCTGGCAGAGACAAAATGTCGCAAGTAGGTGACCAAAGTCTGGTTGGCCCTCTCTACCAACCCATTTGTCTCGGGATGATATGCAGAGGAGAGGTTCAACTCAATGCAGAGTAGATGACACAACTCTCTCCAGAACCGAGACGCAAATTGGGGACCTCAATCGCTGACAATCTTGTCTGGCATACCGTGTAGACGGAAGATGTGTCTAATAAACAATGCTGCCAAGGCCCGTGCAGAAGGTAACCGTGGTAGCGGCACTAAGTGCACCATTTTGGAGAAGTGGTCGGTGATCACCCAAATGATAGTGCAACCCCGAGACTTGGGTAAGCCACGACAAAGTCCATCCCGACCATCTCCCAGGGCCTGTCTGCCACCGGCAAAGGAAAAAGTAACCCAGCTGGCCGTTGTCGAGGAGACACACGCCTGAACATACTCCCTGACGTCACGGACCATATGTGGCCACCAGTATGTCCTCGCCAATAGCTCAGTTGACCTCTTTGCCCCAAAGTGTCCACCCACCCTGGACGAGTGTGCCCAAGAGAGTACCTCTGGTCGCAAATTAGTGGGCACAAAAGTCTTGCCCGGAGGAACAGACTCTAGCGAAACCGGGGCTACAGTTCTCAGGCTTTCTTCGGGGACAATAAGCCGAGGCTCCTCATCCTCCTCCTCTGATGACACTAAGGAGCGAGAGAGAGTGTCAGCCCGAACATTCTTCTCACTGGAGAGAAAATGGAGGGTGAAGTGGAACCGAGAGAAGAATAGGGACCATCTGGCCTGGCGAGAATTTAGCCGCTAAGCCGTTTGCAAATATACCAAGTTTTTGTGGTCGGTGAAGACTTGGAAGGGAAAACGAGCCCCCTCCAGAAGATGTCTCCACTCAGAGAAGGCCAACTTCATAGCCAGCAACTCCCTGTCCCGATGGAATAATTCCTCTCTGCTGGTGTAAAGGTCTTAGAAAAGAAGAAGCAGGGATGCTTCCGACCTTGAGCATCCTTTTGATAAAGGACTGCTCCAGCACCAACAGAAGAGGCGTCCACCTCTAAAATAAATGGCTTATCAACATCAGGGCGATGTAATATGGGAGCACTGGCAAAATGCGACTTGATGGAAGAGAACGCCTTGGAGACCTCCTCAGACCACAACTTGGGATTTGCTCCCTTCTTGGTGAGGGCTACCAAGGGAGCTACCAAAGTCGAGAAATGGGGAATGAACTGGCGATAATAATTAATGAACCCCATAAAGCGCTGCACCGCTTTAAGAGAATGGGGTTCTTGCCAGTCCATTACAGCCTGTAGTTTGGCAGGATCCATAGCCAATCCCTGGGCAGAGATGATATAGCCCAGGAAAGGTAAGGAATCCTGCTCAAACACACATTTCTCCAGCTTGGCATAGAGGGAGTTTGCCCGTAAGAGGTCAAAGACTTTGTTGACATCCCTCCGGTGAGAGTCTATATCTGGTGAAAAGATGAGAATATCATGCAGATAGACTACTACAGAGGTGGAGTGCATATCCCGGAAGATATCATTGACAAAGTCTTGGAAAACAGCGGGAGCATTACAGAGCCTGAAGGGCATCACCAGGTATTCATAATGCCCATCCCTGGTATTAAAAGCTGTCTTCCACTCGTCCCCCTCACGGATGCGAATTAGGTTATAGGCACCACGTAGCTCAAGCTTGGTAAATACTCTTGCTCCTTGGAGCCTATCAAAGAGCTCAGAGATTAGGGGCAACGGGTACTTATTCTTGATGGTGATAGCGTTAAGACCCCTGTAGTCAATACATGGACGTAATTCTCCGCTCTTCTTTTGCACAAAGAAGAACCCCGCACCCTGCTGGTGACACCGACTTCCTAATGAACCCTCTTGCCAGATTCTCCTGAATATACTGGGACATGGCCTCCGTCTCGGGAAGTGAGAGGGGGTAGACTCTCCCCCGAGGAGGTTCTGCTCCAGGCAAGAGATCAATAGGACAGTCGTAGGGGCGATGAGGTGGAAGAGTCTCCGCCGCCTTCTTGGAGAAAACGTCTGCATATGACCAATAACACTGAGGAAGAGAAGTGAGATCTACGGGTATCTCTGTGGTGGTGACCTGAATGCACTCCCTGACACACCTGCCTCTACATGAATCACCCCAACCCAGTATCCTCCCAGAGGACCACTCAATATGGGGAGAGTGGCAACGGAGCCAAGGTACCCCAGCAACACCTCATCTATTCCCTCGGGCAGGACAAGAAAAGAAATACTCTCCTGATGGGAAGGGGACATAGATAAAGTGAGAGGGATCGTCTGGTGGGTGATTTGTGAGGGCAGAGTTGATCCATTCACTACTCGCACAGTCACCGATTTGGTGAGCATCACCAGAGGTATAGTGTGGCGGAGAGCAAATGCAGAGGACATGAAATTCCCCTCGGTTCCAGAATCCACACAGAGCTCGGCGGTGAGCGTGGATGGACCTACTGTAATTGTCCCCTTAAAGGACAACTTGGTGGAAAATGCCGCAGTGTCTAGTGAACCTCCTCCCAAGGTCATTAGACGCGACCGTTTTTCCGACCGCTGTGGACATTTGTTGGCATAATGTCCTAACTGCTGGCAGATGTTACAGACCACGGGTACTCGAGCGGCCTTACACTTAGGTCCTGCTCGAGAAACCTCCATGGCCTCATGGGAGTCGGGCGCCTGGCTGGAAGATTCTAGAGGTCTGGCGAAGGTGGGAGCCAGCCGAAACCTCTGCCTACACTGGGACTGCTCCAACCTCCGCTCGTGAAAACGGAGGTCGATGCGGGTAGATATGGCGATAAGCTTCTCCAGTGTGGCGGGAATCTCCCTGGTAGCCAAGGCGTCTTTCACATGGCCCGCTAGTCCTCTCCAGAACACGGGAATGAGGACTTTATCCGGCCAGTCCAACTCCGAGGACAGAGTCCGAAATTGGACAGCAAAACAGCTGACCAAGGACGAACCCTGTGAACTTGCCAGAAGTTGGAGCGCCGCATCATGGGTAACCTGAGGTCCTAGAAAGACCTTTTTTAGAGCCTCCAGAAAATGAGGAGCACTCCGCACCACACGGTCGTCACGCTCCCACAGCGGGGTGGCCCACTCCAACGCTCTGCCCGACAGAAGAGTTATTACAAAGCCCACTTGTGCTCGAGTTGTATAGAGCACTGACTCACGAATCCCCGACATTGCTTGCTGTCACCAGCAAACTTGTCTGGAAGCGGGAGGTGGGATATTGTGGGGGCAGAGGTGGCTGTGGACACACTGGCTGCAGCCACGCTAGAACAGCGACTGCGGTAATGTCCACAGCTGAGGTTGTGCGCTCAAGAGCCACCAACCTACCCTCCAGCTGCTGGGTGTCCCGTAGTAGACGCTGGTCATCCGCCATTTTACTAGCCAGACCCTGGCGCTAGTGTTATGTTAGGGTCTGCGGAATGCACCAAATATATGATGTGGAGAGGTGCGTTCGCAGCCCGGTCCACTGTGCAGGAGGAGCCTGCTGCTAGTAAAATGGCGCAAGAAGCGAACTCTGTTATCCCGCAAAGTCACCAAAATAAACGCCGTAACGCGCTGTGGCAATATGTGCGAGCTCTGTTAATCCACAGAGCCGCTAGGAGTGCCGCAGCGCTATATGGCGATGTGTGCGAACTCACTTAACACAACTGAGTCGCAAAATAAACACGCTAGGGCGCTGTCTAGCGTTGAAAGCGAACCCTGTTACTTCACAGAGCCGCTGAGACAAACTTCTGTGTCCTGTCAGGCACCCAGGTACACAGTTAACTGCTAAGCGAACATAGAACCTGATCATGCGCTAATGTCCTCGCGGGAGTCACCCGCAATCTATGGCGTCTGAATGCCAGGCCCTGAATACGGCAATCAAACTCCTCACCGGTTATGCCGGTAATCTGGGGCATCTAGGACACCGACCCTGACCAGCTAGCATACCAAACTCCTCACCGATTAAGTCGGTATTCTAGGGGCTTGTTTCAGCCGGGCCCTAACCACACACACGCATGACCACACTGGCACAAAGCATATAAAGATTGAGCTAGCACATGGCGGCCCAGCCATGCCACCCTTTTATAGACCACCTTGACGATGGTTGGTGGGCTTTAAAATGTTTGGCCAAATGTTTATACTAAGCGTCTCAAATTTTTCCTTATATTCCAAAGCCATTGTCATGTGTGCCTTGCCACGAAGATCGTCGCGGTTGCACATTTTGACTTCTCACAGCTGAGCTGCTGTTTCTTTGTGTTTGGCAGCTAGGGAGTTAATTCTGTCTGTGTTCGGTGCTGGGACTGGGTGCAGTTTCTCCCGGCTGCAATTGATTATTTGTTGATTGGTTTCCTTTAAATTTCTGGTTGTCTGCTTGGGGAGTTGCCAGTGAAACCTTCATGCAGACCACAGATAGGAATGAATCTGTATAGACTTTAGTTGTGAGCTCCTTAGTTGTTCTAAGCTCAACTTGGTTAGAGTTTATTTCCCAGACCATTTATGTTCCTTTGGTGTTTGAGTGTGTATGCAAGCGAGTGTTATCCTGTCTGTCTTATATGTCTAATCTGTGTATTTAGCTGAGATCAGCCCATATCCCTTTGGTGGTAGTCAGGATCCTTCTTAGGACTGATTACAGGGTTCAGGTCTGATAGGAGACAGGGTTAGGTTGGAGACTTGGACCTCTGAACCATTATCAGTACCTCCAAGGTGAGGGATTAGTTAGGACCCCAGTTTAGGGTCAGGTTAGATCCCGGTCCACCTCTTTCCTGTTTCAGCTCATCAAGTCCTCAAGATTAACCCTGAGTTCAGCAGATATTGTGTCAGGTAAATCTATTCTATACTTACATGCTGATGTTGCTATACTAGTTGTTGTATAGAGTGTTGTTCCTGTATTAATAGTTTACTGACATTGTATACATATCATTAGACAGCGTGACAGCCATATTGCTATTCTAAATTTCATGTATTCCATGTTGTCATGCTTTAGTATGCTTGAGTGCAGCCTTTTTTTCTATGTTTTACATGGGGGTAGCTTCCCTTGGTTTGCACCTAGTTCACATTAGTCTGGATGTGCCAGTCAGGTTTTTTTGTCTATTGAATGTTAGCTTGCTGACCGAGCACTCCGCCCCCACCAGGTGGTGATTTTAATTACACCAGGTCTCTACTTTACCCATAAATGCAGGCATTATTGACAGAGGTGCATATTCACCCAGAAATTCAGATATCAGCCTAATAGAGGTATGTTCACATTAGGTCAGGGACTCACCAGAAATGAGACCACCTTGACGATGGTTGGTGGGCTTTAAAATGTTTGGCCAAATGTTTATACTAAGCGTCTCAAATTTTTCCTTATATTCCAAAGCCATATTGCTATTCTAAATTTCATGTATTCCATGTTGTCATGCTTTAGTATGCTTGAGTGCAGCCTTTTTTTCTATGTTTTACATGGGGGTAGCTTCCCTTGGTTTGCACCTAGTTCACATTAGTCTGGATGTGCCAGTCAGGTTTTTTTGTCTATTGAATGTTAGCTTGCTGACCGAGCACTCCGCCCCACCAGGTGGTGATTTTAATTACACCAGGTCTCTACTTTACCCATAAATGCAGGCATTACTGACAGAGGTGCATATTCACCCAGAAATTCAGATATCAGCCTAATAGAGGTATGTTCACATTAGGTCAGGGACTCACCAGAAATGAGACCACCTTGACGATGGTTGGTGGGCTTTAAAATGTTTGGCCAAATGTTTATACTAAGCGTCTCAAATTTTTCCTTATATTCCAAAGCCATATTGCTATTCTAAATTTCATGTATTCCATGTTGTCATGCTTTAGTATGCTTGAGTGCAGCCTTTTTTTCTATGTTTTACATGGGGGTAGCTTCCCTTGGTTTGCACCTAGTTCACATTAGTCTGGATGTGCCAGTCAGGTTTTTTTGTCTATTGAATGTTAGCTTGCTGACCGAGCACTCCGCCCCCACCAGGTGGTGATTTTAATTACACCAGGTCTCTACTTTACCCATAAATGCAGGCATTACTGACAGAGGTGCATATTCACCCAGAAATTCAGATATCAGCCTAATAGAGGTATGTTCACATTAGGTCAGGGACTCACCAGAAATGAGACCACCTTGACGATGGTTGGTGGGCTTTAAAATGTTTGGCCAAATGTTTATACTAAGCGTCTCAAATTTTTCCTTATATTCCAAAGCCATATTGCTATTCTAAATTTCATGTATTCCATGTTGTCATGCTTTAGTATGCTTGAGTGCAGCCTTTTTTTCTATGTTTTACATGGGGGTAGCTTCCCTTGGTTTGCTCCTAGTTCACATTAGTCTGGATGTGCCAGTCAGGTTTTTTTGTCTATTGAATGTTAGCTTGCTGACCGAGCACTCCGCCCCCACCAGGTGGTGATTTTAATTACACCAGGTCTCTACTTTACCCATAAATGCAGGCATTACTGACAGAGGTGCATATTCACCCAGAAATTCAGATATCAGCCTAATAGAGGTATGTTCACATTAGGTCAGGGACTCACCAGAAATGAGACCACCTTGACGATGGTTGGTGGGCTTTAAAATGTTTGGCCAAATATTTATACTAAGCGTCTCAAATTTTTCCTTATATTCCAAGGCCATATTGCTATTCTAAATTTCATGTATTCCATGTTGTCATGCTTTAGTATGCTTGAGTGCAGCCTTTTTTTCTATGTTTTACATGGGGGTAGCTTCCCTTGGTTTGCACCTAGTTCACATTAGTCTGGATGTGCCAGTCAGGTTTTTTTGTCTATTGAATGTTAGCTTGCTGACCGAGCACTCCGCCCCCACCAGGTGGTGATTTTAATTACACCAGGTCTCTACTTTACCCATAAATGCAGGCATTACTGACAGAGGTGCATATTCACCAGAAATTCAGATATCAGCCTAATAGAGGTATGTTCACATTAGGTCAGGGACTCACCAGAAATGAGACCACCTTGACGATGGTTGGTGGGCTTTAAAATGTTTGGCCAAATGTTTATACTAAGCGTCTCAAATTTTTCCTTATATTCCAAAGCCATATTGCTATTCTAAATTCATGTATTCCATGTTGTCATGCTTTAGTATGCTTGAGTGCAGCCTTTTTTTCTATGTTTTACATGGGGGTAGCTTCCCTTGGTTTGCCCTAGTTCACATTAGTCTGGATGTGCCAGTCAGGTTTTTTTGTCTATTGAATGTTAGCTTGCTGACCGAGCACTCCGCCCCACCAGGTGGTGATTTTAATTACACCAGGTCTCTACTTTACCCATAAATGCAGGCATTACTGACAGAGGTGCATATTCCACCAGAAATTCGATATCAGCCTAATAGAGGTATGTTCACATTAGGTCAGGGACTCACCAGAAATGAGACCACCTTGACGATGGTTGGTGGGCTTTAAAATGTTTGGCCAAATGTTTTACTAAGTCTCAAATTTTTCCTTATATTCCAAGCCATATTGCTATTCTAAATTTCATGTATTCCATGTTGTCATGCTTTAGTATGCTTGAGTGCAGCCTTTTTTCTATGTTTTACATGGGGTAGCTTCCTTGGTTTGCACCTAGTTCACATTAGTCTGGATGTGCCAGTCAGGTTTTTTTGTCTATTGAAGTTAGCTGCTGACGGCACTCCGCCCCCCCAGGTGGATTTTAATTACACAGTCCTACTTACCCATAATGCAGGCATACGACAGGGTGAATTCACCCGAATTCAGATATCACCTAATAGATGTTCACATTAGGTCAGGGACTCACAGAATGAGACCACCTTGACGATGGTTGGTGGGCTTTAAATGTTTGGCAAATTTATACTAGCGTCTCAAATTTTTCCTTATATTCCAAGCATATTGATTCTAAATTTCATGTATTCCTGTTGTCATGCTTTAGTATGCTTGAGTGCAGCCTTTTTTTCTTGTTTTACATGGGGGTAGCTTCCTTGGTTTGCACCTAGTCACATTAGTCTGGATGTGCCAGTCAGGTTTTTTTCTATTGAATGTTAGCTTCTGACGAGCACTCCGCCCCACCAGGTGGTGATTTAATACACCAGTCTCTCTTTACCATAATGCAGCATTACTGACAGAGGTGCATATTCACCAGAAATTCAGATATCAGCCTAATAGAGTTGTTCACATTAGGTCAGGGACTCACCAGAAATGAGACCACCTTGACGATGGTTGGTGGCTTTAAAATGTTTGGCCAAATGTTTATACTAAGCGTCTCAAATTTTTCCTTATATTCCAAAGCCATATTGCTATTCTAAATTTCATGTATTCCATGTTGTCATGCTTTAGTATGCTTGAGTGCAGCCTTTTTTCTATGTTTTACATGGGGTAGCTTCCCTTGGTTTGCACCTAGTTCACATTAGTCTGGATGTGCCAGTCAGGTTTTTTTTGTCTATGAATGTTAGCTTGCTGACCGAGCACTCCGCCCCCACCAGGTGTGATTTTAATTACACCAGGTCCTACTTTACCCATAAATGCAGGCATTACTGACAGAGGTGCATATTCACCCAGAAATTCAGATATCAGCCTAATAGAGGTATGTTCACATTAGGTCAGGGACTCACCAGAATGAGACCACCTTGACGATGGTGGTGGCTTTAAAATGTTTGGCCAAATGTTTATACTAAGCGTCTCAAATTTTCTTATATTCCAAGCCATATTGCTATTCTAAATTTCATTATTCCATGTTGTCATGCTTTAGTATGCTTGAGTGCAGCCTTTTTTCTATGTTTTACATGGGGGTAGCTTCCCTTGGTTTGCACCTAGTTCACATTAGTCTGGATGTGCCAGTCAGGTTTTTTGTCTATTGAATGTTAGCTTGCTGACCGAGCACTCGCCCCACAGGTGGTGATTTTAATTACACCAGGTCTTACTTTACCCATAAATGCAGGCATTACTGACAGAGGTGCATATTCACCCAGAAATTCAGATATCAGCCTAATAGAGGTATGTTCACATTAGGTCAGGGACTCACCAGAAATGAGACCACTTGACGATGGTTGGTGGGCTTTAAAATGTTTGGCCAAATGTTTATACTAAGCGTCTCAAATTTTTCCTTATATTCCAAAGCCATATTGCTATTCTAAATTTCATGTATTCCATGTTGTCATGCTTTAGTATGCTTGAGTGCAGCCTTTTTTTCTATGTTTTTACATGGGGTAGCTTCCCTTGGTTTGCACCTAGTTCACATTAGTCTGGATGTGCCAGTCAGGTTTTTTTGTCTATTGAATGTTAGCTTGCTGACCGAGCACTCCGCCCCCACCAGGTGGTGATTTTAATTACACCAGTCTCTACTTACCCATAAATGCAGGCATTACTGCAGAGGTGCATATTCACCAGAAATTCAGATATCAGCCTAATAGAGGTATGTTCACATTAGGTCAGGGACTCACCAGAAATGAGACCACCTTGACGATGGTTGGTGGGCTTTAAAATGTTTGGCCAAATGTTTATACTAAGCGTCTCAAATTTTTCCTTATATTCCAAAGCCATATTGCTATTCTAAATTTCATGTATTCCATGTTGTCATGCTTTAGTATGCTTGAGTGCAGCCTTTTTTTCTATGTTTTACATGGGGTAGCTTCCCTTGGTTGCACCTAGTTCACATTAGTCTGGATGTGCCAGTCAGGTTTTTTTGTCTATTGAATGTTAGCTTGCTGACCGAGCACTCCGCCCCCACCAGGTGGTGATTTTATTACACCAGGTCTCTACTTTACCCATAAATGCAGGCATTACTGACAGAGGTGCATATTCACCCGAAAATTCAGATATCACCTAATAGAGGTATGTTCACATTAGGTCAGGGACTCACCAGAAATGAGACCACCTTGACGATGGTTGGTGGGCTTTAAAATGTTTGGCCAAATGTTTATACTAAGCGTCTCAAATTTTTCCTTATATTCCAAAGCCATATTGCTATTCTAAATTTCATGTATTCCATGTTGTCATGCTTTAGTATGCTTGAGTGCAGCCTTTTTTTCTATGTTTTACATGGGGGTAGCTTCCCTTGGTTTGCACCTAGTTCACATTAGTCTGGATGTGCCAGTCAGGTTTTTTTTGTCTATTGAATGTTAGCTTGCTGACCGAGCACTCCGCCCCCACCAGGTGGTGATTTTAATTACACCAGGTCTCTACTTTACCCATAAATGCAGGCATTACTGACAGAGGTGCATATTCACCCAGAAATTCAGATATCAGCCTAATAGAGGTATGTTCACATTAGGTCAGGGACTCACCAGAAATGAGACCACCTTGACGATGGTTGGTGGGCTTTAAAATGTTTGGCCAAATGTTTATACTAAGCGTCTCAAATTTTTCCTTATATTCCAAAGCCATATTGCTATTCTAAATTTCATGTATTCCATGTTGTCATGCTTTAGTATGCTTGAGTGCAGCCTTTTTTTCTATGTTTTACATGGGGGTAGCTTCCCTTGGTTTGCACCTAGTTCACATTAGTCTGGATGTGCCAGTCAGGTTTTTTTGTCTATTGAATGTTAGCTTGCTGACCGAGCACTCCGCCCCCACCAGGTGGTGATTTTAATTACACCAGGTCTCTACTTTACCCATAAATGCAGGCATTACTGACAGAGGTGCATATTCACCCAGAAATTCAGATATCAGCCTAATAGAGGTATGTTCACATTAGGTCAGGGACTCACCAGAAATGAGACCACCTTGACGATGGTTGGTGGGCTTTAAAATGTTTGGCCAAATGTTTATACTAAGCGTCTCAAATTTTTCCTTATATTCCAAAGCCATATTGCTATTCTAAATTTCATGTATTCCATGTTGTCATGCTTTAGTATGCTTGAGTGCAGCCTTTTTTCTATGTTTTACATGGGGATAGCTTCCCTTGGTTTGCACCTAGTTCACATTAGTCTGGATGTGCCAGTCAGGTTTTTTTTGTCTAAACTTCTGTGTCCTGTCAGGCACCCAGGTACACAGTTAACTGCTAAGCGAACATAGAACCTGATCATGCGCTAATGTCCTCGCGGGAGTCACCCGCAATCTATGGCGTCTGAATGCCAGGCCCTGAATACGGCAATCAAACTCCTCACCGGTTATGCCGGTAATCTGGGGCATCTAGGACACCGACCCTGACCAGCTAGCATACCAAACTCCTCACCGATTAAGTCGGTATTCTAGGGGCTTGTTTCAGCCGGGCCCTAACCACACACACGCATGACCACACTGGCACAAAGCATATAAAGATTGACGCTAGCACATGGCGGCCCAGCCATGCCACCCTTTTATAGTAACAGCTACAGGACCTGCCAGAAACAAGGACCAATGAAACTGTTCCAGAACACCAGTAGTCACAGGACCTTCCTGGCGGACCAATAGGAGCTGCTGCAGTACCTGCGCATGTGACCCCTGATCTCCAATGAGAGATCTCATCCTGGGCATGCTCAGAAGGGGAAAACAAGGACTTTGTCCTAAAGACGTCTGCTCGCCGCTAACCAGTACTGGCCACAATAGCAGAGCCTGGAGATGCAGCAGTAATCCTCTGCACACTGTTAGACTGGGCGAGACACTGGGACCGACGTCTAAGCTGAGCAGAGTCCACTGCGGCCGGAGACGAATGGGAGACCGCAACCGGGATGGCTCGAGATTGTTCTTGTGCTGAAGCGGGAACTCAACCCCTAACAATCCTTTTCTGTTTTTATTTTTTTAATCTAAATAAAGATTTATATTTTATCTTTACACATTGCAATATATCGTCTGGCCTCATTACATCACTTGAGGACGTGTGTACATATTTGCCAGAGAATGCCAAGATTGGCAGACTTGACATTGGCGCCTTGTGCTCTTCACAGATGAGAGCAGGCTCACATGCTCAGTGTGACATGTGACAGACGTGACAAAGTCTGGAGACGCCATGGAGAATGTTCTGCTTCCTGTAACATCCTCCAGCATGACCGGTTTGACAGTGGGTCAGTAATGGTGTGGGGAGTCATTCCTTTGGAGGGTCGCACAGCCCTCCATGTGCTAGCCAGAGGTACTCTGATTGCCATTAGGATGAGATGCTCAGTCCCATAATGAGACCATGTGCAGGTGCACTGGGCCCTGGGTTCCTTCTAATGCACGACAATGCTGGGACTCATGTGGCTGAAGTGTGTCAGCAGTTCCTGCATGATGAAGGCATTGATGCTATGAACTGGGCCTGCCCATTCCCCAGACCTGAATCCAACCTAGCACACCTGGAACATCATGTCTAGTTCCATCCACTAATGGCACGTTTCACCACAGACTGTCCAAGAGTTGACTAATGCTTTAATCTATGTATGAGAGGAGATCCCTCAGGAGAACATCCGCCACCTCATCAGGAGCATTCCCAGGCTTGTAGGGATTTCATACATGCACGTGGAGGCCACACACACTACTGAGCATCATTTCCTTGTCTTGAGGCATTTCCACTGAAATTGGATCAGCCTGTAATTTGATTTTCCACTTTGATTTTGAGTATCATTCCAAATCCAGAACTCCATTGGATATTGATTTTGATTTACATTGATCATTTATATATTTTATTGTTTTCAATGCATTCCATTATGTAATGAAAAAAGATTTGAGAATGGAATAATTCATTCAGTGATGTGGTATTTTAGTGTTTCCTTTATTTTTTTGAGCAGTGTATATGTCCTCCATCCTGGTATATATGTTCTGTTTCCTTACCCCATCCGGGTATATATAGTGTATCCCTCATCCTGGTATATGTGTCACTTATCTTGGGCCCCTTCCTGGTATATACTGTATATCCCCCATCCTGGTATATATGTCCTTATATCCTTGTATATATTGTAAGCTTTTCAGGGTATATAGCTCTGGGATCGCCGCCCGGGTAGACGGAGTGGCACGGAAACAGTTCATTCACAGACAGCAGTTCTGGTAAAAACTGGCCGCAACCAGTTTTATTAAAGTCCACAGCAAACAGAACATAATCAAAACCAAATCATAAACAGAAGACCTGGGCTTGTCCAGCCACTAATTACACTTAGATAGATTTCCCTTTCTATCCGGGTCCAGACTCTAATAGCCTGGGCCAAAACAACACATATGTTCAGCATTTACCAGCATGGAGTTTCACAGAGTCTCCTCCTTGTGTCTGAAGGCACCTTCAACGTCCAGACTTGAGAGAGCTCCCCTCCTATTCAGCAGCTATCCGCATGGATTCTCACAGAGACTACTCCTGTGTCCGGGGTACATCGAGCACCCAGACTGAGATAGCTCAAACTCCTGGAGACTCCTTCTTGTGCCTGGACTCCCTGTCCAGACTAAGCGAGCTCCCTGTCTGTGTTCGCAGACACCTACTTCTGGTCTCCTAATTAACACCTGAGTAGTTTCAGGCCTGAGCTGCAAGTGTGTAATGAATGTAAGGTGTAGTGACCTTTCTCTACCACTAGGTTTACAAAGCCATACATTTCCCTTATACCAGTCAGCAAAGTATCTAGGTGAAATGTACACCCCATTCAACACATATTTCTTCACTGTCTCACATATCCCCCCCCTCTTCTCCAGACCGGAGGGCTGGTCATCCAGACCGGAGGGCTGGTCAACAATCCAAAAGAGACAGTGAACTCTGGACCAGTCATGGCCCTCATCAGCTTCATCTTCACTACTGTCATCTGTATCTTCACCTGAGCCATAGCCAACATCAGCTTTCTCTTCATCTGAAGCATCCGCACTACCCTGTACCCTCCCAGACCTATGCTCTCTGCGGGCCTCGGGTATCCTGCACGGTTTCATCTTGACCTTAGGGCCGGGCTCAGTTTCTATATAGTGCCTGGCCAGAGAAGTACGACACGGCACATCAGAACACTTCTGCTGACTTTTCCTCAGAAATTCACGTACCTCCTGTCCTTGGTGCACTGACCATGTGTCACCAACTATCACAGAAGGTATAGGGGTTTTTTCACTTTTCTCCAGTTCCCCTTGAACCTTCTTTACTTCATTGAGCTTCTCCAGAAGATGCTCATGGCTCTCATCACGCTCCTTCATCACAGTTTGGAGTTTTTTCTGAGAAGTAATCAATTCATCTTGTACCTGTTGGACGTCCTTTATGTCTTCAGCCCCTTCTTCAGGCTCTTCTGGTAGGACATACTCAGAAGCCCTACCGTCAGTCTTACATTCTACTTCTTCATTTATTCCAGCTTTCAAGTTCTCCTTGATAGCTGCATCTGTGTACTCAGAACCCGCCGGATTCTTCTCTTCCACCACGTTCTGCATCCCATCTGGGCTCCCGTGTGTCTGTAGCGGCAACGGAGTGACACATCGCTTTTCCCATTTGTTGGGACGTGGCTCCGATGTGGACTCCATGAAAGTGCGCTTGAGCTCACCAATGCCAGTCTGATGTCTCAAAATCTCATCTTGTGATTTATCCAGATCCTTGGTGTCACTCGGGAACACCGCTGGGGCTCCGGGCGCCGAACTTCCAGCCTGAGCTTCACGAGTTGCAGCTACTGATCAGGACCGTAACCCGTCCACGCCGCTGTCTCCGGCAGAAACAGATTCCTGGACAGAGTCAGTCCCCATATCTTCAGTCTTGTTCCTCACAGCTTCACTTGAGACCTCAGCTTCTGATGAGGCATCTGGCTTGGTGACCACCACTTCCATGGCTTTTTCCACCTCTGCAGCATTACCTTCAGAGTCCTGGGCATGATGCAGCTCCATACCATACATTGATAACTTCTCATCTTCAACAGCATCCACTTGTGCTGTGTTCAGTTTCAGAGTCCTGCCTTTAAAGCTCAGCTCTCCTCCTTTCACCTTAGTCTTCGCCAGGGAACCGGCCAACTGTAAAACATCTTCAGATGCCATCTTCTGTCCGGCTGTAAGGTCAGCATCAGCTTTCTTCTCAGGACTCTCAACCTCCTCTGCTACCATGCCTTCCTCATTTGCACTGGTTGCTTTATTGTCATCAGATGATTCACTATCACTACCACTATCCCTGTCTGACCCCTTTTTCTCAGCCACATCCGGCTCACTTTCAGGGTTATACAATTCATTCTCATTCTCATCCTGCTCACTTTCAGGGTTATACAATTCATTCTCATTCACATCTTGATCTGGAACCTTAGTTAACATGTCATCCACAACATTAACTTCACCATCTGGTCCCTGGTTTCCCTCAGGTGGTCCCTCAAGTATGTGACTATGTGACAACCCCAGCACTATACTTCCATATAGCTCAGGTACTAGGAGCTGGCTCACGACCTCTCCCTGGACTTCAGTGTCCCTATACAACAGGTTATTGTTTATGGCAACATGAGGAAACCTCTCCTCAGAGCCAGGCTCTTGGGAAACCTCATTTAGAACATTTATATTTTCCTGTGCCGTTTCAAGAGGGGTCTCGCCACTGCTCACTCTCAAAATTGTCACAGGACACAGGTAAGTCAGGGACACTCGGTTCCCGAGAACCACCATCCTCGTCTCCCAACATCACCTGCAAAGGAATTTCATCACTATCACAGTCATCATTATTATCAATATCATTATCATGATTATGATCAGTATCATCATCACTATCATGATCATCATCATTATCAGCATCAGCATTATTATCATGGTCATCATCATTATCAGCATCAGCATTATTATCATGGTCATCATCATTATCATGATCATCATCATCATTATCATTATCATCATCATCATATAAGTTTAACGGCCCACTAGCATTGTGTTCCGCCCCTCGGGACTGCGCACCCTCAATAGGAGCTTCATCACACTGTCCATCAGAAACATTTTTCCCCCAGAGATCCTTAGACCGGGGAAAGTCATTACCCAATATGACGGGTTGCACCAGGTTCTTCACTACCCCCACTTCATATGAAACCTCCCCGAGTTTGGGGACCAAGTCCACGGCAGTCTCTGGGTAGACTTTGGTGTCTCCATGGATGCACACCATACTCAGGTGCTTATCAGGGATGAAGTCCCTATCAATCAGGCTGTCACATACGGAATTCACTGGACTCTCTGAGTCCAAGAGGGCCTGTGCTGGGCAGTCACCTACAACCACCGGGGACCCCCGTGGTCCCGTCTCCTCGGCTGAGGTGGACTCACACACAGGCTCTGCGCAGGGAGAGAGGGATCCGCCAACATCACAACACATAGGCTCCCCCTCTATTGGACAGTTGGCTGCAATTTCACGACATCTCCAACACTGTCCATCACACTTTTCCACCCACATGTCCCCTCGGGCCTGAACCCGCTTATCAGCATACCCCATGTCCCCAACAGCTGGAACGCTCTTACCGCGAGAGTTCAGCGTCCGGGAACTCTGAAGTGACGACCTCTCAGACGGCTGGTCACGGAGACAGTCTTTGCTGGCGAAGGCCTTCTCCATCAGGCTGACCAGACGATTTGCGTCCTGGTGGTCTCCTTGTCCGACCTCTGGCTGTACCTCAGGAGGACATGCTCGGGTGTAGCGGTTCACTATCACCTTTTCAACTCCATAATCAGGTTTGCTGACTGCAGACTCCCAACTGCATCTCCAGTCATGAACTCCTCTGGCACGGGCTGTCACCGTAACACCCAGCCGGGTAAGAATCTCCGCTTTCAGCTTGGCATAGTCTTGGCTGTCCTGCTCGCTCAGGTAAGCATAGGCCCTTTGGGGTTCTCCAATCAGATAGGGTGCGACCATCATGGCCCATTCAGATAGGGGCAGATTCTCCTTCTCTGCCAGTCCCTCAAACCTAGTGAGATATACCTCCACATCATCACGAGGTGTCATCTTTTTCAGGGACCGTCTTACCGCCTTCTTTACAGCGGACAATGCAGGTGACTTTGCAACATTACTTTGGGACGATGCGCTGCAAGTCTTTTGTAGTGCTGCAACCTGCTCAAAAAACAACCGGTTATTCTCCTGCTGCTGCTGCAGGAATTGCTGCTGGGCCTGCTGCATGCGCTGCTGGTGCTGCAGGCGCTGCCGCTCCATGCTCTGCTGCATGCTCCGCTGGGCCTGGACCAGGTACTCAAGGAGCTCCTCCATACTGCCGGACTTATCTGTCTCAACCACGGCAATCTTATGTTGCACATTATCTTGTGCCATTTGTTCAAACAGCGCCTCCATGCTGTCATCCATGCTGTCAGACTTCTCTGTCTCAACAACGGCAGTCTTCACTCAAGACATACACACTCCACAGTCTTTTCCACAGAAAATTCAGCTTTGCTGTGCAGACACTTTTTTTTTTTCTCTCTGCAAACTCTATTAGGGCCACTATCTCTTTAAGACTGCTCCAACAGACGTTTCTCCTTTATTGACACACTTTTTTTTTTTTTCTCTTTGCAAAGTCTATTAGGGCTACTGTCTCTTTAAGACTGCTCCAATCAGACGTTTTTGCTGACACACTTTTTTTTTTCTCTGCTGCTGCTTCAACAGACTTCACCTTTATTGCTGTCTCTCGCCACTGTGCTGCATGCACATTCCAGCACCAATTGTATCAGTCACTGTGCTGCCCCAGCATTCTCCGCCAATTGTAAGCTTTTCAGGGGATATAGCTCTGGGATCGCCGTCCGGGTAGACGGAGTGGCACGGAAACAGTTCATTCACAGACAGCAGTTCTGGTAAAAACTGGCCGCAACCAGTTTTATTAAAGTCCACAGCAAACAGAACATAATCAAAACCAAATCATAAACAGAAGACCTGGGCTTGTCCAGCCACTAATTACACTTAGATAGATTTCCCTTTCTATCCGGGTCCAGACTCTAATAGCCTGGGCCAAAACAACACATATGTTCAGCATTTACCAGCATGGAGTTTCACAGAGTCTCCTCCTTGTGTCTGAAGGCACCTTCAACGTCCAGACTTGAGAGAGCTCCCCTCCTATTCAGCAGCTATCCGCATGGATTCTCACAGAGACTACTCCTGTGTCCGGGGTACATCGAGCACCCAGACTGAGATAGCTCAAACTCCTGGAGACTCCTTCTTGTGCCTGGACTCCCTGTCCAGACTAAGCGAGCTCCCTGTCTGTGTTCGCAGACACCTACTTCTGGTCTCCTAATTAACACCTGAGTAGTTTCAGGCCTGAGCTGCAAGTGTGTAATGAATGTAAGGTGTAGTGACCTTTCTCTACCACTAGGTTTACAAAGCCATACATTTCCCTTATACCAGTCAGCAAAGTATCTAGGTGAAATGTACACCCCATTCAACACATATTTCTTCACTGTCTCACAATATATACTCCCTATCCTGGGCCCCATCCTCGTATATATATCCCCCATCCTGGTATATATCCCCCATCCTGGTATACATGTCCCTCATTCTACTGCTGTTCTTTAACCCCTCACTGCCATTGGACGTACTATTCCGTCCATGTGACCTGGGACTTAATTCCCAAGGATGGAATAGTACGTCATATGTGATCAGATGCGCTCACGGTGGGAGCGTGACCGATCGCTGCCAGGTGTCAGCTGATTCCCACAGCTGACAACCGGCACTAAGTGCCAGGAGCGGTCACAGACCGCTCCCGGCACTTTAACCCCCTGCAAACTGCGATCAAACATGA
>JARQOD010000008.1:143085128-143133813 GCA_033576555.1 Oophaga sylvatica | reverse complement strand
GCACTAAACTCCCTATGGCGCATCTCGCTTTATCATTGGACATATCATATCGCAACATAATAGAATTCATATTCAACCCACGGTATGATTATAGCACATATACCAAGACATCGTGTCCTTATAACTAATTTAGATCAAAACGGCTAAACCGCAAATAAGAGAGCAAGATCTGATGCTAGTAAACTAAAAAGCACAAAGTAGATATAATAAATAAAAAATCCCACAATCTGGAACACATCATTGATATGTGTAATGGTATGTAGCTAAAACGACACCATCATAATTAGAGTAAAAGCCAAAAAAAGAAAATCCTATTACCAGAACAAGCAATATCTAGATAACGCACGTATATGAAAGACATTCATTTATCCCTTTCGGGGTGCGGGATTGCAGTCTAAATATCCATTCTGCCTCTTGTCTCTGAATAATCCTATCCAGATTCCCCCTCCTAATTTTTGGTTTGACCAATTCTATCATACAGAAGGTGATTTCCTTTAGACATCCATTATGTATCTCGTTCATATGGCGGGCCACAGATGTATCTCGTTTGTTTCTGATATCACATAAATGTTTGAGATTAAAGTTTAGAGGGATGGCCGGGTCTTGGTAAATTTGCAGTGGTATGATACTCCTTCTATTTCAATATAATCGCTTGAACAGTGCTCCTTGGGATGTTTAAAGTTTTGGAAATCATTTTGTATCCAAATCCAGCTTTAAACTTTTCCACAACAGTATCACGGACCTGCCTGTTGTGTTCCTTGGTCTTCATGATGCTCTCTGTGCTTCAAACAGAACCTGTTATGAATGTTTTAGAAATGAATTCTGAGCAGAAGCTCCCTCTGGTGGTTACAAACGGTACTGAACCATTCAATGAGGATTGGTAATCAGGAATCACGGACTGGCTGGATATAAGGGAGGTTTCCCCCCATCATGGTTGCCGGTGATCAATTGTTCTTGTCTTAATGTTGTTTCCTGTTTCACTTGGAAGCTTGCTGAGTCTTGCCTCTTCTCCTGCTCTCAGATAAGATATTTTCTGTTTTTTGTTTTTGTGCTTGCCATTTGCAATTTTCTCTGCATTTCTGTGAGGTTGGCCAGGTTCAGATTCATTGTTCCGCGTTGGCCGGTCATCCCGGAATTTTTGGTACCAGAGACTTGGTGAGTCGGTCCTTTTGGTGGCCTACTTTGTCTCGTGACGTCAGGGAGTTTGTGCAGTCCTGTGGGACTTGCTCTCGCTCCAAGCCTTGCTCTCGCTCTAGTGGTTTGTTGATGCCATTGCCTGTGCCCAAGAGACCATGGACCCATATCTCTATGGATTTTATTTCCGACCTCCCTGTTTCTCAGAGAATGATCGTTATCTGGGTGATTTGTGATAGGTTTTCCAAGATGATACATCTTGTGCCATTACCTAAGTTGCCTTCCTCCTCCGAATTGGTGCCTTTGTTCCTTCAGCACGTGGTTCGGTTACACGGCATTCCTGAGAACATTGTGTCTGACAGAGGAGTCCAGTTTGTTTCCAGATTTTGGAGGACTTTTTGTTCTAAACTTGGTGTTCAATTGTCTTTCTCCTCTGCTTTTCATCCTCAGACCAATGGACAAACTGAGAGAACAAACCAGACATTGGAGACTTATCTGAGATGCTTTGTGTCTGCTGATCAAGATGACTGGGTGTTATGATTTGGTAGCTGAGGAGTGCAGGTAAAAAAGGCAATACACCAGAGCAGTTGGAATCTATGAGATTGCAGTACCCTGACTAACCACCACAACTAGAGGCAGCCGTGGAGCATTCCTACGTTGGTCCTAGACGCCTCGTCACAGCCTGAGAAACTAACTACACCTAAAGATAGAAATCGGAAAGCTATCTGCCCCGGAGCAGAACCCCAAAGATAATAGAAAGCCCCCAAACATGTAATGGCGGTTAGACAAGATGAAATACTGACACAGAAAGAAAATAGTATGAGCAAACGCTGGGGCCCAAACTAACTAAATAGAAAAGGATAGGAAGGGTACTTACTGCAATCCCAGAAAACCCTGAAAGGCACCAACTCTACTAATTTCAAAAACACCTGAGATCACACGACCTCTTCCACCTAAATTAGTTCTCTGGTGTAACAAAATCAAAACAGCAGCCACTGAAAAAACTGGAAAAAGCAAAAGTACAAACAACAGTGGCTGAACAAAACTGAGAGGGCAGAAGCCCCCGGAGGGGACCAGGCAGACCCCACAGAAGTGCAGGACAAAATGCAAAAATATAGCACAAACACAAAAGAAGAAAAAGTCTTATCTGTTAGCAGGAGATGCAGACACGACACAGCAGGCTACAAGGGAAACTGGAATAAAGGATTCAGACCAGAACAATTGATCACCAGCAACCCTGATGGGAAGGTGACTCCCTTATATAAGACCAGTCAGTAACACCTGATTCCCAGTCCTCACAATCTTCACTGGACAGACTAGCACTGCTTGTAACCACCAGAGGGAACCTCTGCTCAGAACTCATCTCAAACCCATTCACAACAGTACCCCCCCTTGAGGAGGGGTCACCGAACCCTCATTTGAGCAACCAGGTCGGTCAGGATGAGTTCTATGATACGCACGGATAAGTCTCCTAGCATGGATGTCCGAAGCAAACACCCAAGAATTGTCTTCCTGACCATAACCTCTCCATTTAACCAAATACTGGAGTTTCCGTCTAGAAAAACGAGAATCTAATATTTTCTCAACCACATACTCCAGATTGCCCTCAACCAAAACAGGGTCAGGAGGCACAGCAGCAGGAACCACTGGCTCAACAAACCTCTTCAAGAAGGACTTGTGGAACACGTTATGGATTTTAAATGTCCCTGGAAGAAGCAAACAAAAAGAAACAGGATTAATAATCTCCATGATCTTATAAGGTCCAATGAACCTAGGCTTAAATTTAGGAGATGCCACTCTCATAGGAATATTCTTTGAGGACAACCAGACCAAGTCCCCCACTTTAAACCGAGGACCATCAGTCCTATGCCGGTTAGCAAACCGCTGGGCCTTGTCCTGAGAGAGGGACAACCTCTCCACTACCTGGTCCCAAATCAGTTGCATACGCTCCACAATAGAGTCAACACCTGGACAGACAGAAGCCTCCGTCTGTCCTGAAGAAAATCGAGGGTGAAACCCAGAATTACAGAAAAACGGAGACATCAAAGTGGCAGAGCTAGCCCTATTATTAAGAGCAAACTCAGCCAAAGGCAAAAAAGAGACCCAGTCATCCTGATCAGCAGACACAAAGCATCTTAGATAAGTCTCCAATGTCTGGTTTGTTCTCTCAGTTTGACCATTGGTCTGAGGATGAAATGCCGAGGAGAAAGACAATTGAACACCCAGTTTAGAACAAAAAGTCCTCCAAAATCTGGAAACAAACTGGACTCCTCTGTCAGACACAATGTTCTCAGGAATGCCGTGTAAACGAACCACGTGCTGAAGGAACAACGGCACCAATTCAGAGGAGGAAGGCAACTTAGGTAATGGCACAAGATGTATCATTTTGGAAAACCTATCACAAATTACCCAGATGGTGGTCATTCTCTGAGAAACAGGAAGGTCTGGAAACCCCCCAATTCTAACTCCAACCCTAGCCCCAACACACCCTAAACCTAATCCCAACCCTTATCATAACCCTAACCACAAACCTAATCCTAACACACCCCTAACCCTAATCCCAATCCTAACCCTAATTCTAACTTTGGCCCCAACCCTAACCCTAACTTTAGCCCCAACCCTAACCCTAATGGGAAAATGGAAATAAATAAATTTTTTTAATTTTATTATTTTTCCCTAACTAAGAGGGTGATAAAGGGGGGTTTGATTTACTATTTATAGCGGCTTTTTATGATTGGCAGCTGTCACACGCTAAAAGACGCTTTTATTGCAAAAAATAGTTTTTGCATCACCACATTTTGAGAGCTATAATTTTTGCATATTTTGGCCCACAGAGTCATGTGAGGTCTTATTTTTTGTGGGTCGAGTTGACATTTTTATTGGTGCAATTTTTGGGCACGTGACATTTTTTAATCGCTTTTTATTACAATTTTTGGGAGATTAGAATGAACAAAAATCAGCAATTCATGAATTTCTTTTAGGGGGGCATTTATACCGTTCCGCATGTGGTAAAATTGAGAAAGCAGTTTTATTCTTCGGGTCAGTACGATTACGGCGATACCTCATTTATATAATTTTTTTATGTTTTGGTGCTTTTATAGAAAAAAAACAATTTTATATAAAAAATAATTATTTTTGCATCGCTTTATTCTGCGAGCTATAACTTTTTTATATTTTCGCTGATAATGCTGTATTGTGGCTTGTTTTTTGCGGGACAAGATGACGTTTTCAGCGGTACCATGTTTATTTATATCCGTCTTTTTGATCGCGTGTTATTCCACTTTTTGTTCGGCGATATGATGATAAAGCATTGTTTTTTGCTTTGTTTTTATTTTATTTTTTTAAGGGGCTCACTAAAGGGGTTAACTAGTGGGACAGTTTTATAGGGCGGGTCGTTACGGACGCGGTGATACCAAATATGTGTGCTTTTATTGTTTGTTTTTTTTATTTACAGTACAGACCAAAAGTTTGGACACACCTTCTCATTCAAAGATTTTTCTGTATCTTCATGGCTATGAAAATTGTAGAATCACACTGAAGGCATCAAAACTATGAATTAACACATGTGGAATTATACATTACATTTTACAAAAAAGTGTGAAACAACTGAAAATACATCTTATATTCTAGGTTTTTCAAAGTAGTTACCTTTTGCTTTGATTACTGCTTTGCACGCAGAAAAGGTGAACGGATGGACTCTACATGCCTGGTTCCCACCGTGAAGCATGGAGGAGGTGGTGTGATGGTGTGGGGGTGCTTTGCTGGTGACATTGTTGGGGATTTATTCAAAATTGAAGGCACAGTGAACCAGAATGGCTACTACAGCATCTTGCAGCAGCATGCTATTCCATCCGGTTTGCGTTTAGTTGGACCATCATTTATTTTTCAACAGGACAATGACCCCAAACACACCTCCAGGCTGTGTAAGGGCTATTTGATCAAGAAGGAGAGTGATGGGGTGCTACGCCAGATGACCTGGCCTCCACAGTCACCAGACCTGAACCCAATCGAGATGGTTTGGGGTGAGCTGGACCGTTCACCGCTTCAATTTTGAATAAATCCCCAACAGTGTCACCAGCAAAGCACCCCCACACCATCACACCACCTCCTCCATGCTTCACGGTGGGAACTAGGCATGTAGAGTCCATCCGTTCACCTTTTCTGCGTGCAAAGCAGTAATCAAAGCAAAAGGTGGCTACTTTGAAGAACCTAGAATATAAGACATATTTTCAGTTGTTTCACACTTTTTTGTAAAGTGTAATGTATAATTCCACATGTGTTAATTCATAGTTTTGATGCCTTCAGTGTGATTCTACAATTTTCATAGTCATGAAAATACAGAAAAATCTTTGAATGAGAAGGTGTGTCCAAACTTTTGGTCTGTACAGTACATGAAGAAATGAATTTATTGGGAATATTTTTTTTTTTTTTATTTGGGAATTTTTTTTTACATGTGTGATTTTTATTTTTTTCAACTTTTTTACTTTGTCCCAGAGTGGGACATCACAGTATAGGGTCAGATCGCTGGTGTGACAGTGTGCACAGCACTCTGTCACACCAGCGATGTGACAGGCAATGCTGCAGTCTTCCTCAGCGCCTGCTCTCAGCAGGCACTGAGGAAGCCGCCTCCCTGCAGGACCCGGTGGCCATCTTGAATCGGGGGTCCTGCAGGGAAGAGGCCCTCAGAACAGTGCGGTCACATCGTGCTGTTCTGAGGGTCTCAGGGGAGCACGCAGGGAGCCTGCTCCCTGCGCGATGCTCCCTTGTGCCCCCGGTACACCGCAATCATGTTTGATCGCGGTGTGCCAGGGGTTAATGTGCCGGGAGCGGTCCGTGACCATTCCTGGCACATAGTTCCGGGTGTCAGCTGTGATAATCAGCTGACACCCAGCTGCGATCGGCCGCGCTCCCCCCGGGAGCACGTCCGATCGCATACGACATACTATCCCATCCCTGGTCATACGGGCCCAGGTACCATGGATGGGATAGTACGTCGCATGGCAGAAAAGGGGTTAAATCATAATGACAACACAAAACATCCAAATGACCCTGATCAAAAGTTTACATACCCCATTCCTTAATACCGTGTATTGTCCCCTCTAACATCAATGACAGCTTGAAGTCTTTTGTGGTAGTTGTGGATGAGATTCTTTATTTTCTCAGATGGTAAAGCTGCCCACTTTTTTTGGCAAAAAGCCTGCAGTTCCTGTAAATTCCTGGACTGTCTAGCATGAACTGCGCACTTGAGATCTCACCAGAGTGGCTCAATGATATTGAGGTCAAGAGACTGAGATGGCCACTCCAGAAGCTTCCCTTTGGTCTGCCAATGACAGGTCGACTTGGCCTTGTGTTTTGGATCGTTCTCATGTTGGAACGTCCAAGTACATCCCATGCGCAGCTTCCAGGCTGATGATTGCAAATTTGCCTCCAGTATTTGCTGATAACGTGCTGCATTCATCTTTTCTTCAAGTTTGACCAAGTTTCCTATGCCTTTGTAGCTCACACATCCCCAAAACATCAGCAATCCACCTCCATGCTTTACAGTAGGAATGGTGTTCCTTTTATCATAGGCCTTGTTGACCTTTCTCCAAATGTAACGTTTATGGTTGTGGCCAAAAGGTTTAATTTTGGTCTCATCACTCCAATTTACCTTGGTCCAGAAGTTTTGAGGCTTGTCTCCGTGATGTTTTGCGTATTGTAGGGGAGATACTTTGCGCAAATGACACAGTAATGGCTTTCTTCTAACAACTCAACTCGACCATGCAGCCCATTTTTCTTCAAGTGCCTCCTTATTGTGCATCTTGAAATAGCCACACCGCTAGTTTTCAGAGAATCCAGTATTTCAGCTGATTTTATTTGTAGGTTTTTCTTTTCATTCTGAATAATTTTCCTGGCAGTTGTGGACAAAATTTTTGTTGGTCTACCTGACCGTGGCTTTGTTTTTACTGAGCCCCTGATTTTCCATTTGTTAATCACAGTTTGAACGCTGCTGACTGGCAATTTCAATTCCTTGTGTATCTTTTTTTATCTCTTTCCTGTTTCATACAGTTCAAGTACCCCTTCCTGTAGATCCATTGACAATTCTTTTGCTTTCCCCATGACTCACAATCAGTGGCTGGATGAAAGATGCAAGAGTCTGTCTGGATCCCAGAAACTCACTCACACTGATTACAAACAAACAGGTCACAGGTAGTGTTGAGTGATACTTTCCGATATCATGAAATATTGGATCGGATTGGATAGGACCGATACCCAAAAAGTATCGGGTATCGCCGATTCCGATACCGGAAACCAATGCAAGTCAATGGGACAGAAATATCGGAATTAAAATAAACCCTTTCTTTCCTTGTAAACACTAGATATACACACATAGAATACATATATATATATATATATATATATATATATATATGTCATTGTGACATATATATATATATACATATATTTATAGTTCATACACTTCTACATAGTAAAATAGCCGCTAATTCAATTGCAGGCTTTTGTGAAATTACAGAACCACCCGACATAAAATGACACATGGTTTACATACAGTTAACCTTTTCATTTCATGTAGTTTGATATATGGTTTTCACTAACAATTACATGAGTGTATGTGTGCAAAATTTCATACAGCTAGGGGTTAATTAAAGGTGTAAATTTGTTGAAAAAAAATGCGTGGGCTACCGCGCTATTTTCTCAACAAGACAGACAAAGCTAGCGAGTGGGGCAGATAATAATAGACGAGGGAGGGTGCATTTATTTTGTGCCCCCCTGGCTACTAACATCTGCCCCCAGCCACCCCAGAAAAGGCTAATCTATAATTAGATGCGCCCTTTCTGGCACTTTGCCGGTCTATTCCCATTGCCCTGTAGCAGTGGTGAATGGGTTAATAATGGGTTAAAGCCACCTTGCTATTGAAAGGTGACTTTAAGCCAGGTTAATAATTGAGAGTTGTCAATTTGACAACTCTCAATTATTAATCCTATTGAAGGAAATAAAAAAAACACACACACATGAAGAATAAATAATTTTAATGAAATAAACACACATTTTTTTGACCATCGTTTATTTAACTGTTAATCCTTGCAAAGCTCTTGCTCTCCTGTAATAAAGAAAAAATAATAAAACAACATTATTCTTACCTATCCGCCGCTCTGTCAGGTCCCACGCTGTAATCCTCCACAAAGGGTTAACTAGCTTTCAGTCAAGCAGCGCAGATAATGGTGCCTGCTCAGCTGTAAGCTCCCGAATGAATGAGTTCCTCTCCCGGTGACAGGAGAGGAAGTGATTAGTGTGTTAAGCTTCATTGATTGCTTCCCACTTTCACTTCAGGTCAGCCAGGACTCCCTCTGATGTCACTGATGCTGTGCGGTGTCCCCGCCTGACATGAAGTGAAAGTGGGAAGCAATCAATTAAGCTTCCCACACTAATCACTTCCTCTCCTGTCAGCTGGGAGAAGAGATGATTCATTCGGGGGTTTACTGCGAGGCTGGCAGCATTAGCTGCGGTCCCTGCAGTAAACATTAACCCTTTCAGAAGGATTACATCGGGGGACCTGACTGAACACCGGATAGGTAAGAATAATGTTGGTTTATTATTTTATTTTTATTACAGGAGAACAAGGGCTTCACAAGGAATGGCAGTAAAATAAAAGATGGTCAAAAACTGTGATTATTTCATTAAAATGATTTTTAACTAAAGTGTGTGTTTTATTTTTATTTCATACAATAGGATTAATAATTGATAGTTGTCTAATTGACAGCTCTCAATTATTAACCTGGCTTAAAGTCACCTTCCAATAGCAAGGTGGCTTTAACCCATTATTAACCCATTCTCCACCACTACAGGGCAATGGGAATAGACGGGCTAAGTGCCAGAAAGGGCGAATCTAATTATAGATTTGCCTTTTCTGGGGTGTCTGGGGGCAGATGTTAGTAGCCAGGGGGGCCCAAAAATAATGGTCCCTCTCTGGGCTATTAATATCTGCCCTCACTCGCTGGCTTTGTCTATCTGGTTGAGAAAATAGTGCGGGAGCCCACGCAATTAGACAACTATCAATTATTAATCCTATTGTATGAAATAAAAATAAAACACACACACTTTAATTAAAAATCATTTTAATGAAATAATCACACAGTTTTTCACCATCTTTTATTTTACTGCCATTCCTTGCGAAGCCCTTGTTCTCCTGTAATAAAAATTAAATAATAAAGCAACATTATTCTTACCTATCCGGTGTCCAGTCAGGTCCCCCGATGTAATCCTTCTGAAAGGGTTAATGTTTACTGCTAGTCTCGCAGTAAATCCCCGAATGAATCATCTCTTCTCCCAGCTGACAGGAGAGGAAGTGATTAGTGTGGGAAGCTTAATTGATTGCTTCCCACTTTCACTTCAGGTCAGCCTGGGAGACCGCACAGCATCAGTGACGTCTGAGGGAATCCCGGCTGTCCTGAAGTGAACTGATTAACAAAAATAGGGGATCCCCTCGAAAAAAAAATGGCGTGGGGTCCCCCTATTTTTGTTACCCAGCCAGATGAAGCAGACTACTGAGGCCTGGTATTTCAGGCTGTTAAGGATCCAATATCCATGAACCTTGGAAGCCTGATAATACCAGGCCACAGCAGTCTGCTTACCTTGGTTGGTTAACAAAAATAGGGGATCCCCTCGAAAAAAAAATGGCGTGGGGTCCCCCCTATTTTTGATAATCAGCCAGATGAAGCAGACTACTGAGGCCTGGTATTTCAGGCTGGTAAGGATCCAATATCCATGAACCTTGTAAGCCTGATAATACCAGGCCACAGCAGTCTGCTTATCTTATTTGGTTAACAAAATAGGGGATCCCCTCAAAAAAAAATGGCATGGGGTCCCCCTATTTTTGTTAACCAGCGAAGTAAAATGCAGACTGCTGCGGCCTGGTATTAAAAGACAGTCAAGGCCCATGGATTTTGGCCCTCAACAGCCTAAAAATACCAGGCTGCAGCAGCCCCACAAATGGCGCATCCAAATATGCGCCAATTGTGGCACTTTACCCGGCTCTTCCCACTCCCCTGTAGCGGTGGGATATGGGGTAATAAGGGGTTAATGTCACTTTTGATTGAACGGTGACAATAAGCCCGGTTAATAATGGAGAGGCGTCAATAAGACACCGATCCATAATTAATCATAAACTTTGAAAATGTTTAAAAAAAATACACAGCCAGAATAAAGTATTTAAATGAAATAATACACAACACAGTTTTCCATATTTTTTATTGTACGCTCATCCTGCGACGCCATCGATCTCCTGTAAAAAAACAAAAATAACAAACCAACACAAATACTCCCTGTTCGACGTACAGTACAGACCAAAAGTTTGGACACACCTTCTCAGTTAATGATTTTTCTGTATTTTCATGACTATGAAAATTGTAGAATCACACTGAAGGCATCAAAACTATGAATTAACACATGTGGAATTATACATTACACTTTACAAAAAAGTGTGAAACAACTGAAAATATGTCTTATAGGTTCTTCAAAGTAGTCACGTTTTGCTTTGATTACTGCTTTGCACACAGAAAAGATGAACGGATGGATTCTACATGCCTGGTTCCAACCGTGAAGCATGGAGGTAGTAGTGTGATGGTGTGGAGGTGCTTTGCTGGTGACACTGTTGGGGATTTATTCAAAATTGAAGGCATACTGAACCAGCATGGCTACCACAGCATCTTGCAGCAGCATGCTATTCCATCCGGTTTGCGTTTAGTTGGACCATCATTTATTTTTCAACAGGACAATGACCCCGAACACACCTCCAGACTGTGTAAGTGCTATTTGACCAAGAAGGAGAGTGTTGGGTGCTATGCCAGATGACTTGGCCTCCACAGTCACCAGACCTGAACCCAATCGAGATGGTTTGGGGTGAGCTGGACCACTCACCGCTTCAATTTTGAATAAATCCCCAACAGTGTCACCAGCAAAGCACCCCCACACCATCACACCTCCTCCTCCATGCTTCACGGTGGGAACCAGGCATGTAGAGTCCATTAGTTCACCTTTTCTGCGTGCAAAGCAGTAATCAAAGCAAAACGTGGCTACTTTGAAGAACCTAGAATATAAGACATATTTTCAGTTGTTTCACACTTTTTTGTAAAGTGTAATGTATAATTCCACATGTGTTAATTCATAGTTTTGATGCCTTCAGTGTGATTCTACAATTTTCATAGTCATGAAAATACAGAAAAATCATTGAATGAGAAGGTGTGTCCAAACTTTTGGTCTGTTCTGTAGTCCAAGATAACGAGGGTCCCACGACGAGTCCAGCTCTGCTACATCTGGATGCCAGGCTCAGCCTGACATCCAGACACAGCAGAGCAGCTTACCGGTGAAGATTCCCCGGCGGTCACGTGACGTTGACTGAATTTCTCACGGTCAGCTGTCGCGAGAGTACAGCTGGCCGAGATTACCCAGTGCCCGGCAGTCACGTGCACTTATCGCGAGAAGCTGCACGTGACCGCCAGGGAGAGGGTAATGGCCGGCCGAGAGAAATCCATCCATGACGTCACCACCGGGGATCCTCTGTAAGGTAAGTGCTGACTGACTCCTGACTGCCCCGACCGACACTGTCACTGACTCTTTCGGGAAGTTCCTGTGTCACGTACTTCCTTCTGTGACACAGGAACTCCCCATATACTTTACTGCAAACTTCAGATTCCGGTATCCAATATGCAAAAAGTATCGGAACTCAGAATCGGAATTCCGATACCGCGAATATCGGCCGATACCCGATATTTGCAGTATCGGAATGCTCAACACTAGTCACAGGTGAGTATGTTACCTTTTGTTGCCATTCAAACCCATTTGTGTCAACTTCTGTGCATGTTATCAGGTCAAAATCACCGGGTACGTAAACTTTTGATCAAGGTCATTTGGATGTTTTGGGCTGTCATTATGATTTAAAAAGAGAAAACAGTAGTTTGGCAATAAATTGCATCACTCAAACACTAACCATAAGTGGAAAAAAAGTTTTGATGTTATCATTCATATTCTTTGAAAAAAGGCCAAGAAAGCAGAAATTTTGTCGGGGTACGTAAACTTTTGAGCACAAATGTAAATAGCTATCTCCACCACAAGAGGGACAGATGGACAGTTCCCTTTGTACAGTGGGTGGAGAATAGTGAACAACCAGTAGTCAGAGTTGGCCAAAATGTTTATAATGTTAGGGACAGCCATGTATGCCAGACTCCCAACAGGCAACACTTCCCTGTCCCCACCAGGAGGACGATTTTCCATCTCCTCCTCCCTCTCCTTCTTCTTCTTTTTTTTTCCAACATGTTTTATTGATTTTAAAAAGTATTACAGTAAATTTTAATCATACAAGTCATGAAGTAACAATCTGAATTGACATACTTAAAACTCAATGTGATGAATTAAGAAGCATTACCACCAAGTAAGTCATACAGATTTAAAGGTATCAAACTTATCTCACAAGTATAATACTCATTAATGTCCCCCCACTACCCTCCACCCTCCCATCCCCCCAACATGTAAACCCCTAAAACGTCCCTGCATTCGATTGACAATCAACAAAATTTAAGGAATAGGATCATGTCCACTAATTTTCTGAAGAAGATACCACTGCGTATTTTCAAAATGTGTCCTTAATTTGTCCCTAGTGTCTTGAGTCAGAGATGGGATGAATAATGACCATGTGCTTAAAAATTTCCCAGTCAATTTCTCTTTATTTGTGAAGGTATCTAGCCAGTCCATTTGAAAAATATACATTATTTTGGAATATATGAGAGATTTGGGTGGTGGCAATGGATCCAGCCAGTGCTGCAATAGACTTTTCCTGACAGCTGAGGCCCATATTATCAACATGGCCTTAACATGTTTAGGGAATTTATGTTGAGAGCTATCTAGAATATTAAATATTGCCCATTGCGGCGTCAAATGAAACACTATCCCACCAAGATTCTGTAGTTCGGCATGGATAGACTGCCATAATTTTTGCACTTTGGGACATCCCCACATGTGATGAAATATGTCTGTGTTTCCTGTCCCGCATTTGGAACAGGTGAATATGCCCCCTGGAGACATCCTAGACTTAATATGTGGGGTAATATAAGCTCTATGAAGGAGTAATAAAGACATGTCTGCATAACTACTGGAGGGGATCACCTTCCGTTGCATCAAAGTGGCATCTAAGATTTCCCCGACTGTGATGTTCTGTATATCATTAACCCATCGTGCTGGACCTGTCTTTTTGCCCTCCCATGACCATTGCTTACGCAACAGTGTGTAAATACTGCTTGTCGAGGCTATCTGCACCCTGGCGGTCCTAAGGAAGCCATCCAAAGCATTCCTTTCTCTTTCTCCACCCCCAGCCGCCATGCCTTTCAAAGTTAAACTCCTTGCTTGAAGGAAAAGGAAGGGCTGGTTTACAAATGTTGGGAAACGTTGTGCTGCTGTGTCAAATGCAAGCATGAAGAATCTATCATCTAATAGGTCAGCTGCCAAGATGCAACCCTGCCCAGCCAGCTCAATGTAAGATAAGGGTGGTTTACCTCCCATAAAGCCCGGATTACCTAGAAAGGGCACAAAAGGAGAGACATCGCTTCTCAAATGACATAATCTCCTGCATTTCCTCCACGTCTGTATCGTATGCCATAAGGTGGGGTGGTTTCTTATTTCTGCAATAAAGTCCTCGTTAGTCATATGTAGTAATGCTGGTAGGGAGACATGGGGACTTAATTGTTGGTCTAAAAGTACGTTTGCGAAATGTGAGCTACCTCTTAACCAATCAATGGTGTATCTGAGATTTGCTGCTAGATTGTACTTTGCAATGTCTGGGAAATTGATGCCACCCTCCTCCTTTGGGGCTTGTAGTTGGATTAGACCTATACGTGTAAGTTTTTTTTCTCCCCATATAAAATTCCTAAAAGCAGTGTTTAGAGTTTTAACGTCAGCACGTGACAACAAAATAGGTAGTGTTTGGAAAATATACAATAGTTTTGGAAATATTATCATCTTAATTAAATGGCATTTTCCAGAAAAAGACAAAGTAAAATGTTTCCAGGAGTTTAGAAGGTTAAATATGGACGTAATTAGCGGTCTAATATTAATGTGGTATAAGGACGCCAAATCTGCCGGGAGGTGGACACCCAAATATTTGATAGATGATGTGCTCCATCGGAAGGGAAGTGTCGAGTTATTTAATTTTCCTTGCTCAAACAGAGCTAAGGCCTCTGACTTATTATAATTTATTTTAAAACCTGAGCATTTGCCAAAATGATTTAGGGCCTCCATGATAACTGGTATTGCCGCATTGGGATTGGAGATGAATAGGAGGATATCGTCGGCAAATGCCGCAATTTTGAGAGAGGTGGAGCCTACCTCTATGCCCCTGTATATTAAAGAATTTTGGAGAGTTCTAAGTAAAGGATCTAAAGCAAGGTTAAAAAGTAAGGGCGACAAGGGGCAGCCCTGACGCGTCCCTCTCTGGATTTCAAATGTGGAAGAGAGTATACCATTTATGGCCAACCTGGACACCGGATTCTTATATATCAACCTTATCGCCTCGCAAAACCACGGGCCAAAGTTTCTATACTCCAGGATGTCTAGGAGATAATCCCATGCAACCCTGTCAAACGCTTTGTCAGCGTCCAGGCTGACCACAATAGACTCTAAACAGCCATGAGATTTTCGTAAGAGATAGCTCCCAAAGCCGTCCGTATGTTGTATGTTATGGATTTCCGTGGACAAACCCAATTTGTTGAGGCAATATCAGGTTAGGGATTATTTTTTGCACTCTATTTGCTAAAATTTTAGTGAAAATTTAAAGTCGGAATTTAAAAGCGAGATTGGTCTATATCCTTCCACTAGTGAAGGATCTTTACCCGGTTTAGGGAGCACAATTATGTCTGCTTCATTGAAATGGTCCGGGAGCTGCTCTAACGCACCAACTGATTAAAGACTTCACAAAGATGTGTCCCTATACTGCCTCCCAATATTTTGTAAAATTCGTTACTGTACCCATCAGGGCCAGGAGATTTAGAGAGCTTCAAGGAGCTGATAGTTTGGATAACTTCTGAAGGGGATATAGGAGCATTAAGGATTTCCCTGTGTTCCTCTGTTAGTAAAGGTGCCACCTCCGTTTGCATAAAGTTAAGTATATCGTCCCCCTCTCTCTTCTCCGTTTTGTACAGGGAACCAAAAAATGATCTAAATTCCTCTACAATCTCTTCATTCTCTATCAACACTCTGCCCTCTTTGGACCGAATTTTGTGAATCCTTGTGGCCTTTCTGTATGGTCTGGTAAGAGATGCAAGTAATTTGCCGGGTTTGTTGCCCCATTTAAAAAATTTGTGCTTTTGGAGATCAATACTATGTGTGGCCCATTCATGAGCGAGTGCATCCGCTGATTCTTTTGCCTCGATATATTGTTTTTTCGTGAAGGGTGAATAATTAAGTTTAAAATTTTTGTATGCTAAGGTTAAAGCCCTCTGCGCTACCAGGGTCCGCTCCTGCAACTGTTTTTTTTATGACATATATACGCAATTATTTGCCCTCTCAACACTCCTTTAGAGGTATCACAGAAAATAATTGGTGTTTTACAATGTATTTGGTTGTCAGATTTGTACGTATCCCATGAGAATTGTATGAATTTTTTGAAATCATCTGAGTGATATAGGTACGACTGGAACCTCCATTTCCTGTGAAAACAGATTGGTTTAGTTAATTTTAGGTTGAACGTTATTGGTGCATGATCTGAGATATGTACGTCCAGAATTTTGGTTTGTGTGATTCTTGGCATAAGTGAGGGGCTCAATAACCAGTAGTCTATTCTCCCATGGGAATTATGAACATGTGAATAATGAGAGTAGTCTCTCTCAACAGGGTGTTGCACTCTCCAGATGTCCAACAATCCCAAGTGATCTAAAAAAGATTGTATTAGTCTCCCCTGCGTAGGTATATGAGAAGATTGGGAATTAGATCTATCCATCAAGCTGTCATGCACCTCATTAAAGTCGCCACCCACAATCATATGGGAGGTGTCCCATCCTGCGATTTGCTTTAGCACATTAGCCCGGAAAAATGGATCAGACGAGTTTGGCGCATAAATATTAATAACACTGTAAGTTGTCCCCTCTATAACCAGCTTAACGCAGACAAACCTCCCCAAAGGATCTTCTAACACATCCACTATTTCATGGTCAATATTCCTGTTTATCATAATAGCGACACCCCTCTGTTTTTTGGTAAAAGAAGCTTCTGCACATACCGTAAATTTTTTGCTAGAAAACCCCGGATGGTTGCCCTTCACCCAGTGTGTCTCCTGCAAAAGTACAACATGAAAATTTTTTTGATGCAAATAATGTAAAATTTTTTTCCTCTTGACCGGGGAATTCAGGCCATTGACATTCCAAGAACACCAAAAGAGAGATGTCATAGCGGACATTTTTTGCCTGTTGATATCTACCATTAACCCACTCCAGTACGGGAAAAATGATAAGATATAACTGTTACATAATAATAGGATCCCTGCCCATCCCAGCGAGTAGGCATTAGAATCCCTGGATTATTGATTATCTGAAGTCGAATGCAGAGACCTTCTCCCCAATAAACCTCCCCTCCCACAAAATTTGTAATTGTGTGCCATATTCAACATTTCCCTTAAACCCGCATCCCAACGCTAGACGCAGAGGTAAAAATACAGCAAAAAACACCAACATAACAAACAGATGTCAGTTGACATCACCTTATGTGATTCATGGTATTGTCACTGAGTAAGCCACTCTGGATCTTGCTCATGGCGGCTGGGAAGTTTCCCGGACGACCTCCAGAGCCTTCACCGGGTCGTCGATAGCCCAGTTTTTCCCAGATAGATTGAAGCGTAGTATCGCTGGATATTGTAGGCCAAACCTAATGTTTTTGTCAGCCAGCAACTTACACACCGGGTTGAAGGCCCTACGTCTGGTCATCACCATGGCCGAATAGTCCTGAAACATCAGAACTTTGTGCCCTTCATAGGATAGGTGCGCTTTCTTCCTGTAGGCAGTAAGTAGACGAATTTTATCTTGAAAGTCAAGGACCTTGAATATCACCGGTCTGGGTCTATCATTGTCTTTTCCCCTCTGCGGGCCTATTCTGTGTGCTCTCTCAACCAACATTGAGCCAGATGTTAGTTGAATGTCCAAGGCACCCGGCAACCACTCAGATGTTAATTTTAGCAATGCAGAGGGATGTATGGACTCAGGTATTCCTATCAGTTTCAAGTTATTGCGTCTGGATCGATTTTCTAGGTCGTCCACTTTGGATTGAAGCTCTGTGACTGCTTTCTCTTTTCCCTCTAGACGTTCTGCCATTTCCTTGGTAACCTCCTCCAGATCAGAGATACGTTGTTCAGCCTCATCCAGACGAGTGCCCTGGCTATTAACTTGTGATATTATAGAATCTATTGAAGTTTGAAGAGTGGCAAATCTAGAGTCTATTTTGGGCATAAGGCGTTCCATGATGGCATCCGCTATTGAATGAGAAGTCTCGCTACTTGTATCAGAGGTAGATTTAGGCGATGATGATCCTTGTTGGTTTCGGGTAGAGGCTTGGCCTCCTTTAGTTTGTTTGCCCACAAATTTATCCATGCTCAGCGACATTGGTGAAAAGATAGAAGGCGGTGATGTCTCAGATAAGAAACGTTACATTAGAATTTGCTATGTAGCATGTAGTTCCTATATAGAGTGTATAGCCCAGCTGGCCCGCGGCCCGTATCACGCTGCGCGGCGTCCCCCACGCCTGGAGCCTCCCGAGGAGCCTGGAGAGGTAGACCCGACAAACAAGTCCCCCGTCCAGGTATTCCCCCCGCTAATTAAAACTGTTTCTCCTCTCACGAATTGAGGGATAGCCACAGATGAGAGAAAATAAGCGGAGAGCTCTGCTAGAAAGCGGCCATTCCTTGGCTTCGCCTCCCGGAAGACTCTACTTAAAATTTTTGAGAAGGCGTGGGGGGCAAGCCGGCCAATCTAACAGACCGGACCCGTCATTTGCAAGCCTCTACCAGTCTGGGCGAATATGAAGTAATACAACTTGGGGAAGACGTCCACCCAGTCCAGAGAATCGCTTTTGTAAATTATCACAACCAAATACAGCCCTCCTGAAATGGTATAAGCGATATGGAGAAGCTAGCTACCAAGTATCAGTGTGCCCCTGGAGCTGCGTAATCCAGCGACCCTATGTCTGTTAATCTGCAGGTCGCTCCAGAGATATGACTGAGATGGAAATAAATATTGCTGCGTATAGAAATAAAAGTCACTGAAACTTCTTGATGTAATTATGAGAGCTGTGACGCTGAGACTACCAGAGCATCCTGTGTGGTCACAGGGCTAGCGCTCCTCTCTGGGCGTTATGAACAAAGATGGCGGGGGTCCCAATGGCGGGAAAGAGTCTCCAACAAATGGTGGTAGTGGCCCCGTTATCGCCAGTCCCGTTTCCCTCCTCCACTCCCCAGGGATCCCACTCGGCACTTGCCTGCCTGTGTCTGGCCTCCAAGGCACACTGCAATCAGCTCCTGGTGTACCTACGTGTCACAGACTGAGCCTGGTGACCAGCGTGGCCTCCCTCAGCGGCGGTATCTCTGGCTTGGAGCTCCGGCACCCAGATCTCCCGGCGGCGTCCAGCGTCCACCAGGGAATTTCCTGGTCTTTGGACCTGCCGACAGACTCCGCTCTGGTCCCCTGGCTCTTACAGCGCGCTTCTGCGCTTCTCCACCTCTGGGAGACCGCGTGTGCGCTTATGGCCGGCAGGGAAGCAGTCCTCTTCCGTGCTCCGTCTCGCTGCAGCCTGTATCTGTGGGGGCCTCTCCTCCGGCACCCTCACAGTAGGTTTGTGGCCCTGTCTGTGTCTCGGGCCCCCTGCGGGAGTCTGTAGAAGGGCTTAATGTGGAGGAGCTCTCCACCATGCGACCGTCTCTCTCGGCGGTAGGACACCTCCTTCTTCTTATCCTCCTCTTCATACCATCCATGCTGAAGAAACAGGATCAAGCTTTTATGGGTGGTACCCTCTGTAGCGCAGGCATGAGAAGATGAGATGTGGTTGGGCTGGGTAGTATCACCCTTTGTATTGTCTTCCTCCATCTCCACCTAATCCACATGCAAAGTTTCCTATTTATTTGTGAGCAGCAAAAGTTTGAGTAGATACAGAAGCGGGATGGTTACACTGGTTATTTAATTATTGCAGCTCACCAACTTGACTGATTCCTCTATGTTTTGTAGAACCTCCCAGACGTCAGAAATCCATGCCCATTTGTCGCTTGTTATGTGTGGAGGCTGAACGTAATACTGACGGGCGTGTTGTAGCTGGTATTCAACTACTGCCATCTGCTGCTCACAAAGCCTTGCCAACACATGTAATGCGGACTTCCAGTGAGTGGTGACATCGCACACCAGTTGATGAGCTGGCATTTGCAAGGTCTGCTGCAGCACTGCCAGACCGGCAGAAGCTGTAGCTGACTTGCGGAAATGGGCGCACACTTGGCATACTTTCACAAGTAGCACAGGCAAATCTGGGTAGGTTTTCAAAAACCACTGAACCACTAAGTTGAGCACATAGGCCAGGCATGGTACGTGTGAGAGGTTGCCAAGCTTCAGAACTGCCACCAGGTTATGGCCATTATCACACATGACCATGTCTTGTAGATTCAGTGGCGAGCGCCACAGATCTGTCTGCTCTGCTATACCTTTTCACAACTCTAAAGAGGTGTTCTGTTTGTCACGTGAACAAATTTGATTTAACAGAGCCTGTTGTCGCTTCACCAAGGCAATGCTGCAGTGATTCTAGCTTGCAACTGATATGGACGACGTGCTCACAGATGACAGTTCAGAGATGGAGTCTGAGGAGGAGGAGTGCAGGAACTGGTGTAGGAGGTGGAGGAAACCCTAATGGAACTAGAGCCCACAATCCTCGGCTTCAGTAGCACGTGTCCTGTCCCAGGGTTCGACTCAGTCCCAGCCTTCAGAAGTTTCACCCAGTGTGCCATCAATGGAAATGTAGCTTCACTGGCCAAAAGCACTTGTCCACACAGGTGATGTTATAAGAATAAAATGCTGGAGAGACAATAGCGCAAAATAGGGTCTTATCCGAAAAAAATTGTAGGTATTAATATGAGATTGTGCTATCCTCATTCATTAGTAGTTTGCGTTTTTAGTTGCTCGGTCCATGGGTTATAAGATAACCATCAAATATCTGTGTATAAGAAGTTTTTTGGATATCTTCCGCGCTGCTGATTTATTGAAGATGTTAATCCAAGAGTAATTTTAATAAATTTGCGTTTTTTTATTTAACGTCTTTCAAAGTGACAAGCTTTTCTTCTTCAGGAACAACCACATGTAGGTTTTATCATACAGAGCTGTTTTTATATGCTAGAATTTTGAATAAAGGTATGAAAAACAACATATGACAGTCAATGTTGTGTCAAAGTTCAATATGATGACACATGATTACATCGGAAAGTAGTAAAATCAGCGGAATTAAGAAAAATACAACTAAACAAAAATATCCTTCATAAAAGATGAATTGTAGTTCTTATGTTATAGGAATATCCGTATTAGAACAAATATGTATATATTAAAATTCAAATGTTTGCTAAAATAAAAATATCCACTCATTCAGAGCTAGAACCTGTACTTCTCTGATGGAAAAGAACACTATCTGCTATGTTCTTTACAAAATGGGGAAGGAGGTTTTATATATGGAGTCATTTCACCATGGAATATAATGGTTCAAATGACTCCATATATAAAACCTCCTTTCCCATTTACATTTTGTAAAGAATAGCACATAGTGTTGTTGTTTTCCACTGCTGCATTTTCGAAGGAAGGAGGATGTCAATTCTTTCAGTGTTTTTGCAGCATTTTTTCACCATTGAAAGCAATGAGAAAATGCAAAAAAAGCTATGTGTGAACATATCCTGACAGGTGGAGAGGGCTGTTTTTTTTTTGCTGCTGTTTTTTTCTCTTTTTAATTTTGTCGTATATACAAGTCAATATAAAGGAAAGAATGTTTCCTAACATTTTTTTGCTGTAAAACCCATTTTATCTTCCATTTTTATGCTTTATTGTAACTCTATAAAAGTTTTATAATACTCTGACGACATTGTTCCAGCAGCGACGTGGGAGTCAGAGATGCATTCAGGCGTCTTCCCCATGATGTTCCCATTCCATTTGAGCGCTGTTTCCATCCATTCAAATGATTTTACAGCCCCCAGACCTCCAGTTAGGGTCTTCCATTGACTTCCATTATACCTGTTACTCGAGTCGACCACACGAGCGTCCAACCTGCTCGATTCGAGTAACGAGCACATGAGCATCATCACTAGTGACTACTAAACCATTATAGGTCTGTTCTGGATTTATAAAACTGAATGTTAATAAAACTATTTTCTTACCCCTCTGTCAAAGTCGTATTCATAGTATGTGATCTTGCTCTCTGTAAGTACAAACAGTCTCTTCTTGTAGTTTAGAGGTGATGTCTTACGTTTTTGCTGCGATCTTTTTAAAAAAATACTTTCCAGGATGCTGGGAGTAACTGTGGCCATCGTATATACTTCTTGAGTGCTGTATGGGTGACAGGAATACTTCAGATGTCCAAGTATGCCGTCAGCGTGAATTTTTTCTTTCTTTCAGTGTATTAGTCTTTGGCTTTTTGAATCATTTGTATCCAGGCTTTTGGAGCATAATTTTCAGCAGGATCAGAAATCTGAGGATAATAGAGAGAACATATAATATGATTTGGTAGCAAAATCTTAAAGGGAACCTGTCACCTCGTATTGCCACTATAAGATGTGGCCTTTCGGGGCTTATCTACAGCATTCTGTAATGCTATAGATAAGCCCCCGGTCCGACCTGAAAGATAAGAAAAAGAGGTTTTATTATACTCACCCAGGGGGCAGTCCGATCCGATGGATGTCGCAGCTCCGGGTCCGGCACCTCCCATCTTCATGCGATTTCATCCTGCTTGCTTTGTGTCACGCTCCTGCGCAGGTGTACTGATCTTCCCTGTTGAGGGCAGAGCAAAGTACTGCAGTGCGCAGGCGCAGGACCTCTCTGACCTTTCCCGGCGCCTGCGCACTGCAGTACTTTGCTCTGCCTTCAACAGGGCAGATCAGTACACCTGCGCAGGAGCGCGACATGAAGCAAGCAGGATGACGACATCGCATGAAGATGGGAGGTGCCGGACCCGGAGCTGCGACACCCATCGGATCGGACTGCCCCCCAGGGTGAGTATAATAAAACCTCTTTTTCTTATCTTTCGGGTCGGACTGGGGGCTTATCTACAACATTATAGAATGCTGTAGATAAGCCCCGAAAGGCAGTGGCCGCATTTTATAGCGGCAAAACGAGGTGACAGGTTCCCTTTAAAGGGATTCTATAGAAATTGGAAAAAAATCTATTATGAATAAAAGCCTTTTATTGCAAATTACACTTATTTTGTGTATGGAAATAATCAATATAGTATGTTAAAATGGCAGCCTGTTCCAAAATGTTAATCGGACAGTTGCTTTTGAGTGTTTGCAGTATGAGGCTACGTCATTGTCCCTTTATGTGCAGGAAGATGTGTTCCCAGTGGTTATTTGAATCCAACACTGGAAATACCAATGGGGCTGAGGTAAGAAGAGGCTATGACACTGCTGTCTACCCTATCTAACATAATACTCAAGATAACAAGGCACTGAGTTAAGAAGACGCTGCTCACCCTGCTGTCCACCATGTCTATCTCATCTAATACTAGAAATACCATGGGTATTGAGGTAAGAAGAGACTGCTCACACTGCTGTCTACCATGTCTATCTCATCTAATACTAGAAACACAAGGAGTGCTGAGGTAAGAAGATGCTGTTCACACTGCTGTCCACCATGTCTATCTCATCTAATACTAGAAATTCCATGGGTATTGAGGTAAGAAGAGACTGCTCACACTGCTGTCTACCATGTCTATCTCATCTAATACTAGAAACACAAGGAGTGCTGAGGTAAGAAGATGCTGTTCACACTGCTGTCCACCATGTCTATCTCATCTAATACTAGAAATACCAGGAGTGCTGAGGTAAGAAGATGCTGTTCACACTGCTGTCCACCATGTTTATCTCATCTAATACTAGAAATACCAAAAGTGCTGAGGTAAGAAGATGCTGTTCCTGAGTCGCACGTACTACCAGGGTTATGGGGTACTCGGCACCGAGCCCATGGAAGTCTATGGGGAATGTCACTGGCAGCAGAGCTCGGTCCATTGCCCTGGGCGCTCATTCAATGGGATATTTACAGTGGATAATAATAATTGTTCGTGACGCCACCTGTGGTTTGTGATCAATTTGACCAGCGCTGCAAGATAAATCTTCTGAGGGGATGTTACTGGGCAGCGAGATGTTAAGTCCCCCACAGGTGGGACTGTTCCCTCGAAGTCTATGGTGGTGCAGTACTGATGGGGACCCGGCAGTCAGGGACAATAAGGGAGACACACACATAAGTCACTTTGGTACCTTTACTGCAGATGTTCAGGCACTTCCCCGGAGCACTGTAGGGTGAAGGGTACACATCCAGATTCCTCCACTCGGTAGGTGTGTGGCCTCCTGTCCTCTGCCTTTATGTAATGAAGTCTTGACCTGCATATAGCTGGGCCTAGCTTAGTCTCCGTCTTGTACCTGGCTGATCTTGTGGTTGGACCTTCTCTCTGAAAGGACAGGGTCCTTGATGGCTGGCCGAGCCGGATTCCGTCCTCCTGATCCTGCTACGTATCAGCTCTGTGGTACTACTGGGACTTGTAGTCCTCCAGGAACTCCGGTATTCTCCTAATGGGTCGTGGAGATCCCTATAGGCTCGGACCCCGTTGTCCGGTATTTCTTGCTGAGATGAGCTATTAAGGCTCCTCTGTCTCATTAACTTCCACTCGCCTTCGGCTACCTGGATCTCACACGATCACACACACTGGCAGTTGGTGGGCTGCCTCTTCGCCGCTCTTTAAGCGTCGGCACGCTTTCCTCAGAGCCCACTTCTAAATTCAGCTCTGACTAGGCTGGAGTGACTTCCCTGTGTCACTCTTACTAGACTCCACTTAAACACACTCTGCACAGAGCTGAGCTCTGAACAGAACTGAGCTGCAGTAGGCTGCTCTGCTCTCCTTTCTTTCCTTTCTCTCTCTTTCCTTTCTGAGGCAAACTGAAACTAAACTTGTTTTTATATGCCTATCACAGCTCCCTCTGCTGGTCTTTTAGGATGAGCTGCGTGTGTGTATGTGTATAGTGACCTCTAGTGGGATCTTCTGTCAGTGCACCCTTCTGGAAGATGTGGATTCAGTCACAGCTGGGCTCCACATTCCCCCTAGTAGAACTCAGCACTCCGGGGCTGAAATACAAAAACAGATAACAATAAACATTGTATAAATAACTCTTCCTTTACAGGCGGTAAGGCACTCTTGAACGGTTACATAACGGTAAACAAATAACTATATACATTAGCATAATGATGGGTTGAGGAATTGAGCAACCAGAAAAGTCCCAGTCTCTTTTGGAAAAGGATGCTCAAAAGGGGGTAGAGAACAAGTAAAAATAATGTCCATTCACTTGTTCCAATATCAAAAGGAAAAATAGGTTAATAAATAACAATATAATAAAGCATAGTATAACCAAAAATATATACATTTATGTACAGTGGTTCTTGATAATTATGTACATGTGTTAGGTCCTACTCTCTGTACCTAACAGGTAATTGCCCTCTTGTTATGCGTACTGACCTACGTGGTGTGGTGGTAGGTGAGGTATCAGTTACCTTGTTATCCCTGTGTGCAGGTAAGTTGTAGTACTGCCTTAGCCTCTCTAGGGATCTGGCAAGTATACTGGGAGTTGGGTGAACTGGCTCAACTTCTGCAGGGGATCCCTCTTCCTGAGGTTCAACTTCTTGGGATTCCGCTTCTTGGGGTTCCACTTGTTGAGATTCTGCTGGGGCAGGTTCCTCTGGTACTGACTCTACTGCAACAACTGGTTGTAGAGGTTCTTCTTGAGGTTGATAGAATTGCAGCACGGGAATGATTACAGCTTCTCCAATTCTGGGCCAATCCGCGGGGAAATCTCCTAAGTCTGTATGTATGACTGATTCATCACGCTTTTCCTGATTGACAACAGGCTCTTCTTCCTGAAGCTTTAATGGGTTTGGACACAACTTTAGGTGATCTCTGGATACAGTTGCCGTCGTTCTTCCTCCATCCTTGCTAATTATGCACATTTTCTTGTTGTCAAACCTTGATTTCTGGATGATGTAGGGCTCTCTTTCCCATTGATCGTCGAGTTTGTGTAACCTCCTTTCTTTTCAGTACGACTTCACCAGGTGCGAAAGGTTCAGCTGGCGCACTTTTGTTATAGCGGTCTTCTTGCTTATCCCTAACTCGATTGAGACTTTCTTCAACGCAGGCTTGTACTTTTTTGTACTGTTCCTGTCTGTTTGTGTCCCAGTCTTCCGTAGTCACATCTGCTTCTGGTTCTACAACACCAAGCTCCAGATCCATAGGCAGCTTTCCTGGTCTTGCCCGCATGAGATAGGCTGGGGTGCAGTTGGTGGAACTCACAGGTATGTGATTGTACATATCTACCAGGTCAGGTAGTAAGTCTGGCCACCGATTTCTCTCCTCGAGTGGTATTGTCTTCAACAGGTCAATGACGATGTGATTCATCTTCTCACAGAGACCATTGGTTTGGGGGTGGTACGGTGTGGTTCTGATCTTCTTACACCCGTACAAGTGACAGAACTCCTTGAACAATTCGGCTTCAAAGGCTGGGCCTTGGTCAGTTAGCACCTGCTCAGGATATCCGTGTGGTCTGCAGAAATACGCTTGGAACGTCTTTGCTGCTGTCTCAGCTGTCAGATCTTTGACAGGGGCGACCACCAGGAACCTGGAGTAGTGATCCACTATAGTCAGGGCATAGGAGTATCCTGACCGGCTGGGTGACAACTTGACATGGTCCAGGGCCACGATCTCCAAGGGACGAGTCGTCTTGATGGGTTGCAGGGGTGCCTTCTGACTGCTGTAATCCTTTCTTCTGAGGCCACAGGGTCCACAGTTCTGGCACCACCTCTCGATGGAGCTGCGCATTCCCACCCAGTAGAAACGACACTTCAACAGGGTCTCCAGCTTCTTCCAGCCAAAGTGTCCCGTTTGATCGTGGTAGGCTTCTAACACCATCTGGATGTCTGCTCTGGGGACTACTATCTGCCATACCATCTCATGGGTCCTTGGGTTGACATACCTCCGGCACAGCCTCTCACGGTAGATGAACAACCGGCTTCTCTCATTCCACAGCTGCCTTGCTTGTAGAGATGCATCCTTCTCCAAGGAGGAACCTTCTCGTCTTATCATCTCCTTGATTCGGCTGACAACTGGATCGCTGTCCTGAGTCTCCTTCCAGCTGTGGTGAGGTAGAGGATTTAACGTCTTACCACACGGCCTCCTGCTGGCTTGTTGCTCGTGGATCATCCCATTCCTGTGAAAGGCAGGTAGTTCAATCTCTTCCAGATCATCCACTTCTTCTTCTGTGTCCGATTCATGAGGCATCCTGGATAGGGCATCAGCGTTGGCATTCTTGCGGCCTGCTCGGTACTTGATTGTGAATTGGTAGTTTGACAGTCGAGCCATCCATCGTTGTTCCATGGCTCCCAGCTTAGCTGTTTCAAGATGCGTCAAGGGGTTGTTATCGGTGTAGGCAGTGAACTTGCTGGAGGCTAGATAGTGCTTAAACCTCTCCGTGATGGCCCAGACCAGTGCCAGGAACTCCAACTTGAAGCTGCTGTAGTTCTCTGGGTTCCTCTCGGTCGGGCGGAGCTTCCTGCTAGCATAGGCGATGACTTTCTCCAGGCCATTTTGCTTCTGACTGAGGACTGCTCCCAATCCTTCATTGCTGGCATCAGTGTACAGCAGGAACGGCTGGCTGTAGTCAGGGTAAGCTAGGATCTCATCGCCTGTCAGGATCTCCTTAATTTCCTTGAATGCCTCTGCCTGTTCTTTACCCCAATGGAATGGAGAATTTCTGCTCTTGAGGGACTGTCCCACCAGGAGGTCTTGCAGAGGCGCTGCTTTCTTGGTGTAATCCTTCACAAACCTCCGGTAGTACCCTGTCAGTCCCAGGAACTGTCGCACCTCCTTGAGATTTTTTGGCTCTGGCCATTTCTGGATGGCGGTGATCTTTTCAGGGTCTGGCGCTACTCCTTCTGAGCTGACAATATGTCCCAGATACTGTACCTTCTGTTTGAGCAGATGCCATTTTGAAGGCTTCAGTTTCATCCCATATTTGGACAATGACTCGAACACCTCCGCCAGGTGCTTCAAGTGATCTTCATACGTTTTGGAGTACACGATAACGTCGTCCAAGTACAGCAACACAGTTTCAAAGTTGAGATGTCCCAGGCAGCTCTCCATCACTCTCTGGAACGTTCCAGGGGCACTGCTGAGTCCAAACGGCATTCTGTCAAATTCACAGAGTCCCATCGGGGTGGTGAAAGCCGTCTTCTGCCGATCCTCCTCAGCCACAGCTACTTGCCAGTACCCACTAGTGAGGTCAAGGGTGGAAAAGTAGTTAGCAGTTTTTAAGGCAGCTAAGGATTCCTCAATGCGTGGTAAAGGGTATGCATCCTTATGTGTAATGCGATTTACCTGTCTGTAATCTACACACATTCTCATGCTCCCATCCTTTTTCCTAACTAGGACTAGAGGTGCAGCCCAGGGACTACAACTATCCCTTATCACCCCTGCTTCCTTCATGTCACGCAACATTTCCTTGGCTTTCTGGTAGTGTGCTGGAGGTATAGGCCTGTACCGTTCTTTAATGGGAGGATGATTGCCTGTGGGGATGTGATGTTGAACCCCTTTAATTTTCCCAAAGTCGAGTGGGTGTTTGCTGAATACCTGTGCATACTCCTGAACTACTCGGTATACTCCTTGTTTCTGGTGGGCTGGAGTGGTGTCTGTCCCGATATGGAGCTGCTGACACCAATCCTCCACCTGGGTGGTCGGACCATTATCCTCCACTGGTTGTGGGGAGGTTAAGGGCTCTGTTGGGTGAATGGAGTTATTATCCACAGCATATAACTTAGCAACAGTGACATAACGTGGTAATTTGACTTCATCCTCTCCCCAGTTGAGAAGATGCACTGGCACCCTCCCATTATGTACCTCCACTACCCCTCTGGCAGTTAAGAGTGTAGGTCTGTGTTCTGAACAATGGGGCTCTACTACTGCTTGGTAGTTCTGTCCTCTCAGACCTATTGCTGCTCTACACCAAATAAGCATTTCACTCATTGGGGGTATCACAATGGGGTTCGGGTCTGTTACCCGTACATTACCAATCTTACCACCGGTCAGTTTCACTTGCTGCTGGCACATCAGGGTCCGAATCTCCTTCCGGATCTCTCCCTTTTGCTTTGGTCTGGCAATTTCGGCGAGCTGTTGGAGTAAAAACACAACCTCCTCCAAACAGTTACTAATAATGTTAGTGCCTAAAACCACATTCAACCCATTTTCCTCATTAACAGTCTTCACTACAAGAAGTCCCTGGTTCTTTAGCTCCACTCTCCCCACCTTTACGTCTACGTTTTTAGCCCCCAATAAGTCAAGAGGGAGGTCATTAGAGGCATATACGGCAAAGTCAGGGTTTGGGGGTTGGAGACCGTCACTGGACCAGTATTTATTGTAGAGAACATCAGGTATGATGGTTACCTGAGATCCAGTGTCTAGCAGGGCAGGGATGGCGATCCCGTCCAATATGATGGACAGGTAAGGTCTTCCTCCCACAAACCTGCGGTTCCAGTCTGAGGGGCCTGAAGAGTCTATTCCTGGGTGTTGGCCCTCGGACCCAGGATTTGCTCGTTTAAAGGACACCGACGTGCTTGGTGACCTTCTCTGTGACAGCGGTAACAGATGATCTCTCGGCGGGGATGATGCTGGTCGCAGATCCTTCCTGGGGTGGCGTTGTCCTCCTCCGGTGGGGCGACGTCCTCCTCTGATGGGGCGACGTCCTCCTCCTCCTCCGGTTCATCCAAGGGACATCCTCTGGGCAGTCTGCTAGCAGGATCTTTCCTTCTTCCTCTGTCGACAGTTGCAGGGCACCCATTACAGTGGCCAGGTGTTTGGTCAGCTGGCACACTTCTGAGCGCAGACAGTCCAGCTCAGTAGGGGGCGCCACCTGCGTTTTGGCTTCCGCAACCAATGGGGAAAAGGTGGATGCTGCTGGCTGTAGGGTGGCTTCACTCAGGTGACACTGGGTTGCCATCCCGGGTGTTTCCAGGGGACGCAGTCCTTTTATAGCCATGTCCTTAAGAGCATCAAAGGTAGCATCAGGATGATCCAAGGACCACCAATGCACAGTCTGGCTTTCAGCTTGGGACTTTAATCCCCTTACAAATTGTTCTTTTAACATTTTATTTTCGTTGGAGACACTCATGGGGTTAACTTGTTTGAGTGCTCGCAGGGCCCCTTGTAATCGGCATGCATAGTCCCTAATGCTGTCATCTGGTTTCTGGGAGCATTGGTAAAACATCATCCGGAGATCTGTTTCAGTGCGGTCTCAAAGATAGTCTGTAGCTTTAAGAAAATTGCATGCACTGACTCCTGGTCTGCAGCTGTCCAAGTCTCTACCTCTCTCTCAGCAGCACCAGTTAATTGTCCCACTAACACTGCAGCTCTCTGCTTTTCTGTCATAGGGTACATGTCCATTATGCTGCATATTTTCCGCTTGAACCCTGACAGGGTGTCTGGCTTGCCGCTGTACTGAGGGAGCCACTTCGCTCCAGGCATGTATGGCAGCGTTAGCGGTACTATTGGGACCACAGGACCAGGTGAGGGGCCAGCATTTACAGCCTGTGCGGCACCGCCAAGGGGTAAGTCATTAAGGCCGTCGGCCTGGGCCGCGTTGTCGGCTTGCTGCTGCGACATGTCTGCGCCCCCCTAGTTAATCGTAGCCTACCTGCTCTGAAGGCTGCAGCTCTGCAGGGCACAGTGATGTGTAGAAGGACCTGCGTCGCTGGCGCTCTGACGTCAGAGCGTTCACTGTAGCTCTTCACAGGACCTGCCGCCGCGTCAGTGTTGGGGGCGTGTCCAGGACTCAGCGCGCTTTTGCAGGTACGCCCACTAGTTTTCGGGCCGTGGCGCTGTAAATGGCGGGCAATGGCGGGCAAATGGCGGGAAATCTTCACCACATACAAAACACAGTCTTTAGGCACACAGTACCCGGTGGCAACGGGCACAAATTACTCCGTTGCCGCAAGGCACGAAATCCTGTTCGTGACGCCAAAGATGAGTCGCACGTACTACCAGGGTTATGGGGTACTCGGCACAGAGCCCATGGAAGTCTATGGGGAATGTCACTGGCAGCAGAGCTCGGTCCGTTGCCCTGGGCGCTCATTCAATGGGATATTTACAGGGGATAATAATAATTGTTCGTGATGCCACCTGTGGTTTCTGATCAATTTGACCAGCGCTGCAAGATGAATCTTCTGAGGGGATGTTACTGGGCAGCGAGATGTTAAGTCCCCACAGGTGGGACTGTTCCCTCGAAGTCTATGGTGGTGCAGTACTGATGGGGACCCGGCAGTCAGGGACAATAAGGGAGACACACACATAAGTCACTTTGGTACCTTTACTGCAGATGTTCAGGCACTTTCCCGGAGCACTGTAGGGTGAAGGGTACACTTCCAGATTCCTCCACTCGGTAGGTGTGTGGCCTCCTGTCCTCTGCCTTTATGTAATGAAGTCTTGACCTGCATATAGCTGGGCCTAGCTTAGTCTCCGTCTTGTACCTGGCTGATCTTGTGGTTGGACCTTCTCTCTGAAAGGACAGGGTCCTTGATGGCTGGCCGAGCCGGATTCCGTCCTCCTGATCCTGCTACGTATCAGCTCTGTGGTACTCCTGGGACTTGTAGTCCTCCAGGAACTCCGGTGTTCTCCTAATGGGTCGTGGAGATCCCTATAGGCTCGGACCCCGTTGTCCGGTATTTCTTGCTGAGATGAGCTATTAAGGCTCCTCTGTCTCATTAACTTCCACTCGCCTTCGGCTACCTGGATCTCACACGATCACACACACTGGCAGTTGGTGGGCTGCCTCTTCGCCGCTCTTTAAGCGTCGGCAAGCTTTCCTCAGAGCCCACTTCTAAATTCAGCTCTGACTAGGCTGGAGTGACTTCCCTGTGTCACTCTTACTAGACTCCACTTAAACACACTCTGCACAGAGCTGAGCTCTGAACGGAACTGAGCTGCAGCAGGCTGCTCTGCTCTCCTTTCTTTCCTTTCTCTCTCTTTCCTTTCTGAGGCAAACTGAAACTAAACTTGTTTTTATATGCCTATCACAGCTCCCTCTGCTGGTCTTTTAGGATGAGCTGCGTGTGTGTATGTGTATAGTGACCTCTAGTGGGATCTTCTGTCAGTGCACCCTTCTGGAAGATGTGGATTCAGTCACAGCTGGGCTCCACATTCCCACTGCTGTCCACCATGTCTATCTCATCTAATACTAGAAATACCAAAAGTGCTGAGGTGAGAAGATGCTGTTCCCACTGCTGTCCACCATGTTTATCTCATCTAATACTAGAAATACCAAAAGTGCCGAGGTAAAAAGAGACTGCTCACACTGCTGTCCATCATGTCTATCTCATTTAATACTAGAAACACCAGGAGTGCTGAGGTAAGAAGATGCTGCTCATACTGCTTTCTACCATGTCTATCTCATCTTATACTAGAAATGCCAGGAATACTGAGGTAAGAAGATGCTGTTTCCACTGTTGTCCACCATGTCTATCTCATCTAATACTAGAAATGCCAGGAATACTGAGGTAAGAAGATGTTGTTCCCACTGCTGTCCACCATGTCTGTTATGTTTCGGTAGCTGAGGAGTGCAGGTAAAAAAGGCAATACACCAGAGCAGTTGGAATCTATGAGATTGCAGTACCCTGACTAACCACCCAAAACTAGAGGCAGCCGTGGAGCGTTCCTACGTTGGTCCTAGACGCCTCGTCACAGCCTGAGAAACTAACTACACCTAAAGATAGAAATAGGAAAGCTATCTGCCCCGGAGCAGAACCCAAAAGATAATAGAAAGCCCCAAACAAGTAATGGCGGTTAGACAAGATGAAATACTGACACAGAAAGAAAATAGAATGAGCAAACGCTGGGGCCCAAACTAACTAAATAGAAAAGGATAGGAAGGGTACTTACTGCAATCCCAGAAAACCCTGAAAGGCACCAACTCTACTAATTTCAAAAACACCTGAGATCACACGACCTCTTCCACCTAAATTAGTTCTCTGGTGTAACAAAATCAAAACAGCAGCCACTGAAAAAACTGGAAAAAGCAAAAGTACAAACATCAGTGGCTGAACAAAACTGAGAGGGCAGAAGCCCCCGGAGGGGACCCTGAAGGCCCCCACAGAAGTGCAGGACAAAATGCAAAAATATAGCACAAACACAAAAGAAGAAAATGTCTTATCTGTTAGCAGGAGATGCAGACACGACACAGCAGGCTACAAGGGAAACTGGAATAAAGGATTCAGACCAGAACAATTGATCACCGGCAACCCTGATGGGAAGGTGACTCCCTTATATAAGACCAGTCAGTAACACCTGATTCCCAGTCCTCACAATCTTCACTGGACAGACTAGCACCGCTTGTAACCACCAGAGGGAGCCTCTGCTCAGAACTCATCTCAAACCCATTCACAGCAGTACCCCCCCCCTTGAGGAGGGGTCACCGAACCCTCATTTGAGCAACCAGGTCTGTCAGGATGAGTTCTATGATACGCACGGATAAGTCTCCTAGCATGGATGTCCGAAACAAACACCCAAGAATTGTCTTCCTGACCATAACCTCTCCATTCAACCAAATACTGGAGTTTCCGTCTAGAAAAACGAGAATCTAACATCTCCTCAACCACACACTCCAGATTGCCCCCAACCAAAACAGGGCCAGGAGGCACAGCAGCAGGAACCACTGGCTCAACAAACCTCTTCAACAAGGACCCGTGGAACACGTTATGGATCCTAAATGTCCCTGGAAGAAGCAAACGAAAAGAAACAGGATTAATAATCTCCATGATCTTATAAGGTCCAATGAACCTAGGCTTAAATTTAGGAGATGCTACTCTCATAGGAATATTCTTTGAGGACAACCAGACCAAGTCCCCCACTTCAAACCGAGGACCATCAGTCCTATGCCGGTTAGCAAACCGCTGGGCCCTCTCCTGAGAGAGGGACAACCTCTCCACTACCTGGTCCCAAATCAGTTGCATACGCTCCACAACAGAGTCAACACCTGGACAGACAGAAGCCTCCGTCTGTCCTGAAGAAAATCGAGGGTGAAACCCAGAATTACAGAAAAACGGAGACATCAAAGTAGCAGAGCTAGCCCTATTATTAAGAGCAAACTCAGCCAAAGGCAAAAAAGAGACCCAGTCATCCTGATCAGCAGACACAAAGCATCTTAGATAAGTCTCCAATGTCTGGTTTGTTCTCTCAGTTTGACCATTGGTCTGAGGATGAAATGCCGAGGAGAAAGACAATTGAACACCCAGTTTAGAACAAAAAGTCCTCCAAAATCTGGAAACAAACTGGACTCCTCTGTCAGACACAATGTTCTCAGGAATGCCGTGTAAACGAACCACGTGCTGAAGGAACAACGGCACCAAATCAGAGGAGGAAGGCAACTTAGGTAATGGCACAAGATGTATCATCTTGGAAAACCTATCACAAATTACCCAGATGGTGGTCATTCTCTGAGAAACAGGAAGGTCGGAAATGAAATCCATAGAGATATGGGTCCATGGTCTCTTGGGCACAGGCAATGGCATCAACAAACCACTAGAGCGAGAGCAAGGCTTGGAGCGAGAGCAAGTCCCGAAGGACTGCACAAATTCCCTGACATCACGAGACAAGGTAGGCCACCAAAAGGACTGACTAACCAAGTCTCTGGTACCAAAAATTCCGGGATGCCCAGCCAACGCAGAACAATGAATCTCAGACATCACACTCTTTTTCCACTGGTCCGGGACAAACAATTTTCCAACAGGGCAGCACTCAGGCCTATCCTCCTGACACCCCTCCAGAGCAAGTCTCAAATTGGGCGAGATGGCGGAAAGAACTACACCCTCTTTCAAAATAACAGAAGGATCAGATAACTCAGGAGAGTCCGCAAGGAAACTCCTCGAGAGGGCATCCGCCTTAACATTCTTAGTGCCAGGAAGAAAGGAAACCACAAAATTAAAACGTGTGAAAAACAAGGCCCACCTGGCCTGTCTAGGATTGAGTCGCTTGGCAGATTCCAGATAGACCAGATTCTTATGGTCCGTAAGGACCACCACCTGATGTTTGGCTCCCTCCAGCCAATGTCTCCACTCTTCAAAAGCCCACTTCATGGCCAATAACTCCCGATTACCCACGTCATAATTACGTTCAGTAGGAGAAAATTTTCGAGAGAAAAAGGCACAAGGGTTACTTTTAGAGGTCTCTGGATCTTTTTGGGACAAAACGGCACCTGCCCCAATTTCAGAGGCATCAACCTCCACCTGAAATGGCAGAGAAACATCAGGCTGCCGTAGAACAGGAGCAGAAGTGAATCTCTGCTTAAGTTCCTGAAATGCAGAGACTGCCTCAGGAGGCCAATTCACCACATCAGAACCCTTTCTGGTCAAATCAGTTAATGGTTTAACAATAACCGAGAAATTACCAATAAATTTACGATAAAAATTGGCAAAACCCAAAAATCTCTGAAGAGCCTTTAATGAAGTAGGTTGGACCCAATCACAGATGGCCTGAACCTTGACCGGGTCCATTTCAATAACAGATGGGTACAAAATGAATCCCAGAAATGAGATCCTCTGTACGCCAAAAAGACACTTTGATCCCTTCACATACAGAGCATTCTCTCTCAAAATCTGGAATACAGTTCGAACATGTTTCACATGAGAGTCCCAGTCATTAGAAAAAAATCAAGATATCATCCAAATAAACAATCAGAAATTTGTCCACAAAATCCCTGAAAATGTCATTCATGAAGGACTGGAAGACGGAAGGAGCATTAGTGAGCCCAAAGGGCATCACCAGGTACTCAAAATGCCCTTCAGGGGTATTGAATGCCGTCTTCCATTCATCCCCGTGCTTAATGCGAATAAGGTTATACGCCCCCCTGAGGTCAAGCTTGGTAAACCAAGTAGCATTTTTCACCCTGGAAAACAGGTCAGAAATCAAGGGTAACGGGTATTGATATTTCACAGTAATATTGTTCAAGAGACGATAATCAATACACGACCTTAAAGAACCATCCTTTTTGGCCACAAAGAAAAAACCGGCACCTAAGGGTGAAGAGGATGTTCTGATATGACCCTTCTCCAATGATTCCTTGATATAAGACTGCATAGCGTCATGTTCAGGTACAGACAAGTTAAAAAGGCGACCTTTAGGGAATTTACTACCCGGCACTAATTCAATAGCGCAGTCATAGCTCCTATGGGGAGGCAAGGATGCAGATTTACTTTCGCTAAACACATCAGAAAAATCAATCAAAAAGTCAGGAACATCCTGAGCCTGGGGGAGGCAGAAAAAACAGGAGTGTTAGTATTAACACATTGGCAGCCCCAACTGGTTACAGACACAGATTTCCAATCCAAAACAGGATTATGAGACTGTAACCAAGGAAAACCCAGCACGATAATGTCATGCAGATTATACAGAACCAAAAATTTGCAGCACTCCTGGTGATCAGGTTCAACCCTCATTATCACCTGAGTAGAAAACTGGGGTTTATTCTCAGCCAAAGGGGTAGAATCGATCCCCAGTAGGGGAATAGACTTCTGTAGGGGTATCAAGGGAAATCCACAACGTTTAGCAAAATCATAATCCATCAGATTAATAGCTGCTCCAGAATCAACGAAAGCCTGAGCAGAAAATGAGGACAGAGAGCATATCAGAGTGACAGTTAATAAAAACTTAGTCTGAACACTACCCAAGACAACTGAGCGTGCAAAACGTCTTCCCCGCTTAGGGCAGACTGAAATAGCATGAGAGGCATCACCACAGTAGAAACATAACCCATTGCGCTTTCGAAACTCATGACGCTGTGCCCCAGACACCACTCTATCACACTGCATGGGTTCAGAAGCTGGTTCACAAGGCAACACCATTCCACGCATACTTCTCCGCTCACGCAAACGTCTGTCAATTTGAATCGCTAATGACATAGAATCATTGAGACCAGAGGGGACAGGGAATCCCACCATAACATCCTTTACATTATCTGACAGACCCTTCCGGAAAAGGGCTGCCAAAGCGTCGTCATTCCATTTGGTCAGGACTGCCCACCTACGGAATCTCTGACAGTATAACTCAGCTTCATCAAGCCCCTGATTTAATGCCAACAAGGCTTTTTCAGCTTGATCAGTGACATTAGGCTCATCGTACAATAACCCCAAGGCCTGAAAAAATGCATCAACATCACTCAAAACAGGATCCCCAGGTATCAGGGAAAAAGCCCAATCCTGAGGATCGCCGCGCAGGAGAGAGATGATAATTTGAACCTGCTGCGCTGCGTTCCCTGAGGACTTAGATTTTAAGGCAAAAAACAATTTACAATTATTTTTGAAATTCTGAAACTTAGCTCGATCCCCTAAAAACAAATCTGGCATGGGAATCCTAGGTTCCACAACAGGCAACCCAGCAAGATAGATAGCAATACTCCGAACCTCAGTGGCAAGCTGATCCACACGGCCAGACAACTGTGCAAACTCCATTGAGAGAAAAGATCCTCCCCAGCACCCAGAGATACAGAGGGAGAAAAAAAAATGCAACAAACAGAAAAATATCTCTGACAACTCTGACAACCTTTTTTCTTTCACAATATTTTTTCCCTTCTGTGAGTACCATACAATTTTCAATTTTTAGGCCGGTGATACTGTTATGTTTCGGTAGCTGAGGAGTGCAGGTAAAAAAGGCAATACACCAGAGAAGTTGGAATCTATGAGATTGCAGTACCCTGACTAACCACCACAACTAGAGGCAGCCGTGGAGCGTTCCTACGTTGGTCCTAGACGCCTTGTCACAGCCTGAGAAACTAACTACACCTAAAGATAGAAATAGGAAAGCTATCTGCCCCGGAGCAGAACCCAAAAGATAATAGAAAGCCCCCAAACAAGTAATGGCGGTTAGACAAGATGAAATACTGACACAGAAAGAAAATAGTATGAGCAAACGCTGGGGCCCAAACTAACTAAATAGAAACGGATAGGAAGGGCACTTACTGCAATCCCAGAAAACCCTGAAAGGCACCAACTCTACTAATTTCAAAAACACCTGAGATCACACGACCTCTTCCACCTAAATTAGTTCTCTGGTGTAACAAAATCAAAACAGCAGCCACTGAAAAAACTGGAAAAAGCAAAAGTACAAACATCAGTGGCTGAACAAAACTGAGAGGGCAGAAGCCCCCGGAGGGGACCCTGAAGGCCCCCACAGAAGTGCAGGACAAAATGCAAAAATATAGCACAAACACAAAAGAAGAAAATGTCTTATCTGTTAGCAGGAGATGCAGACACGACACAGCAGACTACAAGGGAAACTGGAATAAAGGATTCAGACCAGAACAATTGATCACCGGCAACCCTGATGGGAAGGTGACTCCCTTATATAAGACCAGTCAGTAACACCTGATTCCCAGTCCTCACAATCTTCACTGGACAGACTAGCACCGCTTGTAACCACCAGAGGGAGCCTCTGCTCAGAACTCATCTCAAACCCATTCACAGCAGTACCCCCCCCCTTGAGGAGGGGTCACCGAACCCTCATTTGAGCAACCAGGTCTGTCAGGATGAGTTCTATGATACGCACGGATAAGTCTCCTAGCATGGATGTCCGAAGCAAACACCCAAGAATTGTCTTCCTGACCATAACCTCTCCATTCAACCAAATACTGGAGTTTCCGTCTAGAAAAACGAGAATCTAACTATTCCTCAACCACACACTCCAGATTGCCCCAACCAAAACAGGGCCAGGAGGCACAGCAGCAGGAACCACTGGCTCAACAAACCTCTTCAACAAGGACCCGTGGAACACGTTATGGATCCTAAATGTCCCTGGAAGAAGCAAACGAAAAGAAACAGGATTAATAATCTCCATGATCTTATAAGGTCCAATGAACCTAGGCTTAAATTTAGGAGATGCTACTCTCATAGGAATATTCTTTGAGGACAACCAGACCAAGTCCCCCACTTCAAACCGAGGACCATCAGTCCTATGCCGGTTAGCAAACCGCTGGGCCCTCTCCTGAGAGAGGGACAACCTCTCCACTACCTGGTCCCAAATCAGTTGCATACGCTCCACAACAGAGTCAACACCTGGACAGACAGAAGCCTCCGTCTGTCCTGAAGAAAATCGAGGGTGAAACCCAGAATTACAGAAAAACGGAGACATCAAAGTAGCAGAGCTAGCCCTATTATTAAGAGCAAACTCAGCCAAAGGCAAAAAAGAGACCCAGTCATCCTGATCAGCAGACACAAAGCATCTTAGATAAGTCTCCAATGTCTGGTTTGTTCTCTCAGTTTGACCATTGGTCTGAGGATGAAATGCCGAGGAGAAAGACAATTGAACACCCAGTTTAGAACAAAAAGTCCTCCAAAATCTGGAAACAAACTGGACTCCTCTGTCAGACACAATGTTCTCAGGAATGCCGTGTAAACGAACCACGTGCTGAAGGAACAACGGCACCAAATCAGAGGAGGAAGGCAACTTAGGTAATGGCACAAGATGTATCATCTTGGAAAACCTATCACAAATTACCCAGATGGTGGTCATTCTCTGAGAAACAGGAAGGTCGGAAATGAAATCCATAGAGATATGGGTCCATGGTCTCTTGGGCACAGGCAATGGCATCAACAAACCACTAGAGCGAGAGCAAGGCTTGGAGCGAGAGCAAGTCCCGCAGGACTGCACAAATTCCCTGACATCACGAGACAAGGTAGGCCACCAAAAGGACCGACTAACCAAGTCTCTGGTACCAAAAATTCCGGGATGCCCAGCCAACGCGAACAATGAATCTCAGACATCACACTCTTTTTCCACTGGTCCGGGACAAACAATTTTCCAACAGGGCAGCACTCGGGCCTATCCTCCTGACACCCCTCCAGAGAAGTCTCAAATTGGGCGAGATGGCGGAAAGAACTACACCCTCTTTCAAAATAACAGAAGGATCAGATAACTCAGGAGAGTCCGCAAGGAAACTCCTCGAGAGGGCATCCGCCTTAACATTCTTAGTGCCAGGAAGAAAGGAAACCACAAAATTAAAACGTGTGAAAAACAAGGCCCACCTGGCCTGTCTAGGATTGAGTCGCTTGGCAGATTCCAGATAGACCAGATTCTTATGGTCCGTAAGGACCACCACCTGATGTTTGGCTCCCTCCAGCCAATGTCTCCACTCTTCAAAAGCCCACTTCATGGCCAATAACTCCCGATTACCCACGTCATAATTACGTTCAGTAGGAGAAAATTTTCGAGAGAAAAAGGCACAAGGGTTACTTTTAGAGGTCTCTGGATCTTTTTGGGACAAAACGGCACCTGCCCCAATTTCAGAGGCATCAACCTCCACCTGAAATGGCAGAGAAACATCAGGCTGCCGTAGAACAGGAGCAGAAGTGAATCTCTGCTTAAGTTCCTGAAATGCAGAGACTGCCTCAGGAGGCCAATTCACCACATCAGAACCCTTTCTGGTCAAATCAGTTAATGGTTTAACAATAACCGAGAAATTACCAATAAATTTACGATAAAAATTGGCAAAACCCAAAAATCTCTGAAGAGCCTTTAATGAAGTAGGTTGGACCCAATCACAGATGGCCTGAACCTTGACCGGGTCCATTTCAATAACAGATGGGGACAAAATGAATCCCAGAAATGAGATCCTCTGTACGCCAAAAAGACACTTTGATCCCTTCACATACAGAGCATTCTCTCTCAAAATCTGGAATACAGTTCGAACATGTTTCACATGAGAGTCCCAGTCATTAGAAAAAAATCAAGATATCATCCAAATAAACAATCAGAAATTTGTCCACAAAATCCCTGAAAATGTCATTCATGAAGGACTGGAAGACGGAAGGAGCATTAGTGAGCCCAAAGGGCATCACCAGGTACTCAAAATGCCCTTCAGGGGTATTGAATGCCGTCTTCCATTCATCCCCGTGCTTAATGCGAATAAGGTTATACGCCCCCCTGAGGTCAAGCTTGGTAAACCAAGTAGCGTTTTTCACCCTGGAAAACAGGTCAGAAATCAAGGGTAACGGGTATTGATATTTCACAGTAATATTGTTCAAGAGACGATAATCAATACACGGCCTTAATGAACCATCCTTTTTGGCCACAAAGAAAAAACCGGCACCTAAGGGTGAAGAGGATGTCTGATATGACCCTTCTCCAATGATTCCTTGATATAAGACCGCATAGCGTCATGTTCAGGTACAGACAAGTTAAAAAGGCGACCTTTAGGGAATTTACTACCCGGCACTAATTCAATAGCGCAGTCATAGCTCCTATGGGGAGGCAAGGATGCAGATTTACTTTCGCTAAACACATCAGAAAAATCAATCAAAAAGTCAGGAACATCCTGAGCCTGGGGGGAGGCAGAAAAAACAGGAGTGTTGGTATTAACACATTGGCAGCCCCAACTGGTTACAGACACAGATTTCCAATCCAAAACAGGATTATGAGACTGTAACCAAGGAAAACCCAGCACGATAATGTCATGCAGATTATACAGAACCAAAAATTTGCAGCACTCCTGGTGATCAGGTTCAACCCTCATTATCACCTGAGTAGAAAACTGGGGTTTATTCTCAGCCAAAGGGGTAGAATCGATCCCCAGTAGGGGAATAGACTTCTGTAGGGGTATCAAGGGAAATCCACAACGTTTAGCAAAATCATAATCCATCAGGTTAATAGCTGCTCCAGAATCAACGAAAGCCTGAGCAGAAAATGAGGACAGAGAGCATATCAGAGTGACAGTTAATAAAAACTTAGTCTGAACACTACCCAAGACAACTGAGCGTGTAAAACGTCTTCCCCGCTTAGGGCAGACTGAAATAGCATGAGAGGCATCACCACAGTAGAAACATAACCCATTGCGCTTTCGAAACTCATGACGCTGTGCCCCAGACACCACTCTATCACACTGCATGGGTTCAGAAGCTGGTTCACAAGGCAACACCATTCCACGCATACTTCTCCGCTCACGCAAACGTCTGTCAATTTGAATCGCTAATGACATAGAATCATTGAGACCAGAGGGGACAGGGAATCCCACCATAACATCCTTTACATTATCTGACAGACCCTTCCGGAAAAGGGCTGCCAAAGCGTCGTCATTCCATTTGGTCAGGACTGCCCACCTACGGAATCTCTGACAGTATAACTCAGCGTCATCAAGCCCCTGATTTAATGCCAACAAGGCTTTTCAGCTTGATCAGTGACATTAGGCTCATCGTACAATAACCCCAAGGCCTGAAAAAATGCATCAACATCACTCAAAACAGGATCCCCAGGTATCAGGGAAAAAGCCCAATCCTGAGGATCGCCGCGCAGGAGAGAGATGATAATTTGAACCTGCTGCGCTGCGTTCCCTGAGGACTTAGATTTTAAGGCAAAAAACAATTTACAATTATTTTTGAAATTCTGAAACTTAGCTCGATCCCCTAAAAACAAATCTGGCATGGGAATCCTAGGTTCCACAACAGGCAACCCAGCAAGATAGATAGCAATACTCCGAACCTCAGTGGCAAGCTGATCCACACGGCCAGACAACTGTGCAAACTCCATTGAGAGAAAAGATCCTCCCCAGCACCCAGAGATACAGAGGGAGAAAAAAAAAATGCAACAAACAGAAAAATATCTCTGACAACTCTGACAACCTTTTTCTTTCACAATATTTTTTCCCTTCTGTGAGTACCATACAATTTTCAATTTTTAGGCCGGTGATACTGTTATGTTTCGGTAGCTGAGGAGTGCAGGTAAAAAAGGCAATACACCAGAGCAGTTGGAATCTATGAGATTGCAGTACCCTGACTAACCACCACAACTAGAGGCAGCCGTGGAGCGTTCCTACGTTGGTCCTAGACGCCTCGTCACAGCCTGAGAAACTAACTACACCTAAAGATAGAAATAGGAAAGCTATCTGCCCCGGAGCAGAACCCAAAAGATAATAGAAAGCCCCCAAACAAGTAATGGCGGTTAGACAAGATGAAATACTGACACAGAAAGAAAATAGTATGAGCAAACGCTGGGGCCCAAACTAACTAAATAGAAACGGATAGGAAGGGCACTTACTGCAATCCCAGAAAACCCTGAAAGGCACCAACTCTACTAATTTCAAAAACACCTGAGATCACACGACCTCTTCCACCTAAATTAGTTCTCTGGTGTAACAAAATCAAAACAGCAGCCACTGAAAAAACTGGAAAAAGCAAAAGTACAAACATCAGTGGCTGAACAAAACTGAGAGGGCAGAAGCCCCCGGAGGGGACCCTGAAGGCCCCCACAGAAGTGCAGGACAAAATGCAAAAATATAGCACAAACACAAAAGAAGAAAATGTCTTATCTGTTAGCAGGAGATGCAGACACGACACAGCAGACTACAAGGGAAACTGGAATAAAGGATTCAGACCAGAACAATTGATCACCGGCAACCCTGATGGGAAGGTGACTCCCTTATATAAGACCAGTCAGTAACACCTGATTCCCAGTCCTCACAATCTTCACTGGACAGACTAGCACCGCTTGTAACCACCAGAGGGAGCCTCTGCTCAGAACTCATCTCAAACCCATTCACAACACGTCTATCTCATCTAATACTAGAAATACCATGGGTATTGAGGTAAGAAGAGACTGCTCACACTGCTGTCTACCATGTCTATCTCATCTAATACTAGAAACACAAGGAGTGCTGAGGTAAGAAGATACTGTTCACACTGCTGTCCACCATGCCTATCTCATTTAATACTAGAAATACCAGGAGTGCTGAGGTAAGAAGATGCTGTTCCCACTGCTCTCCACCATGTTTATCTCATCTAATACTAGAAATACCAAAAGTGCTGAGGTAAGAAGATGCTGTTCCCACTGCTGTCCACCATGTCTATCTCATCTAATACTAGAAATACCAAAAGTGCTGAGGTGAGAAGATGCTGTTCCCACTGCTGTCCACCATGTTTATCTCATCTAATACTAGAAATACCAAAAGTGCCGAGGTAAAAAGAGACTGCTCACACTGCTGTCCACCATGTCTATCTCATCTAATACTAGAAATACCAGGAGTGCTGAGGTAAGAAGAGGCTGCTCATACTGCTGTCTACCCTGTATATCTCATTTAATACTAGAAACACCAGGAGTGCTGAGGTAAGAAGATGCCTTTCACCCTGCTGTCCACCATGTCTATCTCATCTTGTACTAGAAATGCCAGGAATACTGAGGTAAGAAGATGCTGTTTCCACTGTTGTCCACCATGTCTATCTCATCTAATACTAGAAATACCAGGAGTGCTGAGGTAAGAAGATGCTGTTCACACTGCTGTCCATCATGTCTATCTCATCTAATACTAGAAATACCAGGAGTGCTGAGGTAAAAATATGCTGTTCACACTGCTGTCCACCATGTCTATCTGATCTAATACTAGAAATACCAGGGGTGCTGAGGTAAGAAGAGACAGCTCACACTGCATCCAGCCTGTATATCTGATCTAATGCTGGATATACCAGGAGTACTGAAGATTAAAGAAACTGCTCACACTGCTGCTCTCCCTATCTCTCTCATCTAATACTGGAGATACCAAAGGTGATGAGATAAGAAGAGGTTGCTCATACTGCTGTCTTCCCTGTCCATCTATCTAATATTAGAAATAACAGGGTGCTGGGGTAAGAAGAAGCTGCTCACACTGCATCTACTTGGTCTATATGATCTAATGCTGAAGATACCTGAAGTGGTGAAATAATAAGATGATCACACTGCTGTCCACCCTGTCTATTTAATACAAGGGATACCAGAGGTGCTGAGTTGCTGTTCCTGTTGCTGCTGTCCAACCTGTCTATCTGATCTAGAAATTACAGGGTGCTGAGGTAAGAAGAGGCTGCTCACACTGTTGTCCACCTTATATTTCTGAATTCTAAGTGGCCTTAGCATATGTACAATCATTTGTCCTTTTCACATTTTAGGACAAATTTCTGACAGTATAGTTGGTTGCCATTTTAACACACTACAGTAATGTGATTAGCTAATTAAACAAATTTAAGAATGTATTTTTAATGACCATTTTTCCCTGCAGCTCATATATCCTGGAATACCCATTCATGTTTGATACACCAGGACAATAGTTGTCTGTCTTATCAGAAAAATAATTTTACCCCTGATGTTTTGTCATTGAAAAACACTTAAGCCTAGGGTCCACAATGTTAATAATCTGATTATAGCCCTTTATGCTGTGATTTAATTTGTTATTGTCACTTGTGGTTTTCTACTGGGGTGTGATTAGGGAGCAGGAAATTGAATATGATATTTTTACTATATACTGTTTCCTGCATCTGCACTTTCAAGATTACAAATAAATTGACAAGGATTTGTAACACTTTGATAGACAACAGACATTTGGAAGAAAAGAGAGTTAAAGAATTGCTATCATTATATATTTTTTTTAGTACAAAAGTTTGTGACCCAATTTACATCAATTATGCAGGTGGTCCAACACTTAACATGTCCTTACTTAATATCTATTTTTACACCCTTTACATGCTAACCACTCTTGTAATTTGTTTTATTATAACATTTTTTACACTTTTCCTATCTATCTTTATCCCAAAATGTGTTTTGTAACTGCACTTCCTATGACGTTTCATCTGAGAGGAGTCTGAGTTGTGATGTCACAGGAGGCTGGAGCTGCACTTACTCCCTGCAGCATCTTTTGCCCCTCCTGGAACATGACATCATCAGGGGACAGCAATACAGTTACATACTACAGTTTATTACATGGTTGATCGCTGAAGATGCTCTGGATCCTTGATGATGGATACTGAGGGAGCATAAATCCAGGCCTTAGGGCACTAATTATTCATATTCTCCAAGAGGCAAAAAAGGCCATCGCCTTCAAATGGAAGGATCATGTTCCCCCAAACTTTGACGATCTGGTAAACCAAATATCTCTGCATGAATCTTTTGAACGAAGATTTGCCTTGGCCAACAACCACTATTCAAAATTTATTAAAAAATTGTCATACTGGCACAAAAATATCCCTTAATTCCCCTCCTTACCCCTCCCCCAACTCTCCTTCCTCCCTATTTGGCACAATCCCTAATGTTGTTACAATATCCACAATGTTGTATTGTATTGCCTATATTGTTTTTGATTTATCTGTTCTTACCTAAAGGTAAAATAAGAATTTATACCTTGCTTGATCTCATAACTAATGTATTAATTTACTATTACTATTTTGACTACTATACGATTGCTGTTACAACTGTATTGCGAATTACGATTATTATTTTAGTTGCAATACTATATTTCCATGATACTGTTTGTAATTCTCTAGTTATAATTGTATTGTTCTCCCTCTGCATCTGTTATTGAATACATGCATCACTTCTACATCCCCCTCCCCATTATGTTAAAATCCAGGGGCGGAACTATCGTGGAAGCAGGGGAAGCAGCTGCCATAGGGCCCGGGCTAGCAGGGGGCCCGTCCCTGCTGCAGCTGTCTCCCCTGCGGCTGTGTTCCGCCGCCCATGGCCTGAGAGTCGGCGGTTCCCTGTGCTGGCTGTCATGCTGACAGCCGGCGCAGAGAAGCTGCTGCGTGCCGTCTCCCAGGAATCAATTGCACTGGTGTCTATACAGACGCCAGTACAATTGAAGCTCTGACCGCCGGGTCAGAGCGACGTCTGCAGCGTGATCATGTCATGTGATCACGCTGCTGACGTCACTCGTCGGCGGCGCCCAGAAGGGTGAAGACTGGTGGTGAGTGTGCTCCACTGTGGAGCTGAAGATACCACCGAAGATTAACGGGGGCACATACTGTGTGAGTGATAACTCTGCATTCTTGGCTGCATTACTACTTGAGGGGCACATTACTACTGATGGGAGAATAAGAGGGCTTATTACTAGTTATGGGGGCATAATGTGCCTGCATTAATAGTTATGCGGGACATGGTTACTAGTAATGGTAGCATAAGGGGGCTGCATTGCTACCAGTCCATTATATTATATTGTGTTTCCATAATGTCTGCTTTAAATACAGCTCTGATTTGGGCAAAAAGCTGGCCGTTATGAGACTGAAGAGTATTTTTTGGGCCTAGAGAATTGCTGTGATTTGCTCCGCCCACTGCTATTGGCTCCGCCCACTATCAGAACCCCGCCCCCCGTTTGGGAGAGGGGGCCCCGTTCAAAATTTTGCTGTGGGGCCCCGCCATTTCTAGTTACGCCACTGTTAAAATCCTTTAATAAAGCTTTGGAAAAAGGATACTGAGGGAGATGTGAGTGCAGTGCTTGCACTCTGCTTTTGGGTCCGCTACTGCTTCAGCTTCTGTGAATGAAGACGTTATCACGGGGTGGTGATAGAAGTAGTAAGTAACACCAGCTACGCCACACAGCTTCTAGCACTGACCTCAAACATATCATCAGGGGGTGGTGACTCAGTGGGTGAAACTACCACTGCCCCTGATAACAATTACGGTAACTTGAGGGCGGTGCTACAAGCTGCAGGGTGGCACTGGAGTCACTCACTTCTTCTATAAATATTTTCTTTGACATAGTGGCTGAAAAAAAACAAAAAAAAAAAACCTATATATATATATATATATATATATATATACCGTATATCTACAGTATATTGCAGTAATTAACTGAAGCACATCTAGTCCATATGGAAATGTAGCATATCGATAGGATCCCACTGATAAATGTGGGCTATGTTCCCCAGTAAAATATTTGGGGAACCTGAATTAATTTTGGATTCTAATGTCTGAAGTCTAAATTTATTTTGCTATGTGGTGTCTGAATTCATTTTAGGGTCTTTGGTTTCCAATAAATATGGGTTCTAATATCTGGGGTCTGTAATAATTTTTATGACATAGAAAATTCAAAAAATTTTAAGACTGGGCTTCATTAATTTTGTTATGTCGGTTTTTCAAAACCGGGGCAAAGACAACTCAGACTTTGTTAAAAAGGAACAAAACCCGGGGCTATTTTTCATGTGGGAATTTTTTTTCCACTTTTATTTCTTACAAAATAAAAGACCCTCTTTAGACATCTTGTAATTTTTAAACCCGAAACCCCTACTTTTCCCGATTGCAGGAAATTTCATTCCCTACTGAAATGGTGAATATGTCTACACTGCTGAAAATTGAAATTGAAACTAAAGAAAGAAAAGTTTGGAAACAATGGAAACAAGTAGGATAGATCTTTAATGAAGGAATTAAAAAAAACGAAATTTTTTTTTAAAAAACACCCTTAATTGGGCCCCGTCCCAAAGGACACACCAGCACCCCCGACAACGTAATTGCAGAACGTGTTGCCCCTTACAGACGCTGCTGACTGCCAAACAGGCATTTCGCAGCGCAGGACAGCGAACTGCGGGGAACGTCCCTTTGTTCCCCCCCCGGGGACCTTAGATCCACCGTGGTGCGGGAGCGGTAAAAGGTACAAAATCGGGGGTTTTAGGTGCCCACGGCGCCCAAAACCCAATTTGGACCTTTGGTTTTCCGCTTCAGCTCCTGACGTGGCCCCCCTGTCACACCAGCGATGCTGCGCCGGGAACCAACGATCAAAAAAAAAGCCAGGGCATTCCCGCGACGACACTACCCGCAAGGGGCGATCGCGCTGAAAGTCAACACAGAGTTGCGGGGGAAACGCTGTTTTCGTCACAAAACTTGTGACTCAAGCAATCTTTCAGCGAATCCAGTGAGAGGGGGGTTTTTTCAGTATCAAGTGAGCGCCACTTGCAGAAAACCCCCCTTTGACACCTTTGGTGCATCAAAGAGGTAAAAAATGGTTTTTTGAGGAAAATCATGCCAATGAATGCACTTAGGCAATCTCAAAATCCCCGCTCTCACCCCCTTTAAATTGGACCAATAAAGCCCAGAGTGCAAATGGGGAAAAGCTTCAAGCCCCTTTAAAATATAGGCCCAAAAGGTTTTCTCACATAGCTGAGCAACATGAGCCGGCATTGCCATTCTGAAAAAACCCCCAAGCACTTTGCTAAATTGGCCCTTCCTGGTTTCAAGACCAAATCAATGTAGCCTTTGGTATTGGGGTTTTGTGTAAGGAAGCAGAGATACCCCCGAAAGGCCCCGAGAAAAAGGGACCAAGAAGACCACCACCTGGCCAGGCAATCAGTGAAAACCAAAAATTTGTGTTTTTAAAGAGTTAAAGGGTTGGGGAGAACTTTGTGTGCGGACCTAACAGGGCCGGCAAAAGAAACTCCCTCTTAAAAAATTTTTTGACACCAGCCCCAGAATTTGGGGGCCAGGAGAAGGTGGACAAATCCTTTCCGGG
>JARQOD010000008.1:143047676-143085028 GCA_033576555.1 Oophaga sylvatica | reverse complement strand
TGATGGATCTCCAAACAATTTAAAAGTGACATGTCCCTTACTGTATGACGTTAGCAACAGAAAAATTTTTGGGGGCAGGAATGGGAACATACAACAGGATCAACAACAGGGTGGCTAAGGAAAGTACAAGATCCAGGATCCAGACTACACCTATTACTCATCTACCCAACACCAATTACGAGAGAGCGTTTGATGCTCGTCGGAAGATAGGTATAACAGATGAGTGTCTTTAGCTAGGTATAAAAGGTGCCCGTGAGAAATTGGATGCTAAAGATGCACAAGATCTAGAAGATAGCCTCCAAACAATTTAAAAGTGACATGTCCCCTTCTGTATGACGTTTGCAACAGAAGAATTTTTTGGGGCAGGAATGGGAACATACAACAGGATCAATAACAGGAAGGCTAAGGAAAGTACAACATCCAGGCTCCAGACTACAACTATTTCTCATCTACCCAACACCAAAAGCGTCTCATGCTCGTCAGAAGATAGGTGTAACATATGCGAGTCTCAAGCTAGGTATAAAAGATGCCCGTGAGAAATTGGATGCTAAAGATGAACATATTCCAGAAGATAGCCTTTAAACAATTTAAAAGTGAAATGTCTACTACTGTATGACGTTATTAACAGAAGAGTTTTCTGGTGCCTGTCGATAAGGTCTGTATAAGATTAAGTGGATGCTCCAAACAATTTAAAAATGACATGTCCACTGCTGTATGACGTTCGTAACGCAATAATTTTTGGGAGCCTGTCGAAAAGGCCTGTATAAGATTGAGTGGATGCTCCAAACAATTTCAAAGTCACATGTCCCCTTCTGTATGACATTAGTAACAGAAGAATTTTTTCTGTGCCTGTCGATAAGGCCTGTTTAAAATTGAGGGGATTCTCCAAACAATTTAAAAGTGACATATCCCCTACTGTATGACGTTAGCAACAGAAGAATTTTTGGGGCGGTAATGGGAACGTACAACAGGATCAATAACAGGGCGGATATGGGAAGTACAAGATCCAGGATCCAGACTACAACTATTACTCATCTGCCCAACACCATTTACTAGAAAGCGTTTGATGCTCGTCAGAAGATAGGCGTAACAGATGAGAGTCTCAAGCTAGGCATTAAAGATGCCGGTGAGAAATTGGATGCTGAAGATGCACATAATCTAGAAGACAGCCTCCAAACAATTTAAAAGTGACATGTCTCCTACTGTATGACGTTAGTAACAGAAGAATTTTTTTGGGCCTGTCGATAAGGCCTGTATAAGGTTGAGTCGATGCTCCAAACAATTTAAAAGTGACATGTACCCTACTGTATGATGTCAGTAGTAGTAGAAGAGTGGATGCTTCAAACAATTTCAAAGTCACATGTCCCCTGCTGTATGACATTAGTAAGAGAAGATTTTTTGGGGCAGTAATGGGAACACACAGCAGGATCAATAACAGGGCGGCTAAGGGAAGTACAAGATCCAGGATCCAGACTACAACTATTACTCATCTACCCTACACCAATTACCAAAGAGCGTTTGATGCTCGTCGGAAGATAGGTGTAACAGATGAGTGTCATGGTCTGCTGAGTTTCTGGGATTGGGTGGTTTTAGGGTTAACAGGGATGGCCTCACTCTGGGATTCTGGGAGGCTTTTTATAGCCTCATTGTGGGGCCATTCTCTGTCGCTTATACTCTGACCCTTGCCCGACTGTTTGACTCTGTTGTGCTTGTGCCAGTGCTTTGTGCCTGTGCTATGTTTCGTCTGTCTGGTTCTGATTTGGCTGCGTCCCCGTTTCGAGTTTTGCCTGTCCCTTTTGTACTCTGCTGCCCTCTACGTGTATGACCCCTTAGCTACGTTCTGACTATGCTCTGCCTGCTCCTCTTGTACTTCGCCACTCTCTGTGTCCGACCCCTTGGCTATTTTCTGATTACGCTATGCCTGCTCCTCTTGTACTTTGTCGCCCTCTACGTGTATGACCCCTTGGCTATGTCCTGATTATACGTTCTGTCTATCCCCCTTGGTAACTTTGTTCCGTAGTTACCCTTCTAGGAGTTTTCCTTCACATCCTAGCTCTCCGGAGCTTAGGCCACGCACCTCAGCAGTCATGTGCTTCATATCCTCTGGCCTGAAGCATTCTCTATCTGTTAAGCCCGGGTCTCACATAGCGATACACCAGCGATCCCGACAACGATCAGGATCGCTGGTGTATCGCTACATGATCGCTGCTGAGCTGCCAAACAGGCAGCTCAGGCAGCGATCAGCACAGCGACACTGCGGGTAACATCGCTTAGTTACCCGCAGTGTACCTTGGATACCAGCGCCCTGATGCAGGGAGCTGGTAATCAAGGTACACATCGGGTTTCCAGGCGCTGCGCGGTGCCTGGAAACCCGCTGTGTACCTTGGTTACCAGCTCCCTGCATCAGGGCGCTGGTATCCAAGGTACACAGCAGGTTTCTAGGCACAGCCCCGCGCCTGGAAACCCGCTGTGTACCTTGGTTACCAGCGGATCGCTGGTCTCCCGCCTGTCACACGCAGCGATGCGTGCCTGCCAGCGGGAGACCAGCGATCAAAAAAATGTCCAGGACATTCAGCGACGATCAGCGATACCCGGCAGGGGGGCTGATCGTCGCTGAATGTCACACACAGCGATATCGCTGGGGAGATCGCTGCTGCATCACAAAACTAGTGACTCAGCAGCGATCTCGCTAGCGAGATCGCTGTTGTGTGACGGGGGCTTTACTGCTTCCTCTAAGAGACCTGTGGCCGGCTCCTCCCCTCGGCAGTCACATGCTTCAGGTCCTGGTTGTCTGAAGCACACGTCTTCCCTGCTGCTGCTCCGCTCCACAGGTATCTTTGGGCACAGTTTGTTTACTGAGGACACACTCACTGGCTCAGTGAGCAAATATAGTGCGGTGTTCCTGACAATTAGTGTCTCAAGCTAGGTATAAAAGACACCTGTGAGAAATTGGATGCTAAAGATGCACACAATCTAGAAGATAGCCTCCAAACAATTTAAAAGTGACATGTCCCCTACTGTATGACGTTAGTAACGGAAGATTTTTTTGGGCCTGTCGATTAGGCCTGTATAAGATTGAGTGGATGCTCCAAACAATTTAAACGTGACATGTCCCCTACTGTATGATGTTAGCAATAGAAGAATTTATTTGGGCCTGTCGATAAGGTCTGTATGAGATTGAGTGGATGCTCCAAACAATTTAAACGTGACATGTCCCCTACTGTATGATGTTAGCAATAGAAGAATTTATTTGGGCCTGTCGATAAGGTCTGTATGAGATTGAGTGGATGCTCCAAACAATTTAAAAGTGACATGTCCCCTACTGTATGATGTTAGCAATAGAAGAATTTATTTGGGCCTGTCGATAAGGTCTGTATGAGATTGAGTGGATGCTCCAAACAATTTAAAAGTGACATGTCCCTTACTGTATGATGTTAGTAACAGAAGAATTTTTTTGGGCGGGAATGGGAACGTACAATAGGATCAATAACAGCGCAGCTATGGGAAGTACAAGGTCAAGGATCCAGACTACAGCTATTAATCATCTACCCATCACCAGTAACTAGAGAGCGTTTGATACTCGTCAGAAATTAGGTGTAACAGATGTCTCAAGCTAGGTATAAAAGATGCCCGTGAGAAATTGGATGCTAAAGATGCACATAATGTAGAAGATAGCCTCCAAACAATTTAAAAATGACATGTCCCCTACTGTATGACGTTAGTAACAGAAGAATTATTTTGGGCCCGTCTATAAGGCTTGTATAAGATTGAGTGGATGTTCCAAACAAGTTAATAATCACATGTCCCCTACTGTATGATGTTAAAAATAGAAGAATTTTTTTGGAGCCTGTCGATAAAGCCTGTATAAGATTGAGTAGATGCTCCAAACAACTTCAAAGTCACATGTCATCCCCGTGCTTGCTGGGATCTGACTACTATTCAACTTTTCCTTTAAATGGTACAATCTCTACAACCTCTGCTTGCTGGGATCTGACTACTATTCAACTTTTCCTTTAAATGGTACAATCTCTACAACCTCTGCTTGCTGGGATCTGACTACTATTCAACTTTTCCTTTAAATGGTACAATCTCTACAACCTCTGCTTGCTGGGATCTGACTACTATTCAACTTTTCCTTTAAATGGTACAATCTCTACAACCTCTGCTTGCTGGGATCTGACTACTATTCAACTTTTCCTTTAAATGGTACAATCTCTACAACCTCTGCTTGCTGGGATCTGACTACTATTCAACTTTTCCTTTAAATGGTACAATCTCTACAACCTCTGCTTGCTGGGATCTGACTACTATTCAACTTTTCCTTTAAATGGTACAATCTCTACAACCTCTGCTTGCTGGGATCTGACTACTATTCAACTTTTCCTTTAAATGGTACAATCTCTACAACCTCTGCTTGCTGGGATCTGACTACTATTCAACTTTTCCTTTAAATGGTACAATCTCTACAACCTCTGCTTGCTGGGATCTGACTACTATTCAACTTTTCCTTTAAATGGTACAATCTCTACAACCTCTGCTTGCTGGGATCTGACTACTATTCAACTTTTCCTTTAAATGGTACAATCTCTACAACCTCTGCTTGCTGGGATCTGACTACTATTCAACTTTTCCTTTAAATGGTACAATCTCTACAACCTCTGCTTGCTGGGATCTGACTACTATTCAACTTTTCCTTTAAATGGTACAATCTCTACAACCTCTGCTTGCTGGGATCTGACTTACTACTGTTCAACTTTTCCTTTAAATGGTACAATCTCTACAACCTCTGCTTGCTGGGATCTGACTACTATTCAACTTTTCCTTTAAATGGTACAATCTCTACAACCTCTGCTTGCTGGGATCTGACTACTATTCAACTTTTCCTTTAAATGGTACAATCTCTACAACCTCTGCTTGCTGGGATCTGACTACTATTCAACTTTTCCTTTAAATGGTACAATCTCTACAACCTCTGCTTGCTGGGATCTGACTACTATTCAACTTTTCCTTTAAATGGTACAATCTCTACAACCTCTGCTTGCTGGGATCTGACTACTATTCAACTTTTCCTTTAAATGGTACAATCTCTACAACCTCTGCTTGCTGGGATCTGACTACTATTCAACTTTTCCTTTAAATGGTACAATCTCTACAACCTCTGCTTGCTGGGATCTGACTACTATTCAACTTTTCCTTTAAATGGTACAATCTCTACAACCTCTGCTTGCTGGGATCTGACTTACTACTGTTCAACTTTTCCTTTAAATGGTATATAACAGTGGCTGCTGAATGTTTGCTAAATTAATTTGTTGCATTGTATTCAATACTTACTGCTGTATAGCCATGCTGGGGCCAGTAGAGATGCTATCAGGTGCAAGGTGTTACCAGCATATGGATGCAGCCAGGCCCTGTGCCTTTGATTGTCTATCCTCCCCTGGTGTGCTGGGCAGCTGCTAATTTATCCCAAAGCAGCTACCATAACTCCTCCCACCTGATCCTCCACTCAGTCCTATATATTCAGTAGCAGTCTAAGGGGGCACGCGTGTGGGGTCAGGCACGCAACTGCAGCAGAAGTACCACTGCAGCAAAAGTACAGAGAAGCTGCAGTTATTTCAACGGCAGTTAGTCACGGCAGGAGTCAGGACCCCACACTATGTCTCTTTTGGGTATGTCTGCTGAGTAAGCACTTCTAATTACTTGTACCTGGATTTTCTAATTACCCATCTTAAGGTACTGCCACACTAAGCAATCTCGCTAGCGATCTCGTTAGCGTTGCATACTAATGAGATCGCTAGCGGGATTGTTTCTATATCGCTAAATGCTGCCGCATTTAGCGATATAGTTAACGACGCTATCGCCGTTAGCGATCTTCTTAACGACTTTAGCGGTACAAAAGTACCGCTAAATCGCTAAGAAAAGGTGCCACACAGCGATTAGATACTTACCCAGCGGGAGCGCCAGCGATGAAATAGGGTCCGGAACGATTCCAGCGACGAGCGAGATCACAGCAGGAAGCTCGTCGCTGGAAGCTGCCGCACTGAACAATATCGCTAACGGGATCGCTAAATAGTGACGTTTTTTAGCGATCCCGTTAGCGATATTGTTTAGTGTGGCATACCCTTTACTCTTTCACCATGTTTACATATGCCTTCACAGTGTTTGCTCCTTTAATCCTCTCTCTCCTTCGCTATCCCCAAACCCCAGCACCCTCTAATCAAATAATCATCTCCCCTTACCTCCTTCCTCCCCACCTATCCTCCTCTGCTGACCTGCTCCTCAACCTCAAATCTGTCCTAATAAAACACAAAACAAGCTTCCCTCTCTCCTTCTCCCACCTGCTCTCCCTTTCTCTGCTCCTCCTCACTGCTGGTGACATATCTCCCAATCCTGGACCTCCACAGTTCATACCCACCATTAGTACTCCTTCCTACCGCTCCCTATCTAATAGGAACTACCGCAATCTTTCCAACGTAAAACCTGTGCCATTGACACCCACCCCCCTGCTCCCTCTCTCTGGAGCACTCTGGAATGCCCGCTCCATCTGCAATAAGCTTCATGTGATTCATGACCTCTTTCTCTCTCGCAATCTTGCTTTCCTCGCCCTCACAGAAACATGGCTGACACCCTCTGACACCGCCTCCCCTGCTGCGCTGTGTTACGGTGGCCTCCAATTCACCCACACTCCTCGCCCTGGAAACAGACATGGTGGAGGAGTGGGTGTTCTCCTTTCCTCTAACTGCAACTTTAACACAATCCCACCTCTTCCCTCCCTAATCCTCCCTTCCTTTGAAGTCCACTCTGTCCGCATCTACTCTCCCTCCAACCTCCAAGTGGCCGTCATATACCGACCTCCAGGCCCGACCACTGCCTTCATCGACCAATTCACTACCTGGCTTCTTCACTTTCTCTCCACTGACATCCCCACCATCATCATGGGTGACTTCAACATCCCCACTGATACCCTTCAGTCAGCAGCCTCCAAACTTCTGTCCCTTACTTCATCCTTTGGACTTACTCAGTGGTCCTCCTCAGCCACCCACACGGATGGTCATACATTAGACTTGGTCTTCACCCGCCTCTGCTCTCTATCTAACTTCACCACCTCCCCTCTCCCTCTATCCGACCACCATCTACTCACTTTCTCATCCCTGTCCTCCTCTCCTGTCACCCATGTCCAGCAACACGTGCACCCCCGCAGACACCTTGCACACCTAGACATCCACACACTCTCTGACTCTATTCTTTCACTGGCATCAATATCCTCACTCCACGATACAGACAGTGCCACTGCTTTCTACAATGCCACTCTCACATTGGCTATTGACACGGTCGCCCCTCTCGTTCATGGCAGAGTGCGACGTACCAACAGACAACCCTGGCACAATAACACCACTAAAAAGCTCCGGCAAGTGTCCAGGATTACAGAGCGGCGCTGGAAAAAAACAAATTCGCAAGACGACTTCACTGCATTCAAACAAGCAACACTCTCTTTCAAATCTGCCCTCACCTCTGCTAAACAGGCCTACTTCACAACCCTCGTATCTTCCCTATCCTACAACCCCAAACAGTTATTCAAAACTTTTAACTCCCTCCTCCGCCCACCACTGCCCCCTCCTACCTCCCTCATCTCTGCTGAGGACTTTGCCACACACTTCAAAAATAAGATCGACCAAACAAGGCAAGTCTTCATTGTTCAACCACCTCAACCACTTTGTATACCAGACCAATGCCCTAACCCCATAACCTCCCTCTCCAATATAACTGAAGGGGAGCTTAATTGTCTTCTCTCCAAATCGCACCTCACAACCTGTGCACTTGACCCCATCCCAACCCACCTCCTCCCCAACCTCACCACCACTATTATTCCATCCCTAACCCACCTCTTCAACCTATCACTAACTTCCGGTACCTTCCCTTCTGCTTTCAAGCATGCCACAATCACGCCTATCCTTAAAAAGCCAACCCTCGACCCAACCGCTATGTCCAGCTATCGCCCAATATCGCTGCTCCCATTCGCTTCCAAACTCCTGGAGCTGCATGTCCACGCTGAGCTTTCCTACCACTTCTCTTCTAACTTGCTCTTTGACACTCTACAATCTGGTTTCTGCCCCCATCACTCCACTGAGACAGCCCTGACCAAAATTACTAATGACCTACTTACAGCCAAAGCAAACGGACAATACTCTATACTCCTGCTTCTTGACCTGTCCTCTGCTTTTGACACAGTTGACCACTGCCTTCTACTACAGATTCTTTCCTCCTTTGGCGTCAAAGAGCTCGCCCTATCTTGGATCTCCTCATACCTTTCCAACCGCACATTCAGCGTCTCCCACTCCCACACTACCTCCTCGTCCCACCCTCTCTCTGTTGGAGTTCCCCAAGGCTCTGTTCTAGGACCCCTACTCTTCTCAATCTATACACTTGGCCTGGGGCAACTCATAAAGTCCCACGGATTCCAGTACCACCTTTACACTGATGACACTCAGATCTACCTCTCTGGCCCAGACATCACTTCTCTGCTATCCAGAATCCCGGAGTGTCTATCAGCCATATCCTCCTTCTTCTCCTCCCGCTTCCTCAAACTCAATGTGGACAAATCTGAACTCATAATCTTTCCCCCATCCCACAGATCTTCCTTACCTGACCTATCTACCACAATTAACGACATCACGCTTTCCCCCGTACCAGAAGTCCGCTGCCTCGGAGTAACCCTTGACTCTGCCCTGTCCTTCAAACCGCACATCCAAGCTCTTTCTACCTCCTGTCGCCTTCAGCTCAAAAATATTTCAAGAATCCGTCCTTTCCTCAACCCTCAATCTACTAAAATGATTGTGCACGCCCTCATCATCTCCCGCCTCGACTACTGCAACACCCTTTTCTCTGGCCTCCCTGCTAACACCCTCGCACCTCTCCAGTCCATCCTTAACTCTGCTGCACGACTAATTCACCTCTCTCCTCGCTACTCCTCCGCTTCTCCCCTCTGCAAATCTCTTCACTGGCTCCCATTCCCTCAGCGTATCCAGTTCAAATTACTAATACTGACCTACAAGGCCATCTATAATCTGTCTCCTCCATATATCTCTGAACTAATCTCCCGATATCTTCCCTCACGTAATCTCCGATCCTCCCAAGACATCCTTCTCTCCTCCACACTTATTCGCTCCTCACCCAACCGCCTCCAAGACTTCTCCCGAATATCCCCCATCCTCTGGAATTCTTTGCCCCAACACATCCGACTATCAAACTCATTCAGATCCTTCAGACGGAACCTGAAAACCCATCTCTTCAGGAAAGCCTACAGCCTGCAATGACCCTGCTGCCTCCTCACCACTACCGGAGTTATTGCCTCAACCAACACCGGAACTGCTGCAACCCCCCGACCTACTGTCTCCTGCCTCACAATCCTGTAGAATGTAAGCCCGAAAGGGCAGGGTCCTCTCCCCTCTGTATCAGTCTGTCATTGTTAGTTTGTTTACTGTAAGTGATACCTGTAATTTGTATGTAACCCCTTCTCATGTACAGCACCATGGAATCAATGGTGCTATAGAAATAAATATTAATAATAATAATAATGTCCCCTACGGCATGACGTTAGTAGTAAAATAATTTTTTTGGGCCTGTCAATAAGGCCTGTATAAGATTGAGTGGATGCTCCAAACAATTTAAAAAATTGCAGACAAATTCAAATAGACGGTTTCAAAGGAGTGCTAGGTTGGCGGTAAAGGCAGGTAAGATAAAGGTTTTCCGCTGCAGCTCCGGCCGAGTACCTCAAGAGAGGATCAGACAAAGTGATGATAGAGCAATCCGGTCATAAGGAGCGTGAGTGACGCAATTCAGCTGATATTAAAAAGTCTTCATTTATTGATTTCCACAACGCGTTTCAACGTAATAGGTCCCTCTTCCTCAGGTGGCAGTTATACATAGAATGGAATGGGAAAGGTATATAAAGGTGGAGCAGCAAATGAAAATAAAAGGCAATTAATCAGAACACCCACATGATTGAAAATGCAAACTATGACTACAAAAAAAAAACAGATAAATTGAATAAAACCAACCTAAAAACGACATAAAAACAATGTACACAAGGAAAAATAAATAAAAAAATAAATAAAAAATATCCCAAAATGCATATATTATGTGACTTTTTCAATAGTGAGGTTTAACCCCTCAGGGGCCAGTGTACCAAGTTTAAAAATCAAGAACTCTCCCTTCTTATTAGATTATTATACCGATCAGGCATATCATCTGGTATCTGGTCAATAACAGTGAGTTTTAACAAATTCAAATTCTTTTGGTGCACTAGGGAGAAATGTTTTGAGAGACTGTGTAGCATGAACCCATCTCGGATATTTTGACGGTGCTTGTTGAGCCTTGCATGCATCGTCTGTATCATCCGACCGATGTACTGCAACCTACAACCGCACTCAATTAAATAAATAACGTAGCACGATTGGCAATTTACATGAAAGTTGATTTTAAAACTGGTGCCTGTGGTACGAGATTGAAATTCTTGCACCCCATTCATAATAGAGACGCAACTAGTGTTGAGCGATACGATAATGCAAATATCGGCTATCGGCCGATATTGGCTCTATCTGCCTTTCGATAATTCGTTTCGATATTTTCGTCTTATCGAATACCGGAATCGGATTTGTCACTGTCACTGTCTGTGTCCGTCGGTCGGGTCTGTCAGGAGTCAGCGGCACTTACCCAGCAGAAGATCTCCGGCGGTCACGTCCTGGACTGCTTAATGGCCGCCATCCTCTTCTCCCCGGCGGTCACATGCAGTTTCTCGCGATAACTGCAGTGACTGCTGGGTAATCCCGGCCGTAAAGCAGTCAGTCCGATGACGTCACCGCCGGGAAGCAGGTGATCAGCTGTGCTGCGCCGGGATGTCAGGCTCTGCCTGTCATTGCGATGTAGCAGAGCTGGATCGTCATGGGACTGTCGTTACTATGGACTGCGTCGGACAGGTGGTATACTGTTGGTTTGTTTTTTTTCTTTTTATACAGGAGATCGATGGCGTCGCAGGAATGAGAGTACAATAAAAGAAATGAAAACTGTGTTGTCTCTTTTATTTCATTAAAATACTTTTTTCTTGCTTTGTCTTTTTTTTATGCATTTAATAACTTTGGGATTAATAATGGATCGGTGTCTTATTGACACCTCTCCATTATTAACCGGGCTTATTGTCACCGTGCAATCAACGGTGACATTAACCCCTTATTACCCCGCTTGCCACCGCTACAGGGCAAGTGGGAAGAGCCGGGTAAAGTGCCACAATTGGCACATCTTTTGATGCGCCAAATGTGGGGCTGCTGTAGCCTGGTATTATCAGGCTGTTGAGGGCCAAAATCCATGGCCTTGACAGTCTTTTAATACCAGGCCGCAGCAGTCTGCATTTTACTTGGCTGGTTAACAAAAATAGGGGACCCCTACGCCGTTTTTTTTTCAAGGGATCCCCTATTTTTGTTAACCAGCCAAGCTAAGCAGACTGCTGTGGCCTGGTATTATCAGGCTTGCAAGGTCCATGGATATTGGATCCTTACCAGCCTGAAAAACCAGGCCTCAGCGGTCTGCTTCATCTGGCTGGTTAACAAAAATAGGGGGGACCCCACGCCAATTTTTTTCGAGGGGATCCCCTATTTTTGTTAATCAGCCAAGATATGCAGACTGCTGTGGCCTGGTATTATCAGGCTGGCAAGGTCCATGGATCTTGGCTCCTTAACAGCCTGAAAATCCAGGCCTCAGCGGTCTGCTTCATCTGGCTGGTTAACAAAAATAGGGGGGACCCCACGCCATTTTTTTTTCAAAGGGAACCCCTATTTTTGTTAACCAGTTCCCTCTGACGTCACTGATTGTGTCCCTGGCTGACCTGAAGTGAAAGTGGAAAGCAATCAATTAAGCTTTCCACTTCCTCTCCTGTCAGCCAGGAGAGGAACTCATTCATTTGGGGGTTTACTGTGAGGCTGCAGCATTAGCTGCGGTCCCTGCAGTAAACATTAACCCTTTCTGAAGGATTACACCGTGGGACCTGACTGTACATCGGATTGGTAAGAATAATTTTGCTTTATTATTTTATTTTTATTACAGGAAATGGTTTTAGCAGGAAAATAAAATATGGTCAAAAACTGTGTGATTATTTCATTAAACTTCTTTTTTATTAAAGTGTGTGTGTTTGATTTTTCTTTCATACAATAGGATTAATAATTGATAGTTGTCTAATTGACAGCTCTCAATTATTAACCTGGCTTAAAGTGACCTTTCAATTGCAAGGTCATTTTAACCCCTTATTAACCCATTCGCCACCGCTACAGGGCAATGGGAATAGACGGGCAAAGTGCCAGAAAGGGCAAATCTAATTAGAGATTTGCCCTTTCTGGGGTGTCTGGGGGCAGATGTTAGTAGCCGGGGGGGGGGCAAAAATAATGGTCCCTCTCTGGGCTATTATTATCTGCCCCCACTCACTGGCTTTGTCTGTCTGGTTGCGAAAATAGGGCGGGAGCCCACGCATTTTTTTTCAGCAATTTTACACCTCATATATATATATATACATGTCATTAAATTTGTGACACATATATATATATATTTATATTTATAGTTCATACACTTCTACATAGTATAATAGCCGCTAATTCAATTGCCGGCTTTTGTGAAAATGCAGAACCCGACATGAAATGACACTTGGTTTACATAGAGTTAACCATGTCTTTTCATGTAGTTTGATATCTGATTTGCACAAACAATTACATGAGTGTAAGTGTGCAAAATTTCACACCTGTAGGGGTTAATTAAAGGTGTAAATTAGTAGCAAAAAAGTCCGTTTTTTTTACAACGAATTTACACCTTTAATTAACCCCTACAGGTGTGAAATTTTGCACACATAGACTGATGTAATTGTTTGTGCAAATCAGATTGCAAACGACATGAAAAGACATGGTTAACCCTATGTACACCAAGTGTCATTTCATGTCGGGTGTTTCTGTCTTTTCACAGAAGCCGGCTTTACCCGGCAATTGAATCAGAGGATATTTTACTATGTAGAAGTGTATAAACTATACATATATGTATATATATATATGTCACAATGACATGTATATATATATATATATGTATTCTATGTGTGTATATTTAGTGTTTACAAGGAAATAAAGGTTTTTTTTAGTTTCGATATTTTGTTCCCATAGACTTACATGGGACTTCCGCTATCGAAATCGGATATCGACGATATTTAGTGATATCGGCGATACAATTTCGATACGATATTTTTAGATATCGAGCAATATCGCTCAACACTAGACGCAACATAAACACTTAGAGGTCCTACATGCAAAACAACCCGGATTAGAATTTATCCGGGTTGCAGATGAAGATAAGGACTTGAGAGTTGTGTTGCTGGGGCAACAAGATTTCGAAGAGTTCGGTTTTTCCGAAAAATTGTTCTGGGTTGTGCAGGTAGATATGCTGATAGTACAGGGTCCCCTTTCAGGATAAACCAGTATTTTTTGACAAGGTTACGAATATTGACATGGCAATGATTAAAAGTAGTGATAAAACTCCAGTTCACTAGATCAGAGGATTTATCAGGCATAATTTCCTTATACTTGATTTTCTCAATGCACTTCTTCTGTGTAAATGCTCTAGCCCTAGTAAAGGCATCATGAACCAATTTCTTTGGATAGCCTTTGCTCCTGAAACCATCTTTCAAAATCTCTGCCTCTTTTAAGAGATCGGTGTCTTCCATACAGTTTTTTCTAATCCTCCAATATTGCCCCTAAGGGATGTTTAAAATCCACTTAGGGAGGTGGCCACTATTGAAGCTGAGATAACTGTTTGCCTCCACCTTTTTGAAATGAGTGGAGGTTAAAAAACGACCAAGCGGACCAACATGCACCGTTAGATCCAAAAATTGAATCACTGTATTGGATATATTAACAGAACTTAAGTCCCCAGGAATTAGAATTCAGGGATTGGTCAAAATCAAGTGCTTCCCGTTCAGATCCTTTCCAGATGATAAATAGGTCGTCAATAAAACAACGGTACATGGCAATTTTACCCACCACTAGTGGGAACTGCGCGATGAAGACGGACTCGAACGCCCCCATGAACAGATTAGCGTAACTGGGGGCGAATCTCGTTACCATCGCGCAGCCCCTCACCTGGCGGTAGAAAACCTTTTCAAAAGAGAACACATTGATCTGTTTTTACAAAAACACGTTTTGAATTTGGACTCCTACATTAAGGACTCCTCCCATTTGATTGATCATCTCTTAACACTACCCAACAGGGTGTATTGTTTTTTGATAACTATGGATATTCAAGCTCTCTATTCGAATATCCCTCATGATTGGGGCCTTGAAGCGGTGACTCAATTCTTGTTAACTGATGATCAACTACCTCCATCACAAAGGGACTTTTAAAAAAAAAAGCTATAATGTTTGTTCTCGATAATAATGTGTTCTCTTTTGAAAAGGTTTTCTACGCCAGGTGAGGGGCTGCGCGATGGGGACGAGATTCGCCCCCAGTTACGCTAATCTGTTTATGGGGGCGTTCGAGTCCGTCTTCATCGCGCAGTACCAACTAGTGGTGGGTAAAATTGCCATGTACCGTTGTTTTATTGATGACCTATTTATCATCTGGACTGGATCTGAACGGGAAGCACTTGATTTTGCCCAATCCCTGAATTCTAATTCCTGGGGACTTAAGTTATCAGTTAATATATACAATACAGTGATTCAATTTTTGGATCTAACGGTGCATGTTGATCCGCTTGGTCGTTTTTCAACCTCCACTCATTTCAAAAAGGTGGATGCAAACAGTTATCTCAGCTTCAATAGTGGCCACCTCCCTAAGTGGATTTTAAACATCCCTTAGGGGCAATATTGGAGGATTAGAAAGAACTGTACGGAAGACACCGATTTCTTAACCCCTTCACCCCCAAGGGTGGTTTGCACGTTAATGACCGGGCCAATTTTTACAATTCTGACCACTGTCTCTTTATCAGGTTATAACTCTGGAACGCTTCAACGGATCTTCGTGATTCTGAGATTGTTTTCTCGTGACATATTGTACTTCATGATAGTGGTAAAATTTCTTCCATATAACTTGCGTTTATTTATGAAAAAAACGCAAATATGGCAAAAATTTTGAAAATGTTGCAATTTTCAAACTTTGAATTTTTATTCCCTTAAAACAGAGAAATATGTCACACAAAATAGTTAAGAAATAACATTTCCCACAGGTCTACTTTACATCAGCACAATTTTGGAAACAAAATTTTTTTTTGTTAGGAAATTATAAGGGTTAAAAGTTGACCAGCGATTTCTCATTTTTACAACAAAATTTACAAAGCCATTTTTTTTAGGGACCACCTCATATTTGAAGTCACTTTGAGGGGTCTATATAGCAGAAAATACCCAAAAGTGACACCATTCTAAAAACTACACCCCTCAAGGTACTCAAAACCACATTCAAGAAGTTTATTAACCCTTCAGGTGCTTCACAGGAGCTGAAGCAACGTGGAAGGAAAAAATTAACATTTTACTTTTTAGTCACAAAAATGATCTTTTACAAACATTTTTTTTATTTTCACAAGGGAAAAAGGAGAAAAAGGACCGATAAAGTTGTTGTGCAATTTCTCCTGAGTACGCCGATACCCCATATGTGAGGAAAACCACTGTTTGGGCACACGGCAGGGCTCGGAATGGAAGGAGCGCAGTTTGACTTTTCCAAACCAAAATTGGCTGGAATTGAGAACGGACGCCATGTCGCGTTTGGAGAGGCACTGATGTGCCTAAACAGTGGAAACCCCCCACATGTGACCCCATTTTGGAAACTAGACCCCCTAAGGAACTTATCTAGATGTGTGGTGAGTAGTTTGAACCCTCAAGTGCTTCACGCAAGTTTGTAATGTAGAGCCGTGAAGAAAAAAAATCATATTTTTTCCACAAGCATGATGTTTTAGTCCCCAAATTTTATTTTCCCAAGGGTAAGAGGAGAAACTGAACCACAAAAGTTGTTGTTCAACATGTCCTGAGTACGCTGATACCCCATATGTGGGGGGGAATCACTGTTTGGGTGCACGACAGGGGTTGAAAGGGAAGGAGCGCCGTTTGACTTTTCCAAACCAAAATTGGCTGGAATTGCGAACGGACGCCATGTCGCGTTTGGAGGGCCCCTGATGTGCCTAAACAGTGGAAACCCTCCACATGTGACCCCATTTTGGAAACTAGACCCCCTAAGGAACTTATCTAGATGTGTGGTGAGCACTTTGAACCCTCAAGTGCTTCACGCAAGTTTGTAATGTAGAGCCATGAAGAAAAAAAATCATATTTTTTCCACAAACATGATGTTTTAGTCCCCAAATTTTTATTTTCCCAAGGGTAAGAGGAGAAATTGGACCACAAAAGTTGTTGTCCAACATGTCCTGAGTACGCTGATACCCCATATGTGGGGGGAACCACTGTTTGGGCGCATGGCAGGGCTCGAAAGGGAAGGAGCGCCGTTTGACTTTTCCAAACCAAAATTGGCTGGAATTGCGAACGGACGCCATGTCGCATTTGGAGGGCCCCTGATGTGCCTAAACAGTGGAAACCCCCCACATGTGACCCCATTTTGGAAACTAGACCCCCTAAGGAACTTATCTAGATGTGTGGTGAGTAGTTTAAACCCTCAAGTGCTTCACGCAAGTTTGTAATGTAGAGCCGTGAAGGAAAAAAATCATATTTTTTCCACAAGCATGATGTTTTAGTCCCCAATTTTTTATTTTCCCAAGGGTAAGAGGAGAAATTGGACCACAAAAGTTGTTGTCCAACATGTCCTGAGTACGCTGATACCCCATATGTGGGGGGGAACCACTGTTTGGGCGCACGGCAGGGCTCGAAAGGGAAGGAGCGCCGTTTGGCTTTTCCAAACCAAAATTGGCTGGAATTGCGAACGGACGCCATGTCGCGTTTGGAGGGCCCCTGATGTGCCTAAACAGTGGAAACCCCCAAAATGTGACCCCATTTTGGAAACTAGACCCCCTAAGGAACTTATCTAGATGTGTGGTGAGTAGTTTGAACCCTCAAGTGCTTCACGCAAGTTTGTAATGTAGAGCCGTGAAGAAAAAAAATCATATTTTTTTCCACAAGCATGATGTTTTAGTCCCCAAATTTTTATTTTCCCAAGGGTAAGAGGAGAAATTGGACCACAAAAGTTGTTGTCCAACATGTCCTGAGTACGCTGATACCCCATATGTGGGGGGAACCACTGTTTGGGCGCACGGCAGGGCTCGAAAGGGAAGGAGCGCCGTTTGACTTTTCCAAACCAAAATTGGCTGGAATTGCGAATGGACGCCATGTCGCATTTGGAGGGCCCCTGATGTGCCTAAACAGTGGAAACCCCCCACATGTGACCCCATTTTGGAAACTAGACCCCCTAAGGAACTTATCTAGATGTGTGGTGAGTAGTTTGAACCCTCAAGTGCTTCACGCAAGTTTGTAATGTAGAGCCGTGAAGAAAAAAAATCATATTTTTTCCACAAGCATGATGTTTTAGTCCCCAATTTTTTATTTTCCCAAGGGTAAGAGGAGAAATTGGACCACAAAAGTTGTTGTCCAACATGTCCTGAGTATGCTGATACCCCATATGTGGGGGAAAACCACTGTTTGGGCGCACGGCAGGGCTCGAAAGGGAAGGAGCGCCGTTTGACTTTTCTAAACCAAAATTGGCTGGAATTGCGAACGGACGCCATGTCGCGTTTGGAGGGCCCCTGATGTGCCTAAACAGTGGAAACCCCCAAAATGTGACCCCATTTTGGAAACTAGACCCCCTAAGGAACTTATCTAGATGTGTGGTGAGTAGTTTGAACCCTCAAGTGCTTCACGCAAGTTTGTAATGTAGAGCCGTGAAGAAAAAAAATCAATATTTTTTCCACAAGCATGATGTTTTAGTCCCCAATTTTTTATTTTCCCAAGGGTAAGAGGAGAAATTGGACCACAAAAGTTGTTGTCCAACATGTCCTGAGTACGCTTATACCCCATATGTGGGGGGGAACCACTGTTTGGGCGCACGGCAGGGCTCGAAAGGGAAGGAGCGCCGTTTGACTTTTCCAAACCAAAATTGGCTGGAATTGCGAACGGACGCCATGTCGCATTTGGAGGGCCCCTGATGTGCCTAAACAGTGGAAACCCCCCACATGTGACCCCATTTTGGAAACTAGACCCCCTAAGGAACTTATCTAGTTGTGTGATGAGCACTTTGAACCCCCAAGTGTTTCACGCAAGTTTGTAATGTAGAGCCGTGAAGAAAAAAAATCATATTTTTTCCACAAGCATGATGTTTTAGTCCCCAATTTTTTATTTTCCCAAGGGTAAGAGGAGAAATTGGACCACAAAAGTTGTTGTCCAACATGTCCTGAGTACGCTTATACCCATATGTGGGGGGGAACCACTGTTTGGGCGCACGGCAGGGCTCGAAAGGGAAGGAGCGCCGTTTGACTTTTCCAAACCAAAATTGGCTGGAATTGCGAACGGACGCCATGTCGCATTTGGAGGGCCCCTGATGTGCCTAAACAGTGGAAACCCCCCACATGTGACCCCATTTTGGAAACTAGACCCCCTAAGGAACTTATCTAGTTGTGTGATGAGCACTTTGAACCCCCAAGTGTTTCACTAACGTTTATAATGCCCTGGCGTGAAAAAAAAAAAAAATTTTTTTCCACAAAAGTGATGTTTTAGTCCCCAATTTTTTATTTTCCCAAGGGTAAGAGGAGAAATTGGACCCCAAAAGTGGTTTTCCAATTTGTCCTGAGTACTATGATACTCCATATGTTGGGGGATTTACTGTTTGGGTGCACGGCAGGGCTCGGAAGGGAAGCAGTGACGTTTTGAATGCAGACTTTGATGGAATGGTCTGCGGGCGTCATGTTCCATTAGCAGAGCCCCTGATGTGCCTAAACAGTGGAAACCCCCTACATGTGACCCCATTTTGGAAACTAGACCCCCTAAGGAACTTATCTAGGTGTGTGGTGAGCACTTTGAACCCCCAAGTGTTTCACTAACGCTTATAATGCCCTGGCGTGAAAAAAAAAATCCTACTTTTTACCTGACAAAAATGATGTTTTAGTCCCCAATTTTTTATTTTCCCAAGGTTAAGAGGAGAAATTGGACACCAAAATTGGATTTCCAATTTGTCCTGAGTATGCTGATACCCCATATGTTGGGGGATCCACTGTTTGGGCGCACGGCAGGGCTCGGAAGGGAAGCAGTGACGTTTTGGAATACAGACTTTGATGGAATGGTCTGCGGGCGTCATGTTCCGTTAGCAGAGCCCCTGATGTGCCTAAACAGTGGAAACCCCCCACATGTGACCCCATTTTGGAAACTAGACCCCCTAAGGAACTTATCTAGGTGTGTGATGAGCACTTCGAACCCCCAAGTGTTTCACTAAAGTTTATAATGCCCAGGTGTGAAAAAAAAAATCCTACTTTTTACCTCACACAAATGATGTTTTAGTCCCCAATTTTTTATTTTCCCAAGGTTAAGAGGAGAAATTGGACACCAAAAGTTGTTGTCCAATTTGTCCTGAGTACACTGGTACCCCATATGTGGGAAAAAACTGTTTGGGCACAATTCGGGGCTCAGAAGGGAAATTGTGACGTTTTGGAAGCAGACTTTGATGGAATGGTCTGTGGGCGTCATGTTCCGTTTGCAGAGCCCCTGATGTGCCTAAACAGTAAAAAAAAACCACAAGTGACATAATTTTGGAAAGTAGACTCCCAAGGAACTTTTCTAAATGTGCCCCCCTTCTGGAACTAATCTTTCCTGTAAAGTAAATTAGTAGTGCATGGAGGTGTGGTACAATTTGAAACAATCCTTCATACACAGGCCAGGTTTTTCAGGGGCAGGTGTCGCATTGGTAAGTGGTGTCCTTGCGTATTCCCCTTTTGTAACACACTCGGCAGCTTTTTTGCGGCTTACCTTTTCTTCCAGTTGGCGGGACCACCCCCGGGAAATGCTGACCTGGTATGATACGAGCACCTTCAGTTCCGGAAGTACTGGGGCCCGCTCTTTCCTGAGCGCCAAACATCAGGGCCTTAACCACTACCTCCTGAAACTGAAGGTACGTCGTATCGCTGTTGCGTGCACATCGTGACAGCAGGAAAGCGTTCAGCATTGCCATTTGGACAATGTGCACGGACAGCTTCTTGTACCACACCTTGGCCTTTCTCAAAGCACTGTACGGTTGGAGGAGTTGATCAGAGAGATCAACACCCCCCATGTATTTATTGCACCCCAGTACACAGTCCGGTTTGCGGACCTGTGTAGAGGTACCCCGTACAGTGCTGAGGGCGCTGCCATCACCATGTATGGTGGTCAAGAGAAGGACATCCCTCTTGTCCTTGTACTTGACCACCAACAGGTGGTCGCTACATTGGGCTCTGCTCTCACCCTTTCTGAGCATCAGCCCAAGTAGCGTCTTTGGGAGGCCTCTCTGATTTTTGCGGACGGTACCGCAGGCTGCGGTACCTCGCGCAGAGAGGGATTTGTAGAGTGGGATGCTGGAATAAAAGTTATCAGTGTAAAGGTGATAACCTTTATCCAGCAGTGGGTGCACTAAATCCCACACAATTCTCCCACTCACTCCCAGGACGGGGGGACACTCAGGGGGTACAATCCTGGTGTCCTTTCCTTCGTAAACTCTAAAGCTGTGGGTGTACCCTGAGGTACTCTCACACAGCTTGTAGAGTTTGATTCCGTACCTTGCCCTCTTGCTGGGCAGGTACTGGCGGAATGCGAGCCGTCCCTTAAAATGAACCAAGGACTCATCCACGCAGATGTCCCTTTGGGGCACGTACACTTCAGCAAACTTTTGTTGAAGTGTTCGATGACCGGCCGAACTTTGAACAGGCGGTCAAAGTTGGGGTCATCTCGTGGGGGACACTGTGCATTATCATTATAATGCAGGAATTTGTGGATGGCCTCAAAACGCGTCCGAGCCATGACCATTCAGAACAGTGGAGTGTTGTATAAAATATCAACACTCCAATATTGCCGAATTTCTGGCTTCTTCAGGATCCCCATATGGAGGACCAGGCCCCAAAACTGAATCATTTCAACTGCGTCTACAGGAGACCAGTTGGAAAATGATGAACGGGGGTTTTGCGCCAAAAATTGCCGAGCGTACAAATTTGTTTGCTCCACCATGAGGTTAATTAAATCCTCAGAGAAAAAGACTTTGAAAAAGTCTATTTCTGTGAAGCCGGTGGAGTCAAACCTGATTCCTGATTCTGCCACAAAATCAGGAATCAGTGGCTCGTAATTTTCGGGGGCCAGGGTCCATACGGGGTCCGAAGGGGGTGCGCTGGTTCATTTTCAGGGGCGGGCGCTGCCTCATGTTCTGTCCTGGGGCGTCTGCGTGGCGGTTCCGCAGGACCTGAGGAGGAAGATGAGGAGGAAGAAGAATCATCATCTGAAAAATAAAGAAATGTGGGATCCTCTCCCTCGCTATCAGTGTCGGAGGCAAGGAAGCGTATGCCTCCTCCACTGAATAGCGCTGTTGGTGAGCGTGACGAGCGGACATTTTTTTGTGAATGTGGTGCTTGTGTGAACTTTATTTATAACTGTGTGGTGTGTGGGGGGGGATAGTGATGTGTAAACTAAGCTGAAAAGAAAAGTAAAAGAAAAGAAAGGAATAGGAAAAAAAGGCTGTGAAAAAAAGCTAAACCAGCAGGCACGAGCTCTGATAAGTGACGGTGTCACTTATCAAAGTTCCGTGGCTGCTGGATGTGCGCACGGGAGTGACGGAAAGGGGGTGAAAAAAAAAACTGGCAGGCACGAGCTCTGATAAGTGACCGGTGTCACTTATCAAAGTTCCGCGGCTGCTGGATGTGCGCACGGGAGTGGCGGAAAAGTTGGTGGAAAAAAAAAAAAAACAGCAGGAACGAGCTCTGATAAGTGACTGGTGTCACTTATCAAAGTTCCGTGGCTGCTGGATGTGCGCACGGGAGTGGCGGAAAAGTTGGTGAAAAAAAAAACAGCAGGAACGAGCTCTGATAAGTGACTGTGTCACTTATCAAAGTTCCGTGGCTGCTGGATGTGCGCACGGGAGTGCGGAAAGTGGTGAAAAAAAAAAAAAAACGGCAGGAACGAGCTCTGATAAGTGACTGTGTCACTTATCAAAGTTCCGTGGCTGCTGGATGTGCGCACGGGAGTGGCGGAAAGGGGGGTGAAAAAAAAAAAACGGCAGGCACGAGCTCTGATAAGTGACTGGTGTCACTTATCAAAGTTCCGGGCTGCTGGATGTGCGCACGGGAGTGGCGGAAAGGTGGTGAAAAAAAAAAACTGCAGGAACGAGCTCTGATAAGTGACTGTGTCACTTATCAAAGTTCCGTGGCTGCTGGATGTGCGCACGGGAGTGGCGGAAAAGGTGGTGAAAAAAAAAAAAAAAACAGCAGGAACGAGCTCTGATAAGTGACTGGTGTCACTTATCAAAGTTCCGTGGCTGCTGGATGTGCGCACGGGAGTGGCGGAAAGTTGGTGAAAAAAAAAAAAAACGGCAGGACGAGCTCTGATAAGTGACTGGTGTCACTTATCAAAGTTCCGTGGCTGCTGGATGTGCGCACGGGAGTGGCGAAAGGGGGGTGAAAAAAAAAAACGGCAGGCACGAGCTCTGATAAGTGACCGCTGTCACTTATCAAAGTTCCGCGGCTGCTGGATGTGCGCACGGGAGTGGCGGAAAGGGGGGTGAAAAAAAAAAACTGGCAGGCACGAGCTCTGATAAGTGACCGCTGTCACTTATCAAAGTTCCGCGGCTGCTGGATGTGCGCACGGGAGTGGCGGAAAGGGGGGTGAAAAAAAAAAAAAAAAAACAGCAGGAACGAGCTCTGATAAGTGACTGGTGTCACTTATCAAAGTTCCGCGGCTGCTGGATGTGCGCACGGAGTGGCGAAAGTGGTGTGAAAAAAAAAAACAGCAGGAACGAGCTCTGATAAGTGACTGGTGTCACTTATCAAAGTTCCGCGGCTGCTGGATGTGCGCACGGGAGTGGCGGAAAGGGGGGTGAAAAAAAAAAACTGGCAGGCACGAGCTCTGATAAGTGACCGCTGTCACTTATCAAAGTTCCGCGGCTGCTGGATGTGCGCACGGGAGTGGCGGAAAAGTTGGTGGAAAAAAAAAAAAAAAACAGCAGGAACGAGCTCTGATAAGTGACTGGTGTCACTTATCAAAGTTCCGTGGCTGCTGGATGTGCGCACGGGAGTGGCGGAAAAGTTGGTGAAAAAAAAAAAAAAAACAGCAGGAACGAGCTCTGATAAGTGACTGGTGTCACTTATCAAAGTTCCGTGGCTGCTGGATGTGCGCACGGGAGTGGCGGAAAAGTTGGTGAAAAAAAAAAAAAAACGCAGGAACGAGCTCTGATAAGTGACTGGTGTCACTTATCAAAGTTCCGTGGCTGCTGGATGTGCGCACGGGAGTGGCGGAAAGGGGGGGTGAAAAAAAAAACGGCAGGCACGAGCTCTGATAAGTGACCGCTGTCACTTATCAAAGTTTGCGGCTGCTGGATGTGCGCACGGAGGGGGGTGCGAAAGTGTTGATCGGTGAACTGCGTCACCAATCAACGCTCGGCGGCGCAAAGGGGGGGTAAAAAGAGGGGGAAAGGGAAGGGGGAGGGGTGGTTGAATGGGGGGATTGGGGTGGATCGGCAGGGATCGGGCTCAAAAACTCACGTTTGTAGTCTTTTCTTTCTTTTCTCTTCTTTCTTTTTTCTTTCTCTTCTTCTCTTCTTTCTTCTTCTCAGCAGGAGTTGTGGTGTCACAGGCTACTGTGGCACCACAAGGCACAGATTGCAGTGTGACCGCACAGCAGGAATCCTCAGCAAGTGTGAGGACCCCTGCAGTGCGGTCAGACAGGTCAGATCCTAGTTTGCAGACAGGTCACAGAGCGGTCACATCGCTGCTGTGACCTGTCATTGGTGGGATCGATGATCACATCAATCCCACCAATCAAAGGAGACCCCTGCATTGCCGGTTGCTAGGCACCGGCCTAGTAATCGGAGCTCACAGCTCCGATTCCTAGGCAGGTCACCGGCAGGTCACCTAGCAGGGCACAGAGCGGTCACACCGCTGCTGTGCCCTGTGATTGGCGCGATCGTCGATGACATCGATCGCGCCAATCAGCTCCTTCATGCCCTACAGGCCCTGGCCTAGGATCGGTGCTATTACTGCACCGATCCAGGCAGGTACAGGCAGGGCACAGCGCGGATATACCGCGGCTGTGCCCTGCGATTGGCGCGATCGATGTGATCGGCGATTGCGCCAATCCGGGGGGGTCTGGACCTTCCTAGGCCCAGGCCTAGGATCGAGTACATCGGTACTCGATCCTAGCCTGCGATCTCACTGTTTCAGCCGCTCTGATTGGCTGAAACAGTGAGAAAGGCTGTGATTGGCTGTTCAGAATTGAACAGCCAATCACAGCGATCGGGAGGCCTGAGGGGGGAGGACGCAGCCCGGGATGCCGACGCCAACTTCCAAGAGGTAAGCTGGCGTCGGAATTTTAATGCGATCACCGCTACTTAAGTCGCGATGTCGCATTAAAGGGCATGACGTACTATCCCGTCCATGGTCAGAATGGCACGGGTTTCATGGACGGGATAGTACGTCTGATGTCAGAGAGGGGTTAAAAGAGGCAGAGATTTTGAAAGATGGTTTCAGGAGCAAAGGCTATCCAAAGAAATTGGTTCATGATGCCTTTACTAGGGCTAGAGCATTTACACAGAAGAAGTGCATTGAGAAAATCAAGTATAAGGAAATTATGCCTGATAAATCCTCTGATCTAGTGAACTGGAGTTTTATCACTACTTTTAATCACTCCCATGTCAATATTCGTAACCTTGTCAAAAAATACTGGTTTATCCTGAAAGGGGACCCTGTACTATCAGCAAAACCCAGAAAGATTTTTCGGAAAAACCAAACTCTTCGAAATCTTGTTGCCTCCAGCAACACAACTCTCAAGTCCTTATCTTCATCTGCAACCTGGATAAATTCTAATCCGGGTTGTTTTGCATGTAGGACCTCTAAGTGTTTATGTTGCGTCTCTATTATGAATGGGGTGCAAGAATTTCAATCTCGTACCACAGGCACCAGTTTTAAAATCAACTTTCATGTAAATTGCCAATCGTGCTACATTATTTATTTAATTGAGTGCGGTTGTAGGTTGCAGTACATCGGTCGGATGATACAGACGATGCATGCAAGGCTCAACAAGCACCGTCAAAATATCCGAAATGGGTTCATGCTACACAGTCTCTCAAAACATTTCTCCCTAGTGCACCAAAAGAATTTGAATTTGTTAAAACTCACTGTTATTGACCAGATACCAGATGATATCCCTGATCGGTATAATAATCTAATAACAAGGGAGAGTTTCTGGATTTTTAAACTTGGTACACTGGCCCCAGAGGGGTTAAACCTTACTATTGAAAAAGTCACATAATACGGTATATGCATTTTGGGATATTTTTTATTTATTTTTTTTATTTATTTTTCCTTGTGTACATTGTTTTAATGTTGTTTTCAGGTTGGTTTTATTCAGTTTATCTGTTTGTTTTTTGTAGTCATAATTTGCATTTTCAATCATGTGGGTGTTCTGATTAATTGCCTTTTAATTTTCATTTGCTGCTCCACCTTTATATACCTTTCCCATTCCATTCTATGTATAACTGCCACCTGAGGAAGACGGAGCTATTCCGCTGAAACGCGTTGTGGAAATCAATAAATGAAGACTTTTTAATATCAGCTGAATTGCGTCACTCACGCTCCAAACAATTTAAAAGTCACACATCCCTTGCTGTATGACGTTAGTAACAGAAGAATTTTTTTTTGGCGGGAATGGGAACATACAAAAGGATCAATAACAGGGCGGCTATGGGAAGTACAAGATCCAGGATCTAACCTACAACTATTATTCATCTACCCAACATCAATTACCAGAGAGCGTTTGATGCTCGTCAGAAGATAGGTGTCACAGATGCACGTCTCAAGCTAGGTATTAAAGATGCCCGTGAGAAATTGGATGCCAAAGATGCACATAATCTAGAAGATAGCCTCCAAACAATATCAAACTCAAATCTCGCCTGCTGTATCACGTTTGTAAAAAAAATGAAATTAATTAATTTTAATGTGCAACAGCTCTGCACACAGAAGAATTTCAATGGCACTATATGAAAAGTTTGGATATAGTGGGCTGTATCACGTTTACCAACAGAAAAAATTAGAATTTTTTTTAATGCGCGTTAGGTCTGCAGACAGGTTTATATCACCGCCACAACATGACAATGTGGGATATGGCGGGCTATCTCTCATTCAGCAAAAGAAAATATTCCATTTTTTTTTAATGCGTGTTAGGTCTGCAGAAAAGTTCATATCACAGCCACAACATGACAATGTGGGATACGGCGAGCTGTATCACATTCAGCAACAGAAAAAAATTACAATTTTTTTTTATGCGTGTTAGGTCTGCACACAGGTTCATATCACCACCACAACATGACAACGTTGGATACGGCAGGCTGTTTCACATTTAGAACAGAAAAAAATCTACTTTTTTCATGTGCCTTAGGTCTGTAGAGAGTTTCATATCACCACAGCAATAAATGACAAGGTGGGATACAGCAGGCTTTTTCACATTTAGCTATTGAAAAAATATTATTTACAATGCTATACTGGTGCATGGAGCACAATAGAGGCATTGAACAACACACTTGTAGGACATGTGCCCTGCTGGTTTTGTCTGTGGACCTCAGTAATGGTCCAAAAAAAAAAAATTCCGGTAGGTAAATTTTACAGCCACAGTGGACACTACCTAGCTACACTATCTGACTGATATGCATCCACCTATCTAACTAGCTAAAATGTGGGATACAGTAGGCTTTTTCACATTTAGCTACTGAAAAAAATATTATTTAGAATTCTATACTTGTGCATGGACACAATAGAAGCAGTGCACAACACACTTGTAGGACATGTGCTCTGCTAGCTTTGCCTGTTAACCTCATTAATAGCCCCCCAAAAAATACTGGAAGGTAAATGTAAATTTTACAGCCACACTGGACACTGTCTAGCTACTCTATCTGACTGATATACAACCGCCTAAGTAGCTAAAATCTTGCTGCTAACAGTGCCAGCGTCAGGAGCAGCCTCTCTGCGCTGTTCCAGTGTCCAAATGGCGCTAAAACAAGATGTCTGCTGTTTATATGGAGAGGGACATGTGACTTCAACAGCCAATGACACAAGCCGTTGTGTCTGGACATTGTGGGTGTTTCCTGCGCCCTGATTGGCTAGACGCAATGTGCACACATAAAGTTAGGAAACAAAAATACTGTCTACAAGAACGTCGCGCCTCTGAGCTCTGCAAACCCCCTCTCCTCAGCACACACGTGCCAAATGCTCATGATACACCACTATTATCGCAGCTAAAGTGCTGAAAATATTTTTTGTGGCAATGCAAATATTTTCCCGCACTTTTACAGAATGTTACTGATTTTTACAGATTTTATTTTTTATAACATTTTGCTTGGGTTTCCGATCACGAATCCGAATGTGCCATATTCGTGCCAAATTTATATTTAGCGATTGTTTACCGAACAAATTCGCTCATCACTAGTTAGGAGAAGTTCAACAAGACTGCTGTTTTGTAAGTCGGCCTTGATCTAAAGCCTACTAAAAGTAAGGCTAAGGCTACACATCGACTTTGGCCGAGATACCTGTCTCGCGAGCAAAGTTGGCTAAGTATTGAAAGTCACAAAAAAATACAATGCGGTTGGATTTCTTGCACCTTGCTTGTCATGGTCTCTCTTGTCGTACCTTCAGGGTCACAATGCAACCCCATTCATTTTTATTGTGCTTAGATAAAGCAGCGACACCTAGCAAATTTTGATCACACGACAGGTGTCCCTCCTACAGTCCCTGTTTAGCTAAAGCCTTAGATAAATCACCTGGCATTTTATGTTCCACTGATGATGCTGAACTGTGCTGATTTGATGCATTTCTACTCTACCACCAATGTGCAGCCTGAAAAAAAAAGCTTTTGCATAGAATCAAAGCTTTTTTGTACTGCTAAAAAAGCATTAAAAACGCTGTTTTGATCTGCACCAAAAACTCATCAAATATGGGGGAAAACATAAAAAAAAGGCAGCAAAAATGCAATAATCATAGCAGATTGTTATTGCATCATGTGGTGTGGATGCCTGCAGAAAACGTGCAGAAAAAAAGATAGTAGGAAAAACTCTACAGCATTTATGCTATGCCTCAGCATTACATTTTATTACACTTTTTATGGAGAACACAAATTAATAGCACCATTTTTTACGCTATTTACTGATCACCAAAATTACTGTATTGTGTGGGTAATTATGAATACAGGGACAAAACTATGTTTATTCTTTGCTGATTTGTGATGTTTATTATTTTTAGAAAGACGCATTAAAAATGACATTGTTCTAATTATTTTTCATTATTATTTAATAATTTTTTTGACGAAAAGAATCTGACTTTTATTTTCACTCTAGAATACAGAGACATAGCAATACACTGCTATGTGTAGATGTTTCTCTATGTACCAGTATAATCTGCCTGTGAGTTCACAGCCTGAAATTATAGAAGCTTCAAGTATCCAAAATGCTCCTGTGCTTATCAGTGCAGGCTGTGGCTCATAGCTTCTGCTACTGTCTACAATGATGAATGTTGTTGGTGAGACAGTGAGACCAGATCTCAAGAAAAGAGAAGAATTGTTTAATTGAACGTGTTTGGAGAGCAGTGAGATAGATGCCTGTTCTGCCTCCTAAGGCCGGGGTCAGACACGCGAGGAACCTGCACGAGTCTTGCATGTCAATACACGGCACGGCCTCACGGACTCGGACAGGAGCATGCGGCTGCATGTATTTCTATGTGGCTGCACGCTCCAGTCCCGAGTGCCGATGGCTATGCCGGCTATTGACATGCGAGACTTGTGCGAATTTCTCGCGTATCTGACCCCGGCCTTAGAAAGAGTAGCTGAGGAGCGATAAAGACGAAAGGAGAAGACATCTCACAGAGTGAGTAGACGTCAGGACAAAACTCTGACCTCCAGGGACAGCGGGACTGCTCCCTCAAATCTGGACAGTCCTGCTGGAATGGGACAGTTGGGAGTTATGGCAAAAGCACCAGAGTTTTGTTAAATGAACAACATAATTTTTCATACAATTGTCTGAAACCCTCATTACTCTCATGTTTTTTATGACGTTTCTCTATTTTTGCAGGTTTCGCTATTTGAACTTCACCAGATTCAATGAACTATACAAGAACAGTATGGAATCCACTAGTTTAATAAAATGGTCAAACAAAAATGACATTGAATTTTTTTTTCTTAAGCTTTATTTTTTATTTTTTTTAATGCTTAACTTTATTAAATAATTCAGTAATGGAGAGATCTGACAGTCATATTTCCGTTACTTTCTTTTAGTCACCCGTAGGCTACATTCATACGACTGCATCTCCGGTCCGAGTGTTATCCGTGAAAATAATTGACAGCACTTGGACTAATGTTATTCCATTGGACTGTCCAGATGAGTGTTTTCTTTTTACAAGGACTGAATGTGAATTTTTTTTTTTGCAGCATGCACCAGTATTCTCATTATTTAGGGCTCATACTCATTTGCAAGAAAAACAGACGAGTGCAATCCGATAATAAAGACTGCACTCTGATTAATGTTACTCTATGATTCTCTGCTCACCTGCAATTATTTTTTTCTCAGCTCAGATCAGACTAAGAAAAAAAATCGCTCCATGCTGCGATTATCCTCATATATCGGAAGAAACTCGCCAATGCAAGTCAATGAGTGCGAGAAAAAAAATAGCACACTACACGGATCATGCAAGTGCCATCTGATTTTTATGCACCCATCTCCTAGAAAACCCGACATCTCATCAGTTGCATACAGTAAAATCACAATGTGAACCGTCTAAACAGAATAGATAAATACACATAGAATAGATAGCTATTAGTGATGGGCGAGAACTAAAATGCTCGGATGCTCTTTGAGCAGATTAGAATACTCGGGTACTCGGACAGAACAACTAACCCAATGTAAGCCTTTGGGAGACCCAAGCATTTTTACCGCCATCCCCCCGGGGGTCCATTTAAGGTCTAAATGCGTCTGAAAAAGATTAAAACACTGCTCAAATGACACGGGGACATCATGGGGATCGCCCCTGGAAGCAATCCTGACTCCTAGTTCACAGCTTTAAACAATGTTGTCAGAGTTTCATGCTATTTTTACCGGTCCACCAAAAAACATACCAAAACAAAATCAAAACGGATTTTGCTGGGAAATATGTAAAGGTATATCATTTCCAGGTTAATGACTTAATGACTTATATATGGCAAAATAATTAACCCCAGACCAAAATGTTCCCCCACCACTTGGGCTATGTTCAGACGCAGCGTTTTTGAAGCGTTTTTCAACTTTAATATTGCTTTCAACCAAAACAAATGCATTGACTGGGAAATGTAATTGTAACATTCAACAACCCTAGCTGGCCATGTGGTGTGTGACACATAAGCAGACACATCTTGTTTCATTTATGAAGGAGGGACTCTAAAGGTACTGCCACACTAAACAATCCCGCTAGCGATCACGATAACGACGCATACTAATGCGATCGCTAGCGGATTGTTTCTATATCGCTGAAGTGCGGCCACATTTAGCGATATAGTTAACGACGCTATCGCCGTTAGCGATCTTCTTAACGACTTTAGCGGTACAAAAGTACCGCTAAATCGCTAAGAAAAGGTGCCACACTAGCGATATATACTTACCCAGCGGGAGCGCCGACGAGAAAATAGGTCCGGAACGATTCCAGCGACGAGCGAGATCACAGCAGGAAGCTCGTCGCTGGCAGATGCCGCACTGAACAACATCGCTAACGGGATCGCTAAATAGTGACTTTTTTAGCGATCCCGTTAGCGATATTGTTCAGTGTGGCATACCCTTCAAAGTCACAGAACCTATTTTTACAGGGGCATCAGGCAGCATTAATCTGCTTATAGGGCTATTATTAAACAGTGGGTCTCCTAAACTGTTATAGCCTATGCTGTGAGTGGATGGGCTGCCAAGAATTATGACGCACACCAATACCCCTTTTACGAGATGTCCAGGAGGGTTTCCATAAAAAATGTTGCATTGAATGCAAGGTCTGCCGTGCTACCAAGTCATATGCACTCCAATAAGCCTTTGAACCCAGGTACTGGATGGGCCCAGGAAAATCCACTTCACATTATTCATTTTGTCCTCCCATTCTGTTTTCTTACGCATTGACTGCAATGCCTGCCCTGCTACCAAGTCATATGCACCCCAATAACCCCAATCCTCCCCTTGGAAGAAACATGGAGGAGGGCCTCTTAACAAAAAATGTACCATTAAAAAGGAGCAGGTCTCCCTAGACTTGGAATGCCCATACACTGGCTGGCAAACATTTTCACCCGTGGGGTACACGTTAACCTTTTCCATAACAAGTATTTAACACCCAGCAAAAGCACCCACCCTTGTTAGGATTTTGACAATGGCTGTAGCAGCACAGAACACGTTAACACTGGTGATCTAGTGGCGGTGGATGATGAGGCGTGGAGGAAGGCCTGATTAAAAATTATGCCCAATTTAAAGGAGTGGGTCTCCTAGACTTGGAATGCCCATACACTAAGTGTATGGGCTGGCCAACATTTTCCCCTGTGGAGTACACCTTAACCTTTTCCATAACAATTATTTAACATCCAGCAAAAACACCCACCCTTGTTATGATTTTGACACTGGATGTAGCAGCACGGAACACGTTAACCCTGTTGATCTAGTGGCAGCGGATGATGAGACGTGGAGGAAGGCCTAATTAAAAACTAGGCCCAATTTAAAGGAGCGGGTCTCCGAGACTTGGAATGTCCATACACTAAGTGTATGGGCTGGCCAACATTTTTCCCTTTGGGGTACACCTCAACCTTTTCCATAACAAGTGTCACGCTCACGCCCTGACTGGTGGGTGTGAGCCAGGGGGTTGTGGCCCCACTGTACCACAAACCAGACTACCCTGGAAGGGGCGTGACTAGGATAGCTGCCGCTGTCTTCACTGGAGCCTCAGGTGGTGAGGTCAGGCTTGTGCGGCACGAAGCTGCCAGGTGCCACTCCAGGGTGGTGTCTGGTTGTGGCTGCTGATCCCACTTGGGGATACGGTGGCATGGCTGGGACACAGGGCAGGCAGGCACAGATGAGACACAGGGCAGGCAGGCATGGATGAGACACAGGGCAGGCAGGCATGGATGAGACATAGGGCTGGCAGTCATGGATGAGACACAGGGCTGGCAGGCATGGATGAGACACAGGGCTGGCAGGCATGGGTGAGACACAGGGCTGGCAGGCACGAATGAGGCACAGGGCTGGCAGGCACGGATGAGACACAGGGCTGGCAGGCATGGATGAGACACAGGCTGGTATTATTATCCATTCAGTTTGACCATCCGCCATCTTGTTGTAGTTTCTGGCTTCTGGTCTGTTTTCCCCTGGTGCTGGGCTTGTCATTGGTCAGGTGTTTGTATCACCCTTTTTTACCCTGCACCTGCCTCCCAGTCCTTGCTGGACATCAGTGTTAATCCGCTTGAGTTCTGGCTAGGAGTCTTGATAACTGTGTGCTATTCTTAGTGCAGTTCTGGGATCTCTAGTTCTGCTTGCTTAATCTTTCGTTTTTCCTTTTGTTTCTGCAGCTTCCTCTATTTTCCTGCTATGAGGTTACCAGTGTTTTGTTCCCAGTCCCTAGATCTTTCAGGGATCCCCTTGCCCCTCCTGCAGGTCTTCGCTTGAGTTTAGACTAGGATCGTCAGTGGGTCTATTCGCAAGGAATAGGTCACCCGCTCCATCGTAGGGATTGAGCCTAGTCCTAGAGCAGGGTCAGATCTTCCCCCGCTCTATTCCTGAGTTGCAGACCCATAACAGCTGGCAGGCACGGATGAGACACAGGGCTGGCGGGCCCTGTTCACACAGCAAATGCAGTTACTGGAACTGACTGGAAGGAATGGTGTATGGAGGAACAGGTAAGAGACCTGTTCACACAGCAAATGCAGGTACTGATACTGACCGGATGGAATGGTGTATGGATAAACAGGTAGAGACCTGTTCACACAGCAAATGTAGATACTGGAACCCACTGGAAGAAATGGTGTATGGAAGAACAGGTAGAGACCTGTTCACACAGGAGGAGAACCGCAAGGCTGCGGAGAAGGGCTGTAGAGCAGCAAGAGGTTCTGCAGCGCCAGTAGCAAAGCCAAGCGGAACCACAAGGTATGTGGAGAGGAGCTGCAGCAAGAGGTTCTGCAGTGACAGGAGCAAAGCAAAATGGAACCGCAAGGTATGTGGAGAGGAGCTGCAGCAAGAGGTTCTGCAGCTGCAGGAGTGAAGCAGAGCGGAACCGCAAGATATGCAGAGAGGAGCTGCAAGAGATTACTGCAGCTGCAGGAGCAAAGCAGAGTGGAATGGAGCAAAAGCTGCAGGAGTGCGGACAAGAGGCAGAAAGAGATTCAGAGAGAACACTAAGGCAAGACACAGCAGGGAAGGAAACCACAGACAAGGAGACTAAGAGACAGAGGTAGGACAGAGTTCAGACAAGGAAATGACACGAGACAAGGTACAGGGACAAAGACACAGGGACCAGGATATTCTGCCTCCTGGAGGGCGGCAAGGGAAAGTACAAGATAAGGTCAGAAGCAAGAGAACAGAGACCAGGATATTTGGCCTCCTGGAGGGCGGACAAACAGGTACAAGGCAAAGCTAGGAGTGAAGCCTCCAAGATGGAGGAACACCGAGCAAGACCTGGAAGCTCTGTAGCATGATACTAACTGAGTTAACACATTGCACAGCCCAGATCCACAGAGTGGAGCTGCCCTAAATACTAGAGGGCTAATAGCAATTGGTCAGGGACATATTAAACAGATGCACCCTGACTCCATAAGAACCAGAGAGTTCTGGCACCGCCCCCCTATGTACACAGTCAGGAAACATGCACAGAAAAGATAGAAGACAAGAGGCACAAAGCATGAAGCTGGCAGGAGACAGAAATCACAGCTTGACCTGGAGCAGTGAGCAAGTTGGTATGTGGGGAATGGGAGGCCATGCATCGATGCCAGCAGGGTTGTTACAGTGCCCCCCCCTTTATGACCCCTCTTCTTCAAGCCTGCCAGAATGACCTGTAAAAGAAGCACAGGAGTACACACAGTCAGAGCCATCACGACATCCCTCAGGTAGCACGAGGTAGGTGTGATATTGGGAAAGCCAGATTGCAGAGTCTCTTTGTGCCCGACGAGGTCAGCTCCCTATACTGAAGACAGAAGGACCTGGAGCTCTTCCTCCTGATTGGTAGAAAACTGAGATACAATGGCTTCTGTACCAACTTCTTCATCCACCTGCCATATGGAATCTGAAGGCATCCTCACAAGCTCCATTTTCTGCCCATGGTCCAGAGGAAAACTTTCAAGTGTCAGGGATATTCCTGGGAACTGGTCACTGGTATTGTCACAGGAGGTGTGTGGAGAGGGCACCACTGCTTCCTTTTCTTCAGTGACATCAGCACACCATGACTCAATAGCCAGCAGATCAGGTGGAGAAGGTGATAACACTGTAGACTGACCTTGCAGTATTGGAACTAGACACCTCTGTTGACTAGGTGGTTCCAATAGCAGTACCGTGCTGGGTCTTTGGACCGGAACGGGCAGTAGAGTACCCGGCTCAGAACGACTGATGGACAAACTGGTCAGCAAGTGGCAAAAGCGAACTTCTCCATATATAACGCTCCGATTTGGAGCCGTAGTTGTCCCTTCAAGACTGTACTGTTCATCAGTAGGGCTCGGCCATCACCAAACACCGTCGCCGGATTCTGGATAAGTTGGACAGAAACCACACACTGACCCCACCTGGTGTAAGGTTCTATGTATATATTCCTGAAACTCAGTTTGTTCGTCAGCCATTTTACTTTCTGTCTTGCTGCAGCTATCTTGCCCTCAGTCAAAATGGAGTTTCCAGCTTGCATGTGCCCGCCCTGATTCTCTCCTTTGCTTCTTAAGCAGCCACAGCTGAGCAATCAGTGCTTCAGAAACTAGCCTGCAGTGAACCTGTGACTTGACTCCTGTAAGCCTTGGACCTTGTACTCCAGCTATTTCCACTGAACGATCTAAGGTGCTTACTATAATTATGTTGCTTACCAAAAGGCTTTAATGTGGGCAAACCCTCTGATTGAGACTGAGGATGATTGTTTGAATCACCTTGATGATTTTATTTCAGCCATGGGGCAGGTGTTTGATGACCCCAATCGAGGTGCAACAGCTGAAGCAGCCATGTTAGCTTTGCGCCAAGGTAAGCACTCGGTAGCTGAATATGCCTTGGATTTCAGGAGATGGGCCCTTGATACCACCTGGGACAGTTCCGCCAAAAAATCTATTTTTCGAAAGGGGTTATCTCCACTGATTAAGATGAACTTGCTCGTGCCGACCCTCCCACTGCGTTAGGTGACTTTATTAACTACTGCATCCGTATTGATACTCGTCGACTGAACGCAGGCAAGAGAGATGGTTCGAAAGCAATCGTACTAACCTTTTCCTACCTTCCTCTCCAGCTAAGGAACCTTTGAGTAGGATTACACGGGAACCTGAACCTGAACCCATGCAGGTAGACTCTTTACAACGACGGGTTAGTGATGCACGCAAGGAACATCGTTTTAAGGGAAATTGTGAAGCATGTGCAGAAAAAAAAAGATTGCATTGATTAATAAATCCCCTGAATTTCTCACGTTCACCGCCAAAACGAAAAGGGGGCAACTTGGGAATCCCAGCACTCGGGGCTACGGCAGGAGCCTGGACTCGCCCCTCTAGAACCTCAATCCTGGCTCGCAAATCCTGGGTAGTCTGTCCAACCACTTGCAAATTGTGATTATTGAGGTCCTGTAGATTTGTAAAACGGTCTTTATATTCTGCAAATCTGCAAGGATATTATCAGTCACTCCGCAAAGTTCCTTTATGCGGGCCTCCATTTTCCAGATCTTTTAAGACAGGATTACTGGAAGAAGAGGAGAGAAAAAAAAACAATAGTGTTCACCTGTGGCAACACTGCAAGAGAAAAAAAAATTAAGGGAACTGCTCACCTGGAATGGTTGTGAGAAGTCACAACCACTATCATCACAGAAAGTTTCAACCAGACATCTGATATCCAGAGTTACAGCAGACAAAAAAGAGAAAAGAAAGGAAAAAAAAAAAAAACAATAGTGTTTACCTGTGGTAACACTGCAAAAAGAAAAAACTTAAGGGAATTGCTCACCTGGAATGGTTGTGAGAAGTCACAACCACTGTCATCACAGAAAGTACAACCGGACGTCTGATATCCACAGTACAGCAGACACAGCCTTCCAGACCCAGCAGACACTAACGTTTTGGCTTCAGAATCTTGTAATGTATGTAGTACAGTTCATATAGCGTCTTGTGCTTGGGTGCGATGAACATACATGAGACACAGGTTTGATATAGAAAAGTCCTGTATTACTTCATACAAGTTGGCAGAAATAGTCACACAGTTTGCAGACACAGAAACAGGAGACACAGCAGGCCAGAGTAATCCAAGCTCAGCAATCACTCTCCAATACAGATTCAGGATCTTCTTCTCTGTTACCGTAAGTCCATGCAAACGTGGGTCTTTCAAAGAGCAGGGTTCAGAGTCCACAAGTGCTTCAGAGTTCCTCAGTAGGAATAGCTGGAGTACAAGGTCCAAGGCTTACAGGAGTCAAGTCACAGGTTCACTGCAGGCTAGTTTCTGAAGCACTGATTGCTCAGCTGTGGCTGCTTAAGAAGCAAAGGAGAGAATCAGGGCGGGAACATGCAAGCTGGAAACTCCATTTTGACTGAGGGCAAGATAGCTGCAGCAAGACAGAAAGTAAAATGGCTGACGAACAAACTGAGTTTCAGGAATATATACATAGAACCTTACACCTGGCTTGCAGCTTCAATACATCTGCAGGGCCGAAGATCCCACAAGGAACCAGAACAGTCACAGTCGTAGGTGGAGAGGAGGTACTTTGACCAAGGGCAGCCTCTCCCGCTAGTCCAAGGTTCTGGGACTTAAATTCCTTTGGACAGAGACCATCCGGGTGTTCCCCACAACCGCAGCAACACCGAATGCCCTTCTTACAGCTGGTTTTGGGCTGCTGCTATGCCAGCCCACTCTCCTCAGCCTTCTGGGGTTTCTCTCAGGTAGCTGTCTTAGCAGGTAGAGGAGCTGGGGGTCATAGACAGTCGTGGTCTGGTTTGGCGTTTTCCTGA